>OX465275.1:56569510-57169510 GCA_949987645.1 Tachina grossa | reverse complement strand
TCTGTTACAAATTCTTCACAGATGAAATGCACTGATATCCCAGACATTCTTTGCTTTTCATAAAATTGTAAATTCTTATGAACACTAATGCCCTAATTCTGTTCGACGATTGTGCCGTCTTGTCTATGGACGAAAACAAAGCCGCAGTTGTGATTTTTTAAAACAATTATTAGTAATAGTCTCTGCTAGAAGGTGCGTGTATTTGCTTTATGATTTTATTCCAAACATTATATTCAACACATATTTTTTCATATATTTTTCAAAATATTGTATAATACTTTCATTTCATTTTTATATTTTAAAAATATGGTAATAATATTTTTATTTGTCATTATCAAAGACAACAATCATTTTTGAAGAAAATAATTTGAATAATTCAAAAACAAGAACTAAAAAGTATTTTCAAACAAAAACGTCCTAAATCTTCTTACTGAATTAGGACATAAAACAATGTTTAATAGTTTTAAAATATTGAGTTTGTTTCCTATTCAACTTATTACTTATGTCTCATTTTATTTTTTCGGATGAAAGGACAAGATTCCTGCAAATCATGTGTATTTGTGAAGGGTAACATCACAAGGGAGTTTTAAAGAATTTAAATCTACATAAAATAATTTGGGTAAATAATGTTAGAGTTAAAAAAGGTTTATGTGAAGTTTTGTCCGTATTAATCTTTACTTTCGTTATTAGATTTAAGTTTTAACATTTTAAAAAGTTAACATTTAGATGAAAAATTTACACGCATCAGATGCAATAAAATAATTATTTTAGTAACTTTTTAACACTCAAATAAATCACTCAAAGAGATTAAATATTTTTTAAAGGCATTTGAAGAAACAGTAGAGCAACAAATAGGAACTTGAAATTATTTCACACATGAATTTAGTTATTGAGCTTGCAATGTAAAAACAAACAACCAAAAACCTATTCCTTCAAATAATTATAGTTTTTCCCTGGCTTTAAAATTAAAACATAAAAATGGTTTCAAAAGACCCAGACTAATTCACAAGTTTTGTCTTAAAAGGACTGCCATATTTTAATTTTACTTTTTGAATTATTATTAAATAGAATTCTTTGCATTTCGGGTCGAGTTTCCGTAAAGTTTTTAATAAAGAATTTTCATACTTTCTCTTACAGATTGCTACATTTTTACTAAACATTGATTTCCGCCAGACTGCGCATTTTATTTCACATCAATCATCAAAAAAATTTGAGGCCTCTCACTATGGCAGTTTTTAAGATATGGTATAACTATAGTAACTTTCCTTCGGCTACCATTTCCTAGTCACCAAGTAAGAAATAAGGAAATAATTAAACAAATTTTGTAAACACAAATTTGTTTAGGCACATGTACATGACGGGTGTGACCATAATACTCAAATTTTTTTATAATTTAAAAATATAACATTTTGATTTACAACAATGGTGCGCTTTCTAAGAATGTTAATGTATGACTCTACAAATCCCAGCTTTAATAGAATTATTAAACTTATGATATATTCTGTAAAATCTGTGATAGAACACACACAATAATTATTTAATTTAAAATTATTCAAAGTACTTTATATCGTATTAATTCCTTAATTCAGTAAGAATAATTAGGATGTTTTTTGTTTGAAAATACTCTTGAGTCTTTGTTTTTGAATTCTCTAAATAATTTTCTTCAAAACTGGTTCTTGTCTTTGATAATGAAAAAAAATATTATTGACATGTTTTAAAACACACAAAAAAAAATTAAAGTATCGTACGATTGTTTGAAAAAACTATGAAAAATATATGTGTTGGATATAATGGTTGCGAACAAAAGCGTAGTGCATATTAGAGTACTGCATAAATGTATTTAAAAAAAATTACAAAATATGTGCAATTTTTCAAATGCTTTACAATAGCGAAATCTTGAGAAACAACTACTGAACAATACTGTTTGCAAGACATTTGTTTTACTTATTGTAGGTATAGAAGTAAAAAAGCAAATACTTCGTGATGAAAGAATTTGTGATGTTTGCTTCTTCCTACGTATGGGCTCGTATACAAACATCAAGCACGTACATACACACATAAGTTGTGTGTATGTTCTTTTCTCTTTATTAACATTAGTTGAACTGCAGTTTTAAAAGTAAAAATTTACTCACAATCTTTAGGTATTTCCCAGACGTAAAGCCGACTACCTACCTTTGTTGTCACAAGTAATGCAAGAGTTCGTCTTTTGACTCTGTCACTCATGGGTATGTTAATACCTTCAACCTCAAATTTCTTTTTGAGAGTGGAAAAAACTGTGCGAAATAACGATACATAAGCGGTGTCGGTGAAAGCGCACAATGGCATGTGGTTAGTAAAGAGAATTGACTAACGTCAATGTCATCCCCATGTTAAAAACTAGAGATGTGCACGTGAGTGTTTTCTGACTCACGACACACACGCTCACGCAGAACAATATTTTACTCACGCACTTTCACGCACGAATGATTTTGAACATTTTCACGATCACGCACGCTCACGAATAAAATATTTTTAATCACGCACGAGTGGTTTACAACTTATCACGATCACGCACGCTCACGAAAAAGTATATTTATAATATAATTTGCATGTTTTTTGGGTTGAAAAATAGGTTCTTACATATACATATCTATGTATACATGTATGTATGCTCGTGTTTTTGTAAAATTTACAATGTAAATTAAAATAAAGCAAAGTTAAGTTAATATCATTTTAAATATTCGTATTCGCGGATATCATTTTAAATATTCGAATTCGAATTCTCGTATATCAAAAATTGACATTCCGCACATGTATGTATGTATACACTAGGGTGATCGACTCGGTTTTTCGACCGGTTTTAAAACCCGGTTTTTTTACAATACGGTTGTCGGTTTTTTCAAAATGTTGATTTTTCGAATGTCGAATAGTCCGGTTTTTTTACAATTTAAAAACCGGCTGAGTCGAATACTTTTCGATTTGTATATTTTGCATGTTTTGTTAATTTTCGTAAGTTTTTTTAGTGTAAAAGCTCTAAGCTTTTTTTGAGCATGGCGACATTGAAATTTAAGAGAAATTACTTTATGAGTTAATAGCAGAGGCGAATTAAATTGGCCTTATGGTGTGCAATGGATATCAAAATACAGTTGCAAAAAATGTTTTTTAGTTTTGTTGACATTTTGCTTATATTTTATATAGATATCCACCTTCTCCATACATTCATATGTACATATACATATACCATTAAGAAATAAACTCTACATACACCCATCATTTTTGGGGTTTGAGGAAACTTGGGAAGAAATTAAAAAAATTAATTATGTCAATATTTAGGGTGCTAATAAATATGTTTATACAAAAAATAAAAAATTCAAAAATAATTATAATAACAATAACATATTAGACCATATTTGGATGCCATTTGTTGATGGCTTGGTACCAGAAATCACAGAATTTTCAAACAAGTTGACAACATCAAACATATTGCACATATTTTTTCATGTATTTTATGCCTGTATGTATACTTTTTTTTTTCTATGTATTTTGAATATTTTTGCTACTGTAGGTGTTATTATAATTATTTCTTTATTTTTTGTATAAACATATTTATTAGTCCCAAATCACACTGTGCAAGTCTTATTGCTAAGCTGATTAGTTTCAGTAAGAGAGAGACGAGGGGAACAGCAACGTTTCTTTTCCCCCGTCTCTCTCTCTCCTAATAAACTAATCAGCTTAGCAATAAGACTTGCATAATGTAAATAGGGACTTAGCACCATAAATATTGGCATAATTAATTTTTTGAATTTCTTACCAAATTTCCACAAACCCTAAAAATTATGGTTTTATGTAGAGTTTATTCCTCAACTGTATATTATATATACATATTTATGTACTATACATACATAAGTATATGAAGTCAATTTGTATGCTTTACCTTTAATTTTTGTATTGTTTTATAGTATTTACATGAACTGTTAACTCTTTTTTTTTAATAAAGCAATTTATAATCAAAACTTTTGTGTAATAATTTTCTTGCTTAAAAAAACTCGTTGACCACCGGTTTTTCCTGAATTGTAAAAACCGAAACCGGGTTTTTCATAATTTCAAATATTCGAACTATTCGAAAACCGGTTTCTGGAAAAAGTGGAATAATCGATCACCCTATTATACATACATAATATAAATGTGAAGGTAAGAAATAAGAAGGTAAATGTGATCAATTAAATAAATGATAACCAAATAAATGAGAAAAGCATATTATATGAGAAAACATACAAATTTCTAAAATTTTTCTGTTACGTAACATTTTCAGAGACTCCCCCCACCCCCACCATAACAAATCATAACAAAACTCAAACCCCACCGCTCCTCCCTACAGCGTTACGTAGTATATGGACGGCCCTTAAAGCAGAAAACATTTTCTGCGGAACAATTCGTCAGTAGTATTGTTGACAAAAGCACTGTTTAATCAGTAGTGTTTTCCATTTGATACTTCCTACAGGGTATCTAAGAAACATACATACATACATACTTACAAAGCTGTATGTACCCATCAAACAAAATGCTCCGAATCCGTGACGATTGGTCGACAAAATCTTCCGATTTCTGCACCGAAATATTACCGAAATCGTAACAACTTTTGTATGAAATGGTTGACACGACTTCGTAACGATATGTCGGTACGAATTCATTATGATAAAAAATCAGTACGAATTCGTAACGACATGTAGGTACGATTTTTTTTTTTTTTTGCTTTTATAGCAGAGTACCGCTTCACCGTTATGTTGCTGCTATTGTCGAAATAATTTGCACATACTCACGTTTTTTAATATTTGTTACAATCCTTTTTTTTATCAACATATACATATTTATTTTAAAAAAATGTTCACAGATTATCCCTGCAGAAAGTGCGAATAGTGAAATTGTGGTGATTTACTAGTAACGTTGTCAGTAGCACTACTGACCAGGTGTACCCCAGCCAATGGTATCATCTATTGACATTTAACATTAGCTTGTCATTGAAAATCCACCACTAGACTATAGCACTACTGACTTAGTACCTCTTTCGGGACCACATGGAGATATTGGCACCAAAGATTCACTAGTAAATTTTAAGGGCTCTAGTCTACAATATTGATATATCCCTCTCGTTGTCAATAGTAAACTTATAGTGATTTTCTAGTGACATTGCCAATAGTGCCAAAAAAAACATACAGAAGTGTCACGAGACGGAAGATACGGGTATTTTTCTGTTTGTTTCGTTTTCCCTCAAATTTTGTGGTCGTTTTTGTTTTGCTACGTCTTGCTAGTGCAATAAATTTTTATTAGCTGTGTTAATTGGTAAGTAGTAATGCACTACAGTATCAAATACACTATGCTTTTCTCTTTATTCCACGAATTTTAACAAAAACCTGATTGGAGCTTTTTTTTACTTGTCACTTTCTTCACTTCTGTGTATTCTGTGATAGTGCTACTGACTAGGTGTACCCCAGCCAATGCAAATGCCTATTGACAAATAACATAGGGTTGTCATTCAAAATCTATCAGTAGACTTTAGCACTATTGAGAAGGTAGTTCTTTTACGACTATATGAAGATATTTGAACCGAAGATTCACTCGTAGATTTTAGTGACCCTCGTCTACATATATTTATTTAATATTATTGCACAACATAATAAAAAAGAAAAAGAAACTATTGACGCGTTCATTGATAATATCACCAGAAATACACTAGAACTGTCGTCTCTAACGTATCTCTACTCGCGCATAAAAGGAAAGTTGTCGACATTTTAACTAGTGCAATTGTCGTTGGAGAAAGAGTATTGACATAGAGACATATGGTTCTAAGTTGACTAGAGGGATGTTATCATTATGTTTGTAAGCTCATACTACAATACATATTACTATACATACATATATGCATTTATTATTATAAAATAATAATAAATGCAGGAATGTTATCTCGTGAGAGCGTGAGAATTCGTGCGTGATTATTAAAAAGCTCACGCACGATCACGCACGAGTAAATTTTTTTCAGTCACGCTCACGCACTCACGCGTGATTAGTTATAATATTTGATCACGAATCACGTGAATCACGCGTGACTCACGTGAATCACGCGTGACTCACGCGTGACACGATAAAATCATGACATTTGCACATCTCTACTAAAAACGTCAGTCATGTACATTGCTAGTAATTAGGCTGTTAGTTAATGGTAATAATTTTTAGTTAAAGAAATACGTGAGCTTGATTTAAGCACAAACGTAAGAGCATATCATATACATCTTGTATTAACTACAGTGTGTAGAACGATGTTTGCTTAAAAAAGTAAGAGTTTATAAAGAATTTCCCAATTTAACTCTAAAAGAAATAAATTTCTGAAAATCGACTTAAACGCTTAAAAGTGCTGTTCTTTAAAATAGTAAAATATGATTTAAGCACTTTTTCCTTATTGCCTGGTAAATATGTGGTAAATATAAATTGTTTTATTTTTTTTTTGCACCAGCCATACATACAACAAAAACTTTTCTATTGCATTTCCGTTTAATAATATAAATTTATTTAAATAAGTTTAGTTTGAATTTCTAACAAATAACAGCAAATAATTTCCGATTTGTTTTTCATATTTTTCATTTCACTATTTATATTTTTATGTGTTTTAGTTCATTAATTATTCAATAACAAAAGTTCTGGTTATATTTGTTAGTAATTTGTTGCATGATTGATCGGTTGCTGTTGGCATCGAGTAAAAGCCAATACAAAAATGATGATTAGGATTTTTCAGGGAAATTGAACAAAAAATAAAAAACTTGTAAGCGTTTTTTGTTTTGAATTATTGAGCATGCAATTTGTGTGTGTTTTTTTTTGTCTTCATTTTAACAAAGCATTTGTATATTTATAAAATATTACTGATTGATTAAATTTATTTTATTATTATTTAATTTTGCAAAATTTATATGACCGATTGTTGTGGCATTTTTTTTTCGTGTTTAGAAGTTATTTGTAAACATTATATTAATCATTATAATTGTAGAAAGAAAAAACAATCTTTTACTTTCTTTTCGAATGTCCAGCTTTGCATCTCTCGAGACACACACTTTTTTTTTAGGAAGTCATGTACTTTCTTTTATCTAATTTTTCGACCTTCATTTATACTTTTAAAAATAGTTTAATTGAATTGAGTGACCTTATCAGATATCTTAACGCAATGGATTGGATCTAGTAATGATCACCGTATCAGAACACTTAGATACGCTGCTACATGGGTTGACATCGGTGAGTGTAGCGGTCCTTTCAAATAGAAATCATCTAGACTCTACTTGAATGGCTGCGTGTAATATAGCAGCCACGTAAACCAATTAACCAACCAACCATAATTCTAGTAAATAATTTCAAATATTTCAAAAGTTTTACTTAAATTTATTTATAACCTTTTTGATATAAGCTGCTCCTCCAGCCCTGCTATTGACAAATAAAAAATGTTCATGCAATTAATTTCATAAAAAAAATGCTAAATGTAAATTAAGTAACTGTTGTACAAGTAAATCCGAAGGATAAAACAATAAAAGCTACAAAAATTTTAGGTTTCTATAAAATTGTGATTTTTTGTTTGTTTTGTTGAGTACAACTTTCTGCTTTAAATTTTTGTTATGTCATTTTCATTTAACGCAAGTCAAACTGAATTCGAATTTAAAAAAGTTTTTGTTCCTATAAGTTCTTTGCAACTTTTGTAGTTTTCTAATTGAACTTTTTGAATTACGTAGGCATTGGAGGGAGATTGAGCAACTAAAACTCGAAATACTTATGATCTTTTAATACTGCTCTGGAATGAACATTTACTATAGATGGAACAAAAAGCATTGTTATAGTGTTTTCACACTGAAAGTTAAAACCTGGTTTTAACGTTAAAACCATAAACAGCTGATTTTGCTTTCACACTGCAAGTTTGTTAAATTCAGGTTTTAACTCACAGGCTGTCTAATAACTTTGCACAAAATAAAATAAATCTCCTGTCGAAATGCGTGTATTTGTTGTTGCATTTTTTCTGCTTTTTAATAACACTTGTTGGACATGCTGTTCAACTGTTTTCGTTTGTATGAAAAACTGAAATATTTCACAATGCGCTCTAAAATGGAAATTATTTTATATTTTGTAAATATTTTTTTTTTTAAATTATGGAACTGCTTATACAAGAAGTAATAAATGCTTAGAAATATTGATAATAATATAAAAATTCACAAATACATTATAAGATAAACCTTTTTTATAGGCAGATGAATGTCAGTCATATTGTCTATTTTTACTTTCCACAGTTCAACTTAAAATATTTTCGTTGTCTTCCTTCCAAAAAACTATTTTTTTCCATAATTTTTAGATTATTGTTGCTGCTGCATCCATTTTTAAGTTGAAAATTTTTCAAGCGCCATCTATTGTTATTCACTGGCATAACATTATCAGCTGCTGACGGTCATTTCAACTTGGCAGCACTGAATTTATCACAGCGAAAACAAGGTTGCATTTCATAAAACCAACTTAAAACCAATTGAAAAATGGTTTTAATTTGGTTTTAACAAAAGCAATTTGTATGGTAAAACCAGGCTTCAAATCGTTACATACGTGATCGTATCGGCAATTGTACTAAAAAAATTAAATGATACGTCAACCGTATAAACTGAATGGGATTTCAATACGTTCACGTATGTCATAATCCGAAAATTGAGTTTCTACGTGACGAGTTGTACGTTCACGGATTTAACGTTAAAACCAACTTTTATTAAAACCATGTCAGCGTGAAAACACTATTACCATAAGTTTCTTTCGCGAAAAGCCAAACACAAAAATGATATTAGAGTTATTCTGTTTAAGGTACCCATAGATAAAAATATTGATGTGAAATCACCATGCAAAAAGTTTGATTCAAATTCATGAAAATCGTATTAAATTTACAAGAAATAATATGTTGGTTAAGTGCATTGGTGTTTCTTTGATTTGTTCATAGCTGAATAGTTGGCTTAGTATTATCGTTTTTTTTATGTTTGTAAACAGCCAACAAACTGCTGCTTGCTGGTGGGCAGTGTGCTAGTCTTGCAGTCGGAGGATCGAAGGTTTGTATCCTGGGAGCAAATTACGGCACTTTTTATCGAACGAAATTTCGAAATATTTTAATAGAATTTATATTTTTTTTTTTTTTTTTTTTTTTTTTATAATGCATGTATTTATTTATTGTGTCTTCATATGTGAACTAACAATAAGTATTCAAATCTTAAATCTATAAAAAAAAAAAAAAAAAAAAAAAAAAAAAAAAATTATTAGGCCCGACCAGTGTCGGACATAAACTAAGTGGTAGTTATAAATAATACATTAGTCGTGATAATCAAAAAAAAGGGGGGGGGGAAGTATTTTCAAGTAGTCCCATCTGGAGTGTTAGGTATAAGAGCCCGTGTGTCCCTCTTTTTTAAGCGGATGTGTCCAGTAAAGTTCAAAATATTACGAGCAAGCGGATTAGGATGTGATTCGAGTTTTGTTAGATATTTGCCTGCGTATTTTACAATTTCTTCAGTCACTAGTGGCATATTCAAATCACGATGTATATATAATAGAATTTTGGATGGAGCCGATGTTATTAACCGTAATATTTTGTTTTGCCTTCGTTGGATTCTCTCGACATTGGAAACTGAAGCAGTGCCCCATAACTGAATTCCGTAGCACCATATTGGCTTCAAAAGCGACTTGTACAGTAACAGTTTGCAGTCTAAGCTGAGTGTTGAGTTTCTGCCAATCAACCAATATATTTGAGTTAACTTAAGTTTCATCTGAGTTAACTTAGAGTCAATATGATGTTTCCATGTAAGTCTTCGATCAAGGTGTATACCAAAGTATTTCACTTGGGAATGGTGAGGAATATTTTGATTGTTGATTCGAATGGGGGAGCAAGTATCTCTTCTTAGGGTGAACGTTATATGGACACACTTTTGTTCATTGACTTTAATTCTCCATAAGTTCAACCATATTTCCAGCTGAGTGATATGTTCCTGGAGATTGCGGGATGCCTCATAAGGGTTTTCGTGCACGCTCATACAGGCTGTATCATCGGCAAAAGTAGAAATATGGATATTATTGCTCACAGGCATATCACAAGTATATATTAAATACAAGACAGGACCCAGAATACTACCCTGGGGCACACCAGAAGATATAGATTCGGGCACACTCTTGAACTCTCCTTCCACAACAGTGAACTTCCTATCAATAATATAACTTTCCAAAAGCTTTTGAATGTTTATTGGCAGATATGTCTTCAATTTTAAAACTAGGCCTTCGTGCCATACTTTATCAAACGCCTGAGAAACATCAATAAAGAGAGCAGAACAATACTTCTTTTCTTCAAATGTTCTTCTTACAACTTGGACCAGTCTATGCGTTTGTTCAATCGTGCTGTGCTGACTTCTAAAGCCAAATTGATGGTCCGGGATGCACCCATTATCAGTTAAAATTTTGGACAATTTAGTCATGAGCAGCTTTTCGAAAAGCTTTGAGATTGTAGATAGTAAGCTTATAGGCCTATATGACTCAGTCTTGGTAAGATCTTTGGCCGCCTTTGGAATCATTTTGATCTTGGCCAGTTTCCAGTTATGTGGAAAATACTGCATTCTTAAAATAGCATTAAAAGTAAATAGCAGGATTCTTATTGCAATATGAGGCAAGTTCATGAGCATTTTGTTACTAATGCCATCAATACCTGGAGCTTTCTTCGGGTTGAGTTCAGCAATTACTTTTTGTACTTCACGCATCTTAAACCTTAAGGGACGAGGGGGTAGAGCAACTACACTCGGTAAATCAGCAGCACCCGTACATGAATTGGGAGTGAATACAGATTTTAAATGCTCAGAAAATAAGTTACCTTTCTCACTATCGCTTCTTGCCTAGCCTCCGGTCGCAGTACGCAATGGTGATTTAAGATCAACGGGTCGTTTAAGATTTCTAGTAGCGCGCCATAAAGAGTAATTAGATGCGGACGTTACATCAAGACCTTCTAAATACTTTTCCAGTAGTGCAGTTTTTTCCGATGATAGCAGCTCTTTGAGTCGTTTAGTACATTCTTTAAGTCTGATTTTATTTAGGGGTGATCTGTGTTGTTGCCATTCTCTTCTAGATCTCCTTTTTTCACATACAAGACGTTCAATTTCCGTAGAATAAATTCTGTTAAAGCCGGTCTGCGGATAGGAGGTAGTGGCGTGTTCAGCAGCCTGTTTAATATTTTCGTTAAGATTGGCAATATTAAATTCAATATCATCGCATGATCTAAGCTGAATGTTTTCTACGCAGTGACTACTAAGATATTTTTTGAATACCAGCCAGTTGATTCCATTAATCATCTTCACATATGAGTTAGTTAAATCACTCCTTAGTGGGTTGAAAATTGTAACTATTGTTGGAGAGTGATCGGAGGACAGATCTAGAGAGGCCTCTACATGAATTAAGTCCCTATGAATATTTTTCGTGACGGCAAAATCTATAGCATCTGGAATTTTTCTTACGTCAGTAGGCCAGTAAGTAGGCTCCCCACTCGAAATGACATCTAAGCCCATTTTTGAAATTGTATTGAACAAGATTCGACCTCTAGGTTTAACAAGACGCGATCCCCAGTACGTATGTTTTGCATTGTAGTCACCAGCTGCCACGAAACAAGATCCAAGCGATTTGTAGAACTTCTCATACTGATCTTCGGTAACTGAAAATCTGGGAGGTGAGTAAATTGATGATATCACGAAATTCGCACAAAAATTTTCTACGAAAATATTCGTTGCTTGCAAATATTCTTCACTAACGTTGTCAAGGACATAGTGCTTGAGTCTTGACTTAATCAGAATTGCTGATCCACCACATGCTCTCCCTCTCGGGTCCTTTGTATCATATAAAGTGTAACCATTTATTTTAAATAAGCTTCTTGAGGTCAAACGAGTCTCAGAAACCAACATTATATCAATACTTTTTTCCATGAGGAAGTGCTCAAGTTCATTTTTATGTTGGCGAATGCCGTTTGCGTTCCAGAAACATAGTTTTAACGTGTTCATGGTTTATTAACTAATGCTTGAAGCAGTGTATTCTGCATTCGCAGCATTTCTTGCATCATACTTGTCATATTTGTAATAAAGTTGTTTATAGTTAGCACCAGATTCTCAATAGTAGCTTCAAGGCGACTAAAGTTAAAGCTTGAGTTTGAATTCGTTGAATTATTTGGCGGTGGAACATTTTGCGTGGGAATTGAACTAGTCTTAGCAGCATCAGCATACGATACACGTGAAGTAACTGGTTGGCTGATTTGAGCAAAAGTGTCGGACTTCGCGTTTACTTGTAGAGCTGGAGTTAGCTTGGGTTTTGGACCCATAGCCTGTTTAACGAAAGAAAATACAGGGCACCCTCTATAGTTAGCTGTGTGATTACCTCCACAATTACTACATTTTTTTTCTGCTTGATCTTTTGGCTTAGTGCAGCTAGCAGTACCATGCAATTCACCGCAGATAACACACACTGTAAGTAATTTGCAGTAAGTTTTCGTATGGCCATATTCTTGGCAATTATGGCACTGTACGGGACCTGAACGCTTACGTGGCTCTTCAACTGTGATTTTTCGATGTAAGAGATACTTTACGTTATAAACTGGATGGGCTTCATTTTTTTTTAATTGTATGTCACTCGGCTCCAGTTCAACCCGAAATAGGGGTTGGGGGACCTTTTCTCTATTAAATATGTTGGTAACATTTTTTACCTTGAATCCTTGGTCGACAAGTGCACATTTTACTTCTTCGGGTTCAACATATGAATCTATGCCCTTTAATACTATCTGTAGGCCTTTAGCACTCTTAAGTTGGTATGTGTAAAAATTTGTTTTATTTTTTTCGAATTCACTAACAATTTTTCGGAAATCTTTTTCATTATATATTTGGATTTTAGTTTTATCAATATTACCTCGTTTAATTGGAATGATGTGAAAAGTATTTTCGCCAATGGTCGACAGTAGTTTTTTTATAAGCGCGTTAGAATTTTTTTCTCTCAGATAAATAGGTGGTGGCTTAAAAGACTTTTGCGATGATGTAGAGGGCTTGTCGTCGGTGTCTTGCAATAATGAAAAACGATTTTGACGATTGATAGATGATGCGCTGTTATCCTTAGACATCTTTGGGGCAGATGAAATTTTTGAAGAATTTGGGCTTCGCCCACGCTTTACCACTGTTATATATCTGTCCATTCCCACTTGTACCTTGGGCTTTGAGCTACTGTTATCTGTAGTGATAACTTGGTTTAGTGATGAAGGCGAGCCCGATGCGGATGATATCGCAGACTTAAATGAAGAAGTACTAGGCAATGGTAATGTTAACGATGCACTAGTTGGCATTGGACAAAGCGAAGTTGATCGCTGACGAAAAATTGGCTTTGCCGTTAAAAAAAGATTTTCATCAGATTTATTATTTATATTTTTTTCATTAAGAGTTTCAGAACTCACAGTAAAATAAGCATTTCTGCCGTTAGAACTTACTTCAAAATTTTTTTCCTTTGAGGTACTCATACAGAGTATTATTCCTCAAGGGAACTTTGTTTGTGTTTACGGTTTTTTTTTTTTTTTTTGTTTTTGCTATTTCTTGCTATGTAAAAATATTAGTAAAGCCAATAAGCTTATTTATCAAGGTGAATATGTATTACGAATATTTTTTGTATAATTTTTGATTTTGTTGTTTTTTATATTTGTTTCGTATGTATGTATGTAAAAAAATCCGCTTTAATGTCTCTTCACTATGAAGGTTCAACGAGAACTGAGAATTTATATGGAAGCATTTTAAAATTTCAAACCGTATCGAATGCCTTAATTTGCCCCCTAGACTCAAGTCAAAGTATTTTTTTTTTTTGACTAAAACTTTTCAAGTCAAAGTATTTTGTTGAACTAAAACTTTTCAAACAAATTGTATGTCAAATGATCAATAAAATAATATAGAATTAAAGTTTCTGATACATATTTGTAAAGTTTTTGTGCCTGCAGGAGTAAGCACGTTTACTATGTCAACCACACGTAAGTTAAATAATTAATAAAATACAATTACAAGATTAAATTAAATTCATGTACTTCCAACTTGAAATAACTTTGATTCAACATGATTCTTTATTTTGATTTTAGTAGTATGTAAATGTTAAATCAGCGCAAAATAAAGTTATTTCAAAAGAAAAAATTTTTCTTTGAAAATAACTATACATCATGTTAGATTAACATGAAACACACATGAAGCAAAATCATTGTCGAAAAAGATTAGATTAACCTTGCTTACCTCGATTTTAACTAGAAATTTTTCTGTGTATATGAGCTATATAAATACTTATTACAAAAAGAATAAAACAACTCAATCATACAAATTAAATGATAAAAAATTTCAAAAAGTCACTTAAGTTTCCGTAACTATGTATTTTTAAAAATTATTAGTACTTTGTCTTTAACAAAAGGTACAGACCTTTTCCTCGCTCAATACTAAACTTGTGTGTTTAAAAATAATTGTTATAAATGCATCGTAAAACTATAATTTCAAACTTATATTACACATTACATTCGCTAAATATATTTAAAACTAATATTAATTAAAATTGGTTTCTTTCTAGTTCTTTCAACTTTGTGTATGATGAAAACTTTGAAAATCACTTTACTGATTGATTTGATTTTTAATCAAATAGTATGTATGTTGTAATTGAAGTTCTTCTATTAAGTTTTATTAGGCTAGCACTGATTTTGTTTGATAGAAATTATCACTTCACTTGAATGATATCCAAAGGAATATATGTATGATTGGAAGCAAATTTGACGCATTGAAAAGTAGTCGAGTTCACTCAGATGTCGTAAGATAGTGAATCAGTTCGGTTTAGAAAAGTTGCGAAAATAAAATTTTCTCAAAACTGTTTTTAACAAATTTAATTTTAATTTACAAAGACAATCAATTTTAAAATCGAATCAGCTCAAAAAGGTTAACGATAACTAAAATCGCGTGATTCGCTCGAGAGATACGTTGACGAAAAATTCCAATAAAAAAATTTGTTCTTCTAATAGCTTTAAAAGCGTTTGTCTAATTGATTTTAAATATTCACTGATTTTTAAAGACTAACAAGTTAATCGAATATCACCAAATTGATCAAAATTTGCAAAATAGTTTCAAACAAGCTGAATCTCTATTCAGCATATGACGATCAGCTGTTAATTTCTCTTGTGTCAAATCAAAGTAAAACGTTAGAAAATTTTTTGACAGCAAGAAATTTTACACTAACAAATATACCAAGAAAATATGCAAGTTGCAAATCGAGGCCACCTGGTATCAAAAGATATCGTTGTCGAAATTTTGCAAATTAAATAATTGTATTTTATTACTTTTTAGTTGCTTATCAAATCGATTTTCGATGCACATTAATTTTTTTGGACTTGAAATCTAGTTTGTCAGTTAAATCCCTGAAATGTTTTTTTCATTATAGAATACAAGAAAAAAAAATTGGCAATTTTTTGAAAAATTAATTTTTTTGTTGGTTTTGTTCGTTTCTGATGAAGTATAATTCAGCAGTATAATTCAAACAAATAATTTTTGAAAAAGTTAAAAAAAAATTTGTAGGTTCAGAGAAAAACTTTAAAAATGTTATTGTAAATTACGTGATTTAATTTTTGATTACAGAAAACAAAAAACTGCGTAACTTTCGTAAGAATTTTTTGTTGTTGTTGGTCAAGCAGCGACTATTTTTATTTCGTTACTGCATAACAAACTCATTAGTGGAGTTTAACTAAAAAAATATCGAGAAAAGATAAAAGAGTTCGTATGTTTATAGAAAAACTCTCAACATTTTATTGAGTATTATGAACACACACTAATAAGTTAAAAACCTAGAAGAAAAACTTCACAAACTTTCCACAATCCTTTTAGAATTTTTAGCCAAATTGGGCTACGATAAGACTACTCAAAGGGCAAAGTGAAAAAATCAAACATTCATTTGTATTTAAATATACAGAAGTGTATTTATCTAAGGTGAAGTCTAAAATATATATACATTAACAATTTTTTTAAGGTTGGTTAAGCAACATAGTTTATGTATGTATATGCATTTCACTTCTGCTTATGAACTTCAACCAAAAAAACATCTGGAGAAAAGATAAAAACTTCGTCTTTTTATAGAAAAACTCTCAAAATATTATTGAGAATTATGTACACAAAAATATTTAGTAGAGATGTGCAAATGTCGTGATTTTATCGTGTCACGCCTGAATCACGCTACGATGCAAGACTATTTGTACAAGATTGTGTATTGGGCTATTGTTATAATTTTTTCAGGCACAGTAAACTCATATGAAATTTAAATATACCAATGTAGAAAAATAAAATTATTTTAATATATTTTTTTATTTTACACAACTATATTTTCCCTAAATTTTGACTTGTTTCAGAAAAATTACGCGTACATCCGCATTTATGAAAAGACACTCTTAAATTTTAGTTAAAAATGTTTAAAACTATGTACATAATAAAATCTTATAGTTGAAACTTTAAAAGTCTAACCGCTTAAACACAAAAAATATTTTTAAAATTTACTATTTTAGAACATTGCTGAATGTAGGGTACATCTCCAAAATACTAAATAATTGGTTCTAAGCATATTCTTAATGCATTGTCTTTAGCGCTATGTAATTAAAAATGTATTAAACAAAGTTTTTACAAAACTGAAAATAATGAGGATATTTAAAAAAACACATGCCTTTTTCAGAGCAATTTTAAAATTTGGTTTTAAATTTTTATTTAAATTTTATTTAAAATTTTGTCAAAAATTTAATGCTGTCTTTTAACTTAAAATCAACAATGAAATAAAAGTAATAGGTGAAATAATAAAAAAGGTCAAGGCAAAAATTTTTTTTTGTCTTAAGTAAAATATCTTATGAGAGATACGGAAACACATCTTGGGAAATTATTTCTTAAGAATTTCAAATTTATGTCAAAATGCTGTTTTTTAACTTAAAATCCAACATGGAACTAAAAAGTAATAGACGAAAAAGGTCAAGACAAAGTAAAATATCTTATGAGAGATACGGAAACACATCTTGAAAAATTATTTCATAAGAATTTCAAGTTTATGTCAAAATGCTTCATCCGGTAAAAATCGGATGACTTTTAAAAAATTAACCAGCTTCAGAAGTTTATTTGAGTATCAGGTAGTCAACTTTGGCCCACTGTAACTCATGTCCAGCTCAAGCCAGAAGGCTCTCATGACATGTGTTATAAAGCCTAAGTACTCCTCTACGGATGTTAGGAGCTTCATATAAACCCAATCAATAGTTTATAAGTTCCAGATTTATTGCCATTTACTTTGTAAAAGTCCCCATGTAAATTTTACATACACACATGCATACATACATCAATGCTGCCCACAAAGAGAAAACCGAGAGAAATATATAAGCGTGTATGTATTCATTTGTATAAAAAGCCGATTGATGTTCGGCACTCTGGCGCTTCTCTGGGCAGCCTGGACATACATACATACATATGTATGTGTAAAAACCTATTTTTCAACCCAAAAAAAGATACAAATTGGATTACATACTTTTTCGTGAGCGTGCGTGATCGTGATAAGTTGTAAACCACTCGTGCGTGATTAAGAATATTTTGTTCGTGCGTGTTGTTTCAATATCATTCGTGCGTGAAAGTCCGTGAGTAAAATAATTTTATGCGTGAACGTGCGTGTCGTGAGTCAAAAAACAATCACGTGCACATCTCTAATATTTAGTTAAAAGGTTTCTAACAAAAACAAATGTTTGCATTTCTCTGAGCTAACAAATTTTTTATTGCTCCGTATTTATCATAATGAAGATATATTTGTTATGCATATTTTTTTATATTAACTCAATTTGAAATATTTTATTTGTATATATTGAAATTTTAGCTGCGCTAATGCTTATAATTGTAAATACATGGTTGAAAAGGAAGCTGGGCTGTTATTACATAATGAATTATTTGAATGAATTCATTTTGAAAATGTTAAAAGATAAGGAAAATTGCTCAATTTTAAATTGATTTCTGCTTAAATTATTTAATTCGATCCATTTTTTTATAAATAAGATATCTTCCAGTTCACCAAAGCACACTTTATTTTAATGTCTTAAAAACCACAAGAAAACTAAATTTAAAAGCATGAATTTTTTTACACACCTAAGGAGCTTGTAAAAAAGTTTGCTGTGTATACACAAAGCTCCTAAAAACAAATAGTATGAATTGTAAACACATACACAGAAAGGAAAAAGCCATACTAAATACAAGTTTTTTTTACTTACTTTTAGTACGAATCGTATTTGAAAATTCAAGTACGAATAGAACTAACATTCTTAAATCAAGCCGAAAACGGGATTACTTTAGGAAACCAATCCTGAAGTTTCTTAAATTGAGTATGAAGTGCTTAAATTATGTAAAAAATTTTAAATCAAGTACAAAGTTCTTGAAATGAGTAAAAAAAAGACTTATTTAAAGTACGATTGCGTGCACAAGAAAAAGAAAAAACCTTTTTACCAAAAAACGTTAAGTTCATTAGTATGCTTATGATAGAAATTCAATAAAATTAAAACAAATTAATTCAAAAATCAGTACATTAAAAAAAAAACAATTTAATATTTGTAATTTTTAACGGATATTTATTTTATTTAAGTGTGAGTAAGTGCGGTTTATTCTTAATACTCGTGTGCAAAAGTGTGGTTTTAAAAATATAATGGTAACTAAAATAAAACTATAATGTTCAATGATAATTAATTTAATAAAACTATAATATCAATATTAACTCAAAAATAAAAAGTGAAAGCAAATGACGACTTCAAACTGCGCCAGCTTCTGAGGGGCTTAAGTGCGAAGATGTTTTTGAATATCTAAAGAATAAGTAATAAATATGGGGTTTTTTTTTATCGAATACGCGTGTTGTTTTTAACTAGTCCCGTTTCAATATACACATATGAGTACATATAAACGTATATGTACATAAATATACATACATATTAAGTAAAAAATAGTAATAGGTACGAAAACTTCCTGCATATGCATGTCTCATGAGTTCTCATTGAAGAATTATTTTCTTATACTCAACTCGCTGTAAGACCGGACTCAAAAACATGTTATCGCTCGAGGTGACCAAGAACCCCTAGCTTCTTAATGACATAGTTTTGCTCAGAGCACTGATGGGGTTGCACTTTTGGAGCGATTTCGATTATAAATGTAATCAGCTTAGAAACGTGGGCTTTAGTTGAGAGCAAAACAAATAATTATTCATTGATGACAAAGAGGCAATATCGTGCAGGGCAAGTTCCCATTATTATTTAGTAAAAAAGCATTAAACAAATAACCTATATAAATTTAAAATCTAGTATTTTTTCTTGCATAAAACAGACATCTTGGACTCATTAGCATTCTTCCATCATAATTTTCTGCCAACACTGTTAGAGATGCATGTAATAGAGCGACGTAAAGGAAACAATACCCGCTTTTGGTCTTTCGCATTAAATTTAATTGTTATTACCATAGAAATTCTTATCAATAATTAAAACAAACAAAAAATATTAATCTGGACAATAAAAAGTTAATAAAAAATTATATTAAATCTTTAATTCAATAAATCAAGTTAGGATTTCTTAAAACAGGCGTTTTTGGATTATTTCAAGTACGGATTCGGGTTTAAATGAACCCGATTTTTAGATTAATTCAATCCCAGATTTTCTTAAATCAATTTCGTTTTTGGAGTATTTCAAGTATGGATTCGCATTAAATCAAGTTAGAAATTCTTGAATCAAACGTATTTAGAAATTAATTCAATCTGAGGTTAACTGAAATCGATCTGGTTTTGTAATTATTTCAAGTACGGACTCAGGATTAAATATATTAATAAATTAAGTATTTAGCACTTGAATAGTCCACACTTAAATCAAGTCTTTTGTACTTGATTTGAGTAAATCCGTACTTACCGTACTTATGACACCGCTGTGAATTGATTTAAGTACGGATGGATTGATTTTTATTTTGAGTGTACTCATTCAATTCTGATCTGTATTTTGACGAAAAAAAAAGAACTAGACACATTTTTAAATAAACAGTTTTATCACGCACAAAACGCTTGTATGCTCACACGAAATGACTCCTGAAAACACGTAAATTTAATGCGGCCTACGTGTCAATTTAAAGGAAATATCAAATACCAAAAAAAAAATCATTTATTTTTAATATATTTTTTAATTAATTGGTTTTACAAAATACAAAGGGAATGCTGTACTTTATATTAAATAATCTCATATATTATTTATTAAAAACTTTTAAAAATACATTAATTAATACCTTTGAATAAAAAGTATTAATTAAGGTTTTTTTTGCACATTTATTTAACACAAAAGAAAATATTTTCAGCTTTCAAATACATTTTTATTTGCTTTTTTAACTTTTTAATTTTTAATTTGGATGCGATATTTTATTAAGGGTGACAGTAATAGTGTTAATTCAATTTATTAATTAATATTTTTTTAATGATGTGCTGCTGAACTTTGGTTTGAAAATTGTTCAAAAATAACTAGGATATGCTTGAAACTCTGTAAAAATACAAACAACAACATATACAACAAAAACTGTAAACACATTTACAAGCATTTTATTTATGATACATATTTAAATTTAGTTTAATTAAAACAAACATTATTTAATCAGGAATAAAATCTTGTAGAATGAAAAATTCTTATTGTTTAATGTGAACAGCAGAACTTCGACTTTAGCTGGCGTACACAAAAAAGGGTATTGTGCTTATCAGGCTATTTATGTATGTGTGTATGTATGTATGTATGCATGTGTGCTCCTAAGCGGCACTATATAAACAGAACGCGTGGACCGATTGCGATGATTGCATCAATCGATTTGTTTTAATATTGGAAGTGTCACAAAACTCAATATGGCGACATTTTGTAATTTAAAAAAAATTAAAAGTCGTCGAACTCTATCAGAGTGGGTATCATTTGATAGGTATTTTAAAATCATCTTTAGGTTTCTCTAATGATTTTGCATTTCGAAGGACCATGTAGGATATTTAACGGTTCAAAGTTGATCGCAGTCAGGTTTTTTTTGAGTTTTTTTAATTACTACTCGTCACATAGTCTTAATCATGCTTCCCATGAATTCAATAATATTATTTCGTATTTACTAACAAAATCATTTCCGCAAAGTTCAAGTAATGGAGAAATATTCGTTGCAATTTTGGAATCATTTATCGGAAAATAAGTTTTAAATAGCGTTTACAAAAACTTCAAGAATTATATTTAATTTATTTGCCTTGCTAAACAAGCAAAAAATTACAGGAAATAAAACACTTCTTTATCAAGTAGATTTAAATTCTTCAATATCAATCAAATGGTTTCTCATTATACTGTGGTAAAATTACGACATGTCTACAAAAAAACTACAAAAAAAAAGTTATTAATTATTAAGTTATTTATTTGATTGTAAAACTGTTTATTTGTTTATATGAACTTTTTCGTCGCTTCAACTTTTGTGAAAATGGTTAGGCTTGTGGAGCTGAAAATATTTAATAATTGATCTACTTTAACATTCTTAGTTATAAAAATTATGAAGGCTTTATAAGGGCTTTTTAAGAAAAATTTTGTATTACAATTTGCTTTAAAAACCCTTTAAAAAACCTTAATAAGTTTTATAAATAAGGCGTTGGCTGAAGTAGTTGGCACGTTGACTACACAACCGAAGGTACTGGGTTCAATCCCTGTATCCAAAAGTCATTACATAACAACACCACGCATTTCTCTGATGTGATGCATTGGTGTCTCTTTGTGTCAGTTGTTGTAGGAAAGTTCAAGTCACTGGTCACTGAACTATACCGACTTCAGCAGATACTAATCCTAATGTAACATCAGAGCGCCCTTCGATAAAATGGCTACTAACCACAGCTTAAAAAAAAATTTCAATACGTCTTACTTAGCACTAGAGGCGCTGCAACACTGCATTATTAAAAACGTGCAAAAAGCAGAATTGCAAAATAATGAAGCTTTTGAAGCTCTGTCTCTTCCTACACCGCCTATCTTCTCTATCACTATCCCTTTCCTAAAGAATGTAACACCTAGTAATAGTAGTTAGTAGGGCTGGCATACTATCGATATTTTCTACTACCGATATCTATCGATAGTTCAGATTACACAATCGATACTTTCGATAATACTATCGACTGAACGTTTGTACCTGAGAAAGTAAAATATAACTAATTTTTTATCACGTTACAGTTAGTTATTTTATCCCTTTCTTGAAAGTATATTGAGCCTTATTTTCGGTTTTATCGTAAGCGACATATTATCGAAAATATACTTTTTTTATTGAAATTAACATTTTATGAGCCTACCCATAGTCTAGAATTATCAAAATGCCAAAATTGTTGATAACTTTTAACATACAGGCTGTAAAATTTTATCGTAAGCGACAATTTACGTACAAAAACATATTTGAATATTTTAAAAAATCCTTCTAATGAAAAATTTAATTTTTGTCGCTTACGATAAAATTGAAAATAAGGCTCGATATAGTCTTATGCTTATTTTAATATATATATGTGTATCTAAGAACTTTATTTTAGGTAACAATTTTTGAAAAATTGTGCTGTCAGTTAAAAAATTTTTATAACACCTCAGGTTTTGGAAACTGCATAATATCGATATCGATATTTTTTCCTATCGATATTTTAAATATTTTAAAACTATCGATAGTACTATAGATAGTATCCCAGCACCAGTAGGCAGTCATTGCCTGAGTGCTACTTCTCTTTAAAATAAATTATTATTTTCTATGTTAAAACACTTGTTCAAAGTGACTGACAAGAGGCGTTTCCTAAAGAAAAGGGGCTATTGCTTTGAAAACTTATTCTTATTACATAAATTAATATTGGCCTGTGTAGATTATTTGTATCATTTCACATTTTTATATTAAAATTAGCACTTAGGAACTTATGTTACTTTCATTGCTGTTTACTGTAGACCATTTAATAAGTTATTTTAGAACCACATGTATTCTTCTGGTACATACTCATCAAGTTTCTTCAAGCCATTTATTTTTTCCTACACTCAAAATATTCCATGCTTAAAAATACGAAACATTTTTTCGTAATTTAATTTTTGTACAATAAATGAAAATTTTGTACATTTTATGAAAATACTTGTAGCTTGTGAAGGAAAACAGATTTCGTAATATTACGAATTTCGTTAAGTTAGAAAAATTATTTCGTACAATTATTTTTGTATATAATACCATATTTTTTGTTTATTTTATTGAACTTAAGAGAAAATAAAAAATATTTTATAAAATTAGAAGTTTCGTAAATTAAACAAATTTTGTTTTGTTATCATTTTCTTTGCAGTACAAAATTATTCTTGAATTTATACAAGTTTCGTGAATTTTACGAAAAATTTTTGTGAAATATGAGAATATAAACTGTTGTTTTGTTTTATTTTGTAATATTTTCCCAATTTTTTTCCTCTCATTGTATATATTGTACAAAAAATTATGAAATAAATTTCAGTTATACTATAAACACAATCAAAGGCTACCGACCATCGACTACCGACTACAAAAGTAGCTGGCTACAAAAATAGCCAAGTCGCCAGCCTCCTTTAACGACTACCGACCACTAACTACAAAAAATAAACATCTGTTTTGACATATGTATTAAAGTTAACCAAAACAAAACAAAGTTGATTTTTTTAAGTGAATTTGTGTGAAAAAAAAATTCAAATGTCTCAAGAAAATTTAACTAACTTTATAAGTACTATTGCTAAAATAGTGGAAACAACGACTTCAGTGTATGAAGTGTATAAAAAACATCAGAACAAAAGTAACCGAAGATGGTGGGTCCGGCCAGTAAACATAACGCGAAATGAAGAAGGATTTTATCGAACTTTTGTCCTTCAGCTGAAAGAAAAAGATGAAGAACACTTTTTTAAAGCATACCGGATGAGCGTAGCGAACTTCAATTTACAATTTATTTAAAAATATAATAAATGCATATAAACAGTAAAAATTACTATTATATACTTACCAATTTCAATAAAAAAACCAAAAAATAAATATAAATGAAAAAAATTAGAAATTGATGAAAAAAGAACTAAATGGAAAATTTCACAAATAAAAAGTAAATGAAAAATGCGCCAAATAAAAAGTAAATGAAAAATGTAAACAAATGAACAGATGATTATTATTTTTCAATGGTGCCACTATAATAGTTTTTCGCGTTTTTAATAGCGATATTTAATGTATTGCGTTTTTAAAACCACCATTTCATGCATTTATTGTATTGGCAGCACTAATCTGTTTTTTGTAGCCAAGAAAAATAGAAATTAGCCTAAGTTGGCTACCTGCTACAAAAGTAGCCGTGTAGTCGGTAGTCGTGTAGCGGCTAAAAGAATTATTCTCATAAGCACGCATGTATTCTATTTTTGACATCTTGTAGTCGATGGTCGGTGGACTTGATTGTGTTTATAGCATTAAAATAAAAAAATTATTATAATTATTGTTTTTTATGCTGAGAAAACAACTGGGACGAACGGTAAATCTCCTCCAGACACACCAACGAAGAACACGTAACAGATCTTATAATTGGCAATTGAATATTTGGTTATTGTTTGTGCAAACAGAGAGGAAGTTGTTTTTTCGTCGTTCGTCGGCGTAAGAAATAAAAATAAATCTATCGCAGAATTCATCACGCTCGACGAATTTCGTTCTACAGCGGTGTGGTATTAATTTTCATATAAAAAAATGTGTGTTATTGAAAGTTCGCAACGAAAAATTCGTTGTTCCTCCCAGTTATTGTCCCAGTTTGATTCGTGCGTTTCAGTGCAAAAATTTATGTATGTACAAGTATGTATGATGCTGTAACAATTCCCATTAAATTATCTTTTTCGTCCTATTGTTACATCATTCAATTCCAATATGTAATTTTTTGCAGATTTTTATGTTTTAAAGATTTCAGTTTTACACAAAATTTTGTATATAATACAAAATTATTTGTCATAATTCACGAATTTATTTTCTAATATAAACACTGTGTTTCGTAAAAATACAAAATTTTGTTATTTGCAGACAAAAAGTATTTCGCAAAATAAACAAATATCATTTGTACTATGTACGAAGGATTTCGTACCGTAAAAACAACGAATATTTTCGTAAAATAAACCACATTTTTCGTTTATTTTGCCTATAAAATATTTTGAGTGTAGAGAAATGATGTCAGTTTCATGGCACAATTGTGCAAACTAAAATCACACACATTCTTATTCTCTTCCATTTAGTCGTCAATGAAACAGCGACGATAACACATGCGCAGCGGGTGTATTAAATTCTTTATAGATACAGTGAAAGAAAAAAAGTGTTACTCCATGATCAGTAATGTTTTTTGTGACATTCAATGTATTTTATGTTACAAAACTTTTAAGGAAAGAAATGAATATATATTAAAAAGACATTTGTTTTTTTTTTTGGAGTAGCTTCACTAAATTGCATTTAATATCAAAACTTAAAAGACCAATAACTCGGAAAATATTGGTCGCAGATAATTTTTTTGTTTAATTTTTTCTTCTTATTTTTCAAGTTTCTATCAGATAAGCTATTTAAAAATTTATTTTTGGAGTTTCTTCACAGTTTCCTATGAAAAGATTACAGCGCCGTAACTCGGAAAATATGGGTCGCCCGCAACTTTATTATTTAATTTTTATTCCTTAGTTTTTAATTTTCTACCATATAGACTCCTTTTTATATATTTTGAGCTGCTTCACTAAACTGCATTTGTTTCAAATATTTATTTTTTTCGATGTACTTCAGAGACGAATGAGACAGCTTTTCTCACACATACAACTATAGTTTTATTTTTGACACCACTGGTGTAGAGAAATGTTGTTGTTGTTGATAAAAAGCCTCTTGTCAATGATTTGAGGCCTTTCGTAAGTAAATCGAAAATATTAGCCCCAAAATTATGTTAAAGAAATAACCAAACATAGTTCCTTTCATAATTAAATGACGTATTATCATTTGTCCCATTTATTTTCGTAATAAAATGTCCTTGCTAAAAAAAATACAAAAAGCCTTTCATAAACAAACGATTCATGTACTTATGTTACTTTTGCAATTGCTTCCTATTTTACGATTAGGACTTGTTTGTACTTAATGCATACTCAAATTTAAAGAAGTTATAACCTCACAAAAATAACAAATTAGCTTTTTTGAAACACATTTTTATTTCTTATATTTTATTATTTGATAAATCTTTTTTAAGGAATGTCTTATAATTATAACACTTACCTTAATACATATATGATGAAAACGAATATAAGGACCTAAAATGAGAATAAAAAACATATATTAAAATAGTTTTAAGAATTAAAAATAAAGGTTAAATATGTAAATACTAAGTATGGTTGTAGCAAATACAGGTTATATCGCATAATGAATAACTTAGCCGGTTCTAGAAATTTTGCATAATTCACATAAATTAGTATGATTATAGCAAACTCCGGTTAGTTATTTTTTTTTTTGTGCTAATAGGGCTGGCACGAAAGCCAGCATATTTTGATTAAAGTCTTTACGAAAATCTATACAGCTAACACCAACTTTTTTTTTACATTTATCAAGATTTTTTATCCAAATTAAAACCCATTAACTGAAAAGTTTCCAAAACTACAACTAAACAACTGCAATGTAGCCAATTCACACACCTTTTTAAGCTGACTGCAGCTAATTCAGTCATTTTTTTTATATAGGGTTTAAAAAATAACAACTTTATTTATAAAATTTAAAAAGTCTTTATAAAGGGTTTTTAAAACAAATTACATACAAAATTTTTTTAAAAAGCCTTTTTAATTTTTATAAATAAGCCTGCAACTATATATATATATATATATATATATATATAATTTTTATTAAATTTCCTTCAAATCTACTGATAAAATAGATTTTGTTTTACATGGGAAATCTACTCAAAATCAGCTATATTAAGCTCAAAATCTCGCAAGTACTATATTTTGAGAAAATGTAAATGTCCTCTAAGAGAAAAAAAATAATTTTTTTTACTGGCTTCTTAAAATGCAATATGCGGATAACAAAAAAAGATGATTTGGCCTTGCCTGCAGACACAATTCTTTTATTTCAGTTCATTGCTTTGACCGTTTCTATGTCTCCGGTATTGGATCCGACGCAAAAACTCGTTTTAATTGAAGTGAAACAACGCCACACACTGTATTTAAATACACATTTTCAGCCAGCAAGCATTGCATACCATTTGCCACCCAATATTTTGTAGTCATAGTGGTCTACTATATAAGTCAAAGTAGCAGATTCCCGCGAAATATGGTCTAGTTAGGCTTGAATATTGGTTGGACTGGAATGTTCACAATGAAAGTATTTAATTTAATTTTTTTATAAATGGATATATATATATATATATGTATATACATAACTAATTTTTAAAAATAAGGAGCCCAAAATAGTAACAACTATATATAACTACATCAAATTGTGGGCGAGGAAAATATCTACAACCAAATCAAAAGAAGGAAATACAAATAGCTTGGAACTTGCCAAGGCATGTTAAAATGAAGCCCTCAAAGTTCGATGAAACTTGGAAGTCCAAGCATAATCTGCAGGCTTTAAATTTTTAATAAAACATGCAAATTATACAAAGAGCTGACACAAATTGCGGCTATGATGATATTTGCCTAACAATATAATGTAGTAAATAGAACTGATACAAGACCTGTCCAATTGATAGGGAGCAGTCTGAGTTCTAACACTTTCTATGAAACAGACCAGTAACTTTTACATGGCTATGGCTAAGGGTGGGGTTAATTGAACCTTTTTATGCACCTTGTGACTTGTCACTGAACTATCTTAGAGGGACCTAATCGACATTTAACCGTAATAATTAAAAACTTATCTATTTTTTTATTGTTACACATCATTCAATCGAACTGACAACCTCCGACATGACATTCTACATAGCAGCCACTCTATCACAGAGGCACTCATATTTCAATATTATAAAGTTAAGCTAACGTTAATATTTGAATATACGGAACTGGTCCCAGGGTGAGTCTTCTGTCACAATATACGGAACAATTAACCTCGTGATAGGTCTTACATCCATACACACTGAACTGAACAAGTTCAAGTCCCATTTTTAGGGTTCCGTACACCAAAGGTGAAAAGGAACCCAATTGTTTTCGCTACGCTGTCCGTCTGTCCGTCTGTCAGTCACACGGTATTTTCTCAGTATGTAGAACCTTGGCCGCTATAACAACAAATACATGAGAATTAAAAATTAAAGGGTGTTCCAAAACGAGCAATGAAATATGTTAAAATCCCATGTAATATACATACAATTGTATGAACATATGTATATTGAAACTTGAAACTTGTATTTTTATACAGACTGCAACAATTAACACTAAAATTTAAAAAATTTAAATTAAAGGCTGGTCCATCAGTTAATGCAATTTTGACTATGTAATTTTGACAATTTGCTATATCTTGGAAACCGTAAGAGGCAAACACCTGAAATTTTCAAAAACGGTAAAACTAAAAAAACCGAAAATTATAAAATCGCCAAACCAAAAATAAATCGCCAAAAATTAAAAAAAATCGCCAAAACGAAAAAAATCGCCAAAATTAAAAAAAAAATTCTAACACTAAAATAAATCGCCAAATTCGAAAAAATCGCCAAAATGAAAAAAACGTCAAAATGAAAAAAACGCAAAAAATTGAAAAAAAAAATCGCCAAAACGCGAAAATGTCGCCAAAACTAAAAAAAAATTTATATAAACAAAAAATCGAAAAAATTAAAAAAAATCGCCAAAAATAAAAAAAAACGCCAAAATGAAAAAACGCCAAAAAACCGAAAAAATCGCCAAAACAAGAAAATAAAGTGTCTAAACTAAAAAAGAACCAAAACATAAAAAAATCGCCAAAACCAAAAAAAAAATCAAAAAACGACAAAACAAAAAACCGAAAAGAACCCTAAAACGAAAAAAATGCCAAAACTATATGTTATATAGGATGAAGTTTGTATTAAATTACATATCTAGTGTTCGTACGGAACCCTATGAGCGCGAGTCATAGTCGCACTTTACTGAATTTTTTTATTTTGTTTGTTTGTTTGTTTAAAGAGAAGCAACGCACAGGCAATGACTGCCTAATACTACTACTACTACTAGGTGTTACCTTCTTTAAGAAAGGAGTAGTGATAGAGAAGACAGGCGGTGAAGGAAGAGGTAGAGGAAAGCTTCATTCTTTTACAACTCTGCTTTCTGCACATTTTTTTAATAATGCAATGTTAAGTTAGGCGTATTAAATTTTTTTAAGCTGTTCTTAATAGCCCTTTTATCAGTTATTTTACTTCGCCGATGATTCTGCTATACAATGAAAAAGGGCGCTCTGATGTCACATTAGGATTAGTACATGCTGAAGACGGTATAGTTCAGTGATCCGTGACTATGCCTTCATCACTTTAACTTTCCTACAACAACTAACACAAAGGAGCACTAATACACATCAGAAAAATTCGTGGTGTTTTTATCGTAATGATTGTTGGATACAGGGATTGAAAACAGTACCTTCGGTTTTGCAGTCAACGTTCTGACTACTTCAGCCAACGCCACCCTAAAAATTTATTGAAAATTCAGATCACACATCACGAAAATGATTGAATATATAACAATTTACGCGATGTCTTTTTTCAACACACACTTTGATAACACTCCAATTTTTTTTGGAGTCATAGGATGAGCACGTTTGTGTCCTTTGTCTCCAAATTTGCAGTACGGAATCTATAAGTCAGGTGGACTAGTTTTGGGACCATTCTCATAACTAATTGATTAAAAAGTACTCTCTTCTGAGTAGTCTGTGTCGTGTATTATATACTGTCTTATTCATAAGAAATGTTTGCTAACCACACCGAGTAAAATTAAATTTTATTTAAAAATTAGCAGAAATTAAACATTTCCTAACTCATACTCGTATTAACATTTACATACAAAAAATCAACTAGTAAATGTAGTTTTTTTTCTGCAAAAAAATCATTTAATTTACTTTTAATTGAATATCAATATGAAAGTTTTATTTTCAATAAATTGTGATTTTATTTAGAAAATATTTGAACTAACCAGATTTCCTTTCATTTTTATTATTGATGTACATTTAATTTAAATTAATTTGTATTTCTTCATAAAAAATCGTTTATTCAATTAAAATTTCTTAGTGCGAATATTATTATCGCATATATAAAGGATATATTGATGAAACAAATCAATGCATGTTTTCTAAAGGTAAAACCTAGTGGTTATGATATTCATGCATGTATTCAAACAAATATTTGTGGTGGGATTGCTTGACCAATGTTCCATAGAATTAAGATTGCGATTGAATATCAAATAAAATAATTAATATATTGACTATAATAAAGGATAGTGGTAGTTGCAAAGAATGTTTATGGAGAAATGGTATAAATGTTTTGTATACAACTAAGATGATTAGTTTACAAAAGCTTAATTGAAATCGATAACCAGAATAAATTAAAAGTGTTCATATGTATTATGTATTAAAAATTAAGTGATTTATTATATTATAGCTTATTAGGTTAGCATGTTGTTGAGAAGCGCAGTATACCAGAGTTGAAGAAAGTGACTTATGAAAAAAGGTTAAGTAGCAGGTTATGCGAGAAAGGGCCAACTGTAGTTTACATGTTATTAAGATGTTAACAAAATAATTAGAAGCAAAGAAAAAAGGGTACATTTAATGATATGAACAAGTGTACATACCCGTACATGCATATTAAAAAATTAAATGAAAGAATGAGTTGCATTGAATTAAAAAACATCATTTGCAAAAATTGCCGGTTATAAAAAAGTGATTAAATTTTTTTGCAAATCATTCCTGATTTAACTTCAAGTAATTTTATAGAAAAATTTTAATTTTTACATTTAACTTACAAAAATCACACAGCGAATAGACCATAAAGTATAAAATGAAAATACATTTGAACAAGTAAACAATTTTACAAAATTAAATGAAATAATTTTTTGTTTTGAATTAAAAAAACAGAATGCAAAAAGCTAAAAAGCTGATTAAAAAGTGTTTTAAAATGATAACGATATGCTTTTTCTGGTTTATGATTTCTCCGTAAAAAAATGATGAAACCTGTTTTTCATACCGTGTCTTACATAACATTGACTATACAACACTCTACCATTACTCCGATATTATCCACTGGGACCATATATATACTCTTGCGAGTGTCGACGATCAACTTTCTTTTATTCGGGAAAATGTTATGTACTTTAGGGTGTTTTTTTTAGAGGTATAGAACTTCGAATTGAAATAAAACACAAGAAAATCGTTTGAATGTCCATCAATTTGGCTTTATTGGAAGGATAATTTTATGCCATTAATGTTTAAATATGATTTCGGGCATGTGGCCGCCGCGGCTGGCTAGAATAAAGCCAATTCTACAGGTCCAATTTTCAACCACTTTTTCGAGCATATGGGGCCGTATGTTGGCAATAACGCCACGAATGTTGGCTTCCAAGTCCCCTAACGTTTCTGGTTTGTTGGCGTAGACGAGCGACTTCACATATCCCCAAAGAAAATAATCCAATGGTGTCAAATCACACGATCTTGGTGGCCACAGGTCACAGGTGGTGACAGGTCCATTCCGCGAAATTATGCGATGGACGATTATGTCGACCATAAAATGGACGGAGCTTGCGGTAAACTTCGCGAACTGAACCATTATTTTCGAAATAAATTTGCACAATTTGCAAGCGTTGTTCTTTTGTCAACCTGTTCATGATGAAATGGAAAACCAAACTAAATATTAATCACTTGACAGCTGACAAAATGGCCGCCAGTTAAAAAAGTGATGCCAACTTAAAGTTCTATACCTCAATAAAAACACCCTTTATGATGTATGTGTTCCAATAAAAACTAAACGTACCAAAACGAGTGAGTCTCCGTGGTTTAGTGCTGAGATCAAGTTCTTGATTAAAAAACGAGATGAAGCTTACTCACGTTGCAAGAGGTTTAAAACTGATGATATAAAGGCTATTCATAAATCTGCACGCAGAGAAGTCACAAAACGTATTAAATATGCAAAGTCTTTGTTTTACCAAACAAAATTCACTTGCGCCATAGACTACAAATCTACATGGAGGGAAATCCGTAAGATTGGTATTGGATGCAAAAGCTCTACTCTTGTAGATCACGATGTCGACATTAACATTATCAATAGCAAATTTGTAAACATAAACGTTCCCTTTCCATCTAGGAACACTTACGATGATCTATATTATGTTGCGGTAAAAGATCCATTTAGTTTTCGCTGCGTTGATCAACTTGAAGTTCAAAAAAGTCTCTCTGACGTGAAATCGAATGAAGTTGGCATGGATGGTATAAGTCCCATTTTCTTAAAAATTTTAGCACCTACGCTTTTACCCTTTCTAACATATATGTTCAATTCCATTCTTACGAAATCCACATTTCCTGAAGAGTGGAAGCTTTCAAGGACCATTCCAATCCCTAATGCAAACAGCGAATTTCGACCAATTGCCATTTTACCCTTTTTGTCTAAAATATTAGAAAACCTTATCGCGAAACAAATGAACGAATATCTTGCAGGCACGGAGTTGTTATCTGCAAACCAATCTGGCTTTATGAAGGGTACAAGTTGCATAACTGCATTAGTAGACGTTGCTGAAGATATTAGTTCAAAAATTGATCAGAATATGGTTGCTTTTTTTATTCTCTTAGATCACAGTAAAGCGTTTGACACCGTGGATCATAAAATTCTGCTAGTGAAGCTTAAAAAGCTTTTTAATTTTTCAAGCTCGGCGTGTAATCTTTTATCATCCTATCTAATGAACCGATCTCAAGTTGTCCAGTTAAAAGACAACATCTCAAGAGCGCTCTATGTTAAAAGAGGTGTTCCCCAAGGTTCAATTCTTGGTCCCCTTCTTTTCTGTATGTATACTAATGACTTGCCTGATATACCAATGAACAGTACAATTCATATGTATGCTGATTGTGTCCAGCTATATAACTATTGCGATATTGGTGATGTAACTTTCTGTGTGAGTAGAATTAATGATGACCTAGCCAAAATCGGGAATGGGCCATATCAAATGGTTTATGTATTAATCCATCTAAGTGCAAGTGTATTATCATTTCTAAAACTAGCAGAACTTTCGAAAATCTTCGGATATAAATAAATGGTGATAATATATGCTTTGTTTCCTCGGCGTCAAATCTGGGAGTAGTTTTCAACCATAGACTTACTTGGTCCGAACATATTAATACAGTTATAGGTAGAGTCTACAGTATGCTACGCAGCATGTGGGCAGTTAAAGATTCAACACCATTTACGATACGTATGGTATTAGCTAAATCTTATCTCATACCATCTCTTCTATATGGTTGTGAACTTCTTGCAAATTGCGACAGTGAAGATAAAAGAAAACTTAATGTTGCCTACAATAATATACATAGCTCGGTACATTTTCAATAAAAATCGTTTTGCACATATCTCGTCTTATGCCTACCAGATTTTTTTTTTAATAAATTTTGAAAATCTCCTAAAATGCAAATGTCTTATGTTTCTACACAAAATTATTACATCGAAACAACCGGCATACATTTATAATAGAATTGCGTTTGCTAGATCCAACCGCGGTAGGAATATTATACAGCAAAAATACAAGAGCCTTATATCTAAACGCCAATTTCTGATCTATACAATCAGTCTTTGGAACTCTTTACCAAACAATATCCAAAAAATAGGCAACGAAAACATACTTAAAAGGGAGTTATTCAAATTGTTTATGTAATAATTATTTTTGCTTATTTATTTATATTTACTTTTTATCTACATATGTTCTTTTGCTATTAAAATTGTTTTTCCTATTTTATTCATAATAAGGGTTTTCATGAGAACTCTTAAAATTGACATTTGTGCAATTGTGCAAACTTGCGAGACTTGTTTCATGAAGCCCCTTTTGAACCTTTGCACAAACAGTTTATGTAAATTTGAAACAAACGTCAAAAAGTTCATTTAACAAAAATAAAATAAGAAAATTTTAAGAAATTTGTAATTTAAAAACGTATTTATATATTTCTTTAAAAATTAAAAAGTGTGTGTGTGTGTCTAAAAATGCCTAAAGAAAGTCATTAAGGCAAAAAATTGTTATTTACAAAATGCACAATTGCACAGCTTAAGTTTACGATTACAAATTATTGGGCAAATTTAACAGGTTTGTGTAAATAAATTTCTATACAAATTTTGAAATTTTATTTACGAGAGTGTAAAAATGCACAATTGCACAGTTTGGGAGACTTTTGAACATTCTCATGAAAACTCTTAATGCTTTTTAAGAAATTTATTATTCGACATATTGTCAGAAGTTTATTTTAATTTGAAATTTATTTGCTGGTGGTTCAGCGTTGTCTATATATTTCATTGTTGCTGTAACAAATCATCAGTAGACTTCAGCCACACATTTTGAATAGTCACAAACCTCTTATCTTATGCACAGACTTTCAAAAACTATTTGAGAATTCACAAATAATTATATTTTTGAAAATCACAAAAGAAAAATAAGCATAGTAGCCTTAGAAACTAATACAAAAAACCGAGCAAATAATGTATATTCGATACAAATCTATTTTATATTTCTACAACTTTATACAATTAGAAATCCATTGGATAACAATAAAAGTAATTATAACGCAAAATGAAAAATAAAATCTAAATTTAACATTTAAGAAATTTATTATTCGACATATTGTCAGAAGTTTATTTTAATTTGAAATTTATTATTTTATTTATTTTTTAGATTCAAATCGAATATAAATTATTTGCTGGGTTTTTTGTATTAGTTTCTAAGCCTACTACGCTTATTTTTCTTTTGTGATTTTCGAAAAATATTATTATTTGTGACTTCTCAAATAGTTCTTGAGAGTCTGTGCATAAGGTAAGAGGTTTGTGACTATTCAAAATGTGTGGTTGAAGTCTACTGATGATTTGTTACAGCAAAAATGAAATATATATAGACAACACTGAACCACGAGCAAATAAATTTCATAATGCTTTTTCTATATATTAATTATTCTTTTATATCGCTTAGATTTTTGTTGTAATAAATAAAATAAAAATAAATAACAAATTTCATTTGAAGCATTTTCATTAAAAAGTGTTAATTATTTTCTTTTTTTTTACAAAAATCGCACAGCGAATGGGGTTACATAGTATAACATGAAATTACACTAAAAAATACCACAACGAAAGAACCTTTAAAGAAGACACAGTGACTGAGTAAGAGAGATCACTCGAATACGCAAATTATTTTCGTCTCGTTTCACCTCTGTATCAGCGATGCCAACTTGGTGCTTTTGGAACTATTTTTAGTGCTTTTTAAAGACTTAAAACGCCAAATTTTGAGCGTTAGTGCCAAACTAAGAAAAAGCACTAAGTAGTGCTTTTAAGAAATTTGTGTATTTCTTAAAATTACTTTAATAAAAGCATGGTGTATTTATTTTTTTCAGTGTAAAGAATACCTTTATCGTCTGATATATTTCATTAAACAGCGAATAGATTCGAAAATATTAGACCTTATTAAACATTATTAAATTTCACTCGTTTGGATCTTCACTATTTTTCACGGTAGTGCTTTTTACGCTTTTAGATCTCAAGATTACGCTTTTTGTGCTTTTTTCAAATTTAAATGTGCTTTTAGAGCCATAAAAGTTGGCATCACTGCTCTGTATATTCTCTGTGGTATTTACCACGTTGACTACAAAAACGAAGATAATGGGTTCGAGCCCGGTATTCAACAGTCAACTTGTCAAATAACAGCACCAGCATTTTTCTGATATCTAGTGTCCTTTTGTATCAGCTGTTGTAGGAAAGTTCAAGTGATGAAGCCATAGTCACTAGTTATTGTATTATACCCACTTCAGCAGGTACCAATCCTAATGTAACATCAGAGCGACCCATAATAATAAAATAAAATATAAAATAAAATAAATAATAAAATAAATAAATAAAATAAATAATAAAATGGCTACTTAACACAGCTTAAAAAGTTTAATACGCCTCATTGACACCAGAGGCGCTTTAACTCTGCCTTAAAAAAACAGTATAAAATCAAAGTCATAAGAGAATGAAGCTTTTCGCTATCTCTTTTTTCTTCTTTATTACTATCAGGCTGCAAAATTTTATCGTAAGCGACATGTTTTAGTATTAAAAAAAATTCTCCTGAAAACTTTAATTTTTGTCGCTTACCATTAAATCGACATATTGAAAGGCAATTTTATTTGGTCCAAATGTGTTCACAAACCTTTAGGAACATATAATATTTATGTCCGTTAATAATTATGTATTTGGAAATAATTTTACCAAAATAAAATTGCTTACATTGAATCCATGTACTATACGGAGTGTCTGGTAGCAGAATTATATTTTCAAACTTAATAAAAAAATGCAATAATTGACGTAAAGTTTTATTAAGAATGTTGAACGGTGGGATGTTAATTCTTATTTTATTTTTTAAAGAGCATGTCACCCAGATGTCTTCCGTCGAGTTGAACACACTGTTCAAAACGGGGCCTTGTGTTGTGTGCCACACGCTGCAGTAAACTTGTTTCAATTGAGCTGATTTCTCGACTAATATTTTCCTTAAAGCCACAAGAGATTGGGGATTGTCATTAAAAACCTTCTTTCTTAGGTAGCCCTATAACAAAGTCCATGGAAGCTAGATCGGGCGACCTAGGTGGCCATGGGATGTCCCCAATGCGACTGATCGGTTTTTGGGGGAAATTTTCCCGAAGCAAATTCATCGAAGTTCTGGATGTGTGTGCACACGCAAAGAAAAGATATGGTTGTAGAATGTTTGAGAAAACAATATTATGTTCTCTGAAACAAATGCGTGGTCGTCGAAAACTAGTTATTATTATTTTAAACATTTATTTTGTTACCATAAACAGAGTAATGTTTGAATTTAATATTTACATTATCACATCCATAAAATAGTGTGATATGGCTAGAGTTTAACAATATAGTTTTGTTAAACCTTTATGACTACAACACAATTTGTATTATTATTTAAAAATAATATGATGTAAATAACAATATAATGTTATGAAAAACCATACTATGTTAAGTTTTTAAAAAAGTATTTTTCAGAAACATCTGTCACTTCAGTATTTCGTTTATAAGCTATCGGTAGTTCGCGGGTGGTGTTAAATTAATAAATAAATAAATAAGGTATAAACAAAAGGGTAGACCAATAAAAATATATAAACATTTGTGTATCTCTTTATACAGACATGTCTGTATGTCGTGTAAGTATACATTTCTATACATATATACATTTTATTTCAACAATATTAATTAATTTTTATTTCAAATTTAACGCACAGCTGTTTCTACAATAAATATATGACTAAAAAAAAACAAAATAGTATTTTTATATTCAATAATACTGTGGTCATATTTAACAATATTAATATAATATTAGAACATGGTATGGTGAGTCTCAATTATATTTTAGTCACATCTAAACATTTCATTCATTATTTTTGTAGATAATATTATTATTAACTCAGATAAAAATATTATTAAAGTTTGCTTTTCTATTAACAATAATATGATTTGACTGCAACCATAAAATTCAATCATAGTATGTTGCTGTTTGATTATGGTTACCTCAACAATAATTTTTCTTTGCGTGCAGTCGGCACATCCTATTGAAACCACGTGTGTACAGAGTAGGAAGGATGAGCCCACAAGTTTGGCAAAAATAATTTCGCAATCATGCGTCGATAATTTTCATCGTTTACATTCGTCGCCTGGCCGCAAGAATTTTCGAAAAAAAATTGTTCAATTATCTTATACGTGGGTAAAGCACACCAATCAGTTACCCTGGTGCAATGCAATGGCTTTTGATGTTTCAATCGAGATATGCGGGTTCTTGGAGACCAGTAACGGCAATTTTGCTTGTTGACATGGCCGTTTAAGTGAAAATGAGCCTAGTCACTCCAAAAAATGGGAAATACTGTAAGAAAACGCTCCCACATCGTTTGATAAAAATTTTCCGTAAATCAAAGTCAATTTCTTTCAGTTCTTGAACGATTTGAATTTTTAAAAGGATGGAACTTCAGATGCTTCTTCAAAATTTCATGAATAATCGCTCTTGAAAGTTCCAGTGAGGCTGCTCCTTTCCGTATTGAAAGTCGTGGGTTTTCACGTAAACTGCTTACAACCAGTTCAATGTATTCGAAACTCCTTGAAGACTCCGACTAGGCCCTAGCCTTGGGACATTTATAGCCGAAGCAGTTGCGCGAAATCTCTGCACCCACGAACGAATTAAATTTGCCTCGGTTCACCACGTATTCACCGAATACCGAACTTTTAACAAAATTGTCGAGGAGCAATTACGTAAGAATCATTACTTTTAAAAAATTTCTCCACATCGAACGCGCGATGCTCACTCGACCACTGCGACATCGTGACCAACAAATCCGCAAAATCGATATTCTAACGGCATCACCCTCCCTACGCACCATTTATTATGTTCATTATTTCATCATCCTCACTTGAACTTGAAAAATAAAATTCAGTACTCGCAATTGTTTGATTTTTCGTTTAAAATAAGAAAATTATTCAAATAGTTAAAAATATTAAAAAGAAATATCGCTTTTGCTAATAACATTTCATCACCTAAAATCCAAAAGGCCTTAAGTCCACTTTTTACTATTTTACAGAAGAACCAAAAGACTTCATAAATTTAATACTATTTATATGTTAGGTGCCAAACTGAATAATGAATAAAATTGGTATATTTGAACATATGTGAGTAAAATTTTAGGAAAAATCAAATCAATCAAAAAGTCTATTTTGAATTTTTTGGTTGTTACGGCCTTTTGGATTTTAGGTGATGATTTATTACATTTTTCTATATTTATGATTTGATTAGGCTAAAGTTCGTATTGCTTTGTAAGCCAAATTACATGTGATAATTACTAATGAACAAATAAGAGCAAAGTTAATTGTAAATATTCTGTAAAACACTTAGTAGAACGGAACAACTAGCTGTTCTTTGTGTTTGGTCTACTGTGTGTGTGTGTCAGTTGATGAAGATTTATGCTTTGAATTAATCAGCTTTTCAGCGCAAATGAAATTTGATCATTATTTTGATTCACCGTATTATAATATTCTGAAAATTTTTTTGTAATAAAAGCTCAATTTTATCATATATAAATTTATAACAGTCTTGCCAACGTCGTTTGTTCTTTACTAATTATGCACATGTTAGATAATTTGCTTATTATAGTTCTTCTTAAGACAAACTTGTTTGGTATATTTTTATTTAATTTTTTTTAGTCAGTTAAATTATTTAATTAAAATTTTAACTCGTTTTCAAAAACACATTTGTTAAGAAAAAACTAGTTATAGTTATTGGCTGCAAAATGGAAATAATCCAAAAATGTTTCCCTTTGTTAGATTTCTTTTTATTATTTTTTTTTAATGCATGTATTTATTTATTATCTATAAAAAAAAAATTATTAGGCCTGACCAGTATCGGACACAAACTTAGTGATAATTATAAATAATACATTAGTAGCGATAATCCAAAAAGGGGGAAAAAAGTATTTTCAAGTAGTCCCGTCTGGAGTGTTAGGTATAAGAGCCCGTGTGCCCCTCTTTTTTAGACGGATGTGTCCAGTAAAGTTCAAAATATTACGAGCAAGCGGATTAGGATGTGATTCGAGTTTTGTTAAATATTTGCCTGCGTATTTTGCAATTTCTTCAGTCACTAGTGGCATATTTAAATCACGATGTATATATAATAGAATTTTGGATGTACCATGGAGCCGATGTTATTAACCGTAAAATTTTGTTTTGCCTTCTTTGGATTCTCTCGACATTGGAAACTGAAGCAGTGCCCCATAACTGAATTCCGTAGCACCATATTTGCTTCAAAAGCGACTTGTATAGTAAAAGTTTGCAGTCTAGGCTGAGTGTTGAGTTTCTGCCAATCAACCAATATATTTGAGTTAACTTAAGTTTGATCTGAGTTAACTTAGAGTCAATATGATGTTTCCATGTAAGTCTACGATCAAGGTGTATACCAAGGTATTTCACTTGCGAATGTTGAGGAATATTTTGATTGTTGATTCGAATGGGGGAGCAAGTATCTCTTCTTAGGGTGAACGTTATATGGACACACTTTTGTTCATTGACATTAATTATCCATAAGTTCAACCATATTTCCAGCAGAGTGATATGTTTCTGGAGATTGTGGGATGCCTCATAAGGGTTTTCGTGTACACTCATACAGGCTGTATCATCGGCAAAAGTAGAAATATGGATATTATTGCTCACAGGCATATCACAAGTATATATTAAATACAAGACAGGACCCAGAATACTACCCTGTGGAACACCAGAAGATATAGATTCGGGCACAATCGTGAACTCTCCTTCCATAACAGTGAACTTCCTATCAATAATATAACTTTCCAAAAGCTTTTGAATGTTTATTTGCAGATATGTCTTCAATTTTAAAACTAGGCCTTCGTGCCATACTTTATCAAACGTCTGAGAAACATCAATAAAGAGATCAGAACAATACTTGTTTTCTTCAAATGTTCTTCTTTCAACTTGGACCAGTCTATGCGTTTGTTCAATCGTGGTGTGCTGACTTCTAAGGCCAAATTGATGGTCCGGGATTATTATTTATTGCATGAATAATTGGTTAGCATTAGAGCAAATGAACATATTATAGCAGGGTTACTATTAAGATTATAAACAATTTTCAAACTAAATAAGAAAATTTAAGAAAAATACTAAGAACTAAAATATGTATAAGTAAATAAAACATATAAAGAGCGAAAGTATAAAATTTTTAAAGGCATATCGCACTTGTGCCTCTAAAGGGGGTCAACTCAAAATTTAAAAGTTCTCGGTAGAAGCAAAAATATTTAATTAATATACAAAGAAGGGTACTATTATATTTTTTTATTTTTAATTTTTTCCAAAATAGTTGGGTCAAAAATGTAAAATATTTATCGTGGGCAGATATGTTCACTGTTTATCGTTTTGTTTTTAAAAAATGTCAATTAAAGCCCTTTATAGAAACACTTCTCACAATCATACTTCCATACAGTTGAAGGATAAACTGAACAAAATACAACAACATCTCAAGGATATTTTCGCATGCAGTATACAAAGATTGTGCAAACATGTAAGTTAAGTTTACTTTTTCTTTCTTGTATAGAAACTTTTTACACTATGGCCCCATCTGTAAGAGAGCTCTCAAACGAAATCTTGTTTACGTATTCTGCTAGTCGTATGTATTCATTAATGTAAAAGTGTATTGCATAAACAAGTGCATACGTATGTAGTTTTTATAAAAATCTAAAAAACAAAAGCAAGCAAAATTTTGTTTTTATTACTTTAAAGCCCCCAGAGTAAATATGCCACAAAATGCTGTTGCTGTTGATGTCTTTATAGAACCCATGTTATATTATATTATACATACAAAAGCAACAACAATATATCTTATCCATTTTAGTTAAGACTATTTCTCTTGGTTATATACAATATCTCGTTATGCAAAAAATTATTTATTTATTTTATGTTATTCTTAAAAACAAATTTTTTAAATTGTTTAGTTTCTTTTTTCAGAATTTTCATATAAGGACTTCCATCTCTTAATAAGAAATTTACTTAAACAAGTAAAATGCATTACTCTATGCTTGCATGTTCTCTTGTTTAAGATGCAAAACGACTTGAATTTTTTTTTAACTGTAAATGAATTTGGTTTTAGTTTTACTTGACACTTTTATGATGTATTTTAATTAAAATATATAAAGCCCTTCAGTTTCATACATAGCTCTATAAGATTAATTTAAAATGAAATACAATAACGAAAGGCTGTATATATCCACAATAGTAGAAGAAGCCCTTCAAGGACAAGTGGCTAGAATTATAGTAAAAAAAATAGATCTGACAACTTTACTGAAAGAAGGATTAAAATGTTATCAGAATAAAAAAAAGAAAGAAAACTAGAAACACAAATAAGACAATGAATTCTTTTACAAATACAAAAACTTACGAAAAGTAATATACATACAATTATATATTCGTATATATTCCTTTTTTCAAGAACATGCAACTCAAAAAACTATGTTACCAGCTTGATTGTATATGTTCCTAATTTTTTTTCTACAGCAATTCTCCGTGTGAAGTTAGCTCCATCCAGTGTTGTCAGATTTATTTTCAGCCTCCTCGCCAAATGACTTGTCGAATATCGTCAAACATCGCCAATATACTAAAACATTAAATTATAGCTACAAAAATATATTAGGCCCTTATTATGAGTTGCATTCGCGTTTCGATCTTCGCTGGCTATCGAACGTTCAATTTATATTATGAACATCGAAAATTTCGTTGAGCAACGAATTTTCTATCGAATAGAATTTAGCTTTCGATTAAATATTTTTGTATAAAAATTATTATATACGATTATTTTTTATTTTTAGGTAAAGTTGTTGCAAATTTTATAAATTACTTTGAGTGATATTCACATTCTTTTCCGAATGTTCGCATAATACCAAATGAAAATTAGTTCGATCAGTACTTTCGACTAGAGTCGAAGATCGAAAGTTGTTCAGAATAAGGGTCTTATATTTTGTAATTACATTACAAATATGTATTCTTAAATTTTAAATTCATTATGTAACGTCTATTGTAAAACATAAAAATTACACGGTCTAATTAATAAAAAAATTTAAGGTTTTTTACAGGTTTATTTGACAAATATCCCATAAAAATATTTCAAATAAGCGCTTAATAAACTTGAAATATTTTTTTATTAATAAGGCAGATAGTATTTAAGAAAAATTAAAAAATAACTTATTCCAAAAGATCAATTTAAATAGGATAAATTGAAATTGAGCACCAAGATAAAAATTATTATTTAATTCCTGTGATATCAACTGAATTAACATTTACTTAAATGTGTATTTAAGTACACATATCATATCCTTGATATGATAAGTACCAGAAGCATCCTCGTATTCATACACTCTAAGCGAGAACTCGTATAGGATTTTTGGTGCTTCATTATCAAAGTGTTGGTTCTAACTTATAAAAGAAAGTTATCCTCACTATGTTTCATAAATAGCAAATGAGATTTTGTGGTCCATATTCTTTGTTTGAACTTCTTGAATTTCAGAAAATTTTGTTTGATATAGAGAGTCACAACATTTAGAATTTTTTGCACGAAATATTTTATGTTGTAGAAAAAATTCCTTAAAAAATATTTCATATTCTTAACTTTATTCTATTTTATTGAAATCGTAAAAAATATAGCCAAAAATATCGCCAAGGAGTTCAAATATCGCCAAGTAAATCGCCAATCGCCATTTCAAAATTTTCATCGCCAAAAACAAATTTTTGTCGCCACGTTTGGCGAGATATCGCCATATCTGACAAACACTGGCTCCATCAGTTAGCTTCATTTTTAGCATCCCTGTGCTACTTTACATAACTCGCGCTCAGACACTGTGAGGTAAGAAAAAATCTCTCACTTGTACACTGTTAATTTAACAGAGCAGATATTTTATAACATTTTCAATATCAATTATTAATATTTTTAATGTACATATTTGAACTTATTTTGGTAGTCATAATTTCGGCCAAAATCGAAATGGTAAGGTGATACGGCCAATTGGGATCGAAGGCCAAGGCTTCAAATATTTAAGAACTATATAGATTGTATTCAGATTGTATTGCTCAGTGTCTGAGCGAGAGATGTGTATAGTAACACAGGGATGCTAAAAACGAAGCTAACTGACGGAGTTAAGGCCGGGGCCCAATGAATCCGTCATACGTTAAACTTCGCCTTTTTCAACTGACAGCTAAGTTGAAATACATGGTTTGTTATGAGGGCTGTTACATTCAGTACGTGTCCGTCAACGCAAAGTACAAAAACTGGTCAACTATTAACTTTTTGCATACGTTGAGTAGTTTGACAGATATTGGTTGGTTTTTTTTTTTTTTTTTTTTTTTGGTATGTTCTGAATTAGGTTTATGTGTTTTGTGGCAGCAAAAATAAAATTAAACAAAAAAATAAACGAAATAAATAAAAAAAAATTTGAATTTAATAAATAAAATGGAGAATCAACCTATTGAAGCTGTTCAAATGCTTCCGTAAATAAAATACTCATTGTGCCAACCTTCTCCGTCGTTGCGATAATGTCAGTTGAAAAAGGCGAAGTATAACGTATGACGGATTCATTGTGCCCCGGCCTTTAACTTCACGCACATGGAAAATAACATTTAATACAAGTCTGCCCACAGAGAGAAAACCGAGATAAATGTATAAGCGTATGTGTATTCATTTGTATAAAAAGCCGAATGATATTCGGCAATCTGGCGCCTCTCTGGGCAGCCTGGATTTAATATAATACGTATGTATAATATATTTTAATAAACTATTTTTGCATGACATTTGCTTAACTGCATTTCAATATGAACATGCATATTGCTTTGTGTTATGATTGTCGACGTTCCCAACAAGTTATTGAGGATATTCAAACGGTAGCCTTTAGTGTTTTAATATGGTTTGAAAAAATTGTTGTTATGGCTCAAACAAAAAAGTCGTATGTAACCTTTTGAGAGAACAAAATTGTTGACTTGTATTTATATTGAGAATTTAAAACTAATGGTCACTAAAACTCCATTTTGGTTTTATAAATATGTACATTGCCATACGGGGTTGGTATCTTGTTACTGGCTTGCAATTTCAGATATTAGATAAATAATGTTAAAGAAATTTATTATTGGACATATTGTCATAAGTTTATTTTAATTGAAATTTAAATTATCTGTAGACTTCAAGCACATATTTTGAACAGTCACAAAACTCTCATCTTATGCGCCGACTAGCAAAACCTACAAAACAAACAAAATAAACGAATAATATTTTGAAAATCATAAAAGAAAAATAAATAAATTCATAATTTGTTCCGTACGGACACTAGATATGTAATTCAATACGAACTTTACAGTTTTGGCATTTTTTCGTTTTTAGGTTTTTTCGGTATTGAGCGTTTTTTTTAGTTTTTGCGTTTTTCGGTTTTGGCGATTTTTTTTAAGTTTTGACCCTTTTTTATCGTTTTGGCCCTTTTTTATCGTTTTGGCGATTTATTTTTTTTTTTGTTTTTTGTGTTTTTTTCATTTTGGTGATTTTTTTTCACATAGGCAATTTTTTAGCTTTGGGGCCTTTGTAGCGTTTTGGCGATTTTTTTCGGTTTTTGGCGTTTTTTGTTTCATTTTGGTGATTTTTTTTTTATTTGGGCGATTTATTTTGATGTTAGAATTTCTTTTTTAATTTTGGAGATTTTTTTTTTGTTTTGGCGATTTTTTTTAATTTTTAATTTAGTTAAACCGTTTTTGTAAATTTCAAGAGTTTGCCCCTTACGGTTTCCAAGATACAGCAAGTTGTCAAAGTTACATAGTCAGAATTGCATTAACTGATAGAACACCCTTTAATTTAATTTTTTTTAAATCTTAGTGTTAATTGTTGTAATCTGTATAAAAATACACTAACTTTACAAATTTGAAGTGCCTATATACATACATATAATTTGTATGTATGTATATTACATGGGATTTTAACATTTTTCGTTGCTTGTTTTGGAACAACCTATAATTTTTACCTCTCATGTGTTGTTGTTGTAGCGGCTAAGGTTATACATTCTATGCCCAAATTTCAGGTCCGTAGCTCTTACGGTTCCTCAGAAAATAGCCTTTGACGGGCAGACGGACAGCGTAGCGAAAACAATAGGGTTCCTTTTCACCTTTGGTGTACGGAACCCTAAAAAAATGCCATATTAAAAAATTTTAAAAATTTAATGTCATTAGTTTTGTATGAGTTAACTAAAAAAATGCGATTGTGCTTAAAAAATGTGCCAACCTTCTGTAAAGAATTTTAAATTCTGATGAAAATAGTTACTACTGGCCATAGCTCTGAGTTTATTTTTTTTTTTTCAAAATAACCATTAAAGCTTTACTAAAATACAAACTTACAGATAACATATTCATAAGCCTTCTTTTATGCAATAGTTGTTTTACAATGTTTTTAATATAATTTTAAGCTGTTTTTATATGATCACATTTTATGTTTCGTTACAATACTATTTAATGTTGCCTTATATGCTGAATTTGAAATTCTTTTTACCTGTATTTAATGCCATATAAATTTATACATTGTTTAAAGCTCACACATACTTTTTATACGTGCATTTTCTATACAAAATCTGAACGAGAAACAAAGAAGATTAAGTTTTTTTTTGTTCAATTTTGCTAAATGTTATTTACATGCATCAAGGAAGATTCAATACGAACAATAAACTTTTGCAAATTTATATGTATTGTGTAGTTTAGTTGGTTTGAAATTTTGTTCGAATTTATTAAACGTGTTTTGGCATATTTTTAGCAGTTTTCAAGTGCTTTAAGTTTCTGTTAAGCAGGGCCCTATTCCACAAAAAACTTATCAACTTTTCACTTTGCACTTAACAAATCGCATTTTTGGCAAAGTGATAAGTGTTTCTGTTCCATAATATTCTTTGCAAATTTCACTTTGCACTAAGCATATTTTTTTAAAGACTGCTCTCTTTGTAAATTTCTTGCACTCTTTGTAAAGTAATTGCGCTCTTTGCAAAGTCTTTGCGTTCTCCTGCAAAGTGAGTGTGCAAATTGTTCCTGAAAGCGTTTAAGCATCTTTGCATTTCTGTCTTATAATAGAACTTGTTAAAGTTATACGCAAAATAAAAATGAAAAAAATTTCAGAGTTTCATGTCATTAAAAATATGTGTAATTTATTTGCTAGTTTTCAAACCAATAAAATAATTTTTTTTTATAAAATTATTGTAAATGTATGCATCCATATTCATAAAAAATAAAAATTATTTGAAATCCATTTTTAGAAAACTTTGTATGAAAAACTTAAAATAAAATACATTTCAAATTTATTTTAAATTTTATGAATATAGGGGTTAGAAAGAGCTGGGTCCAACTCGTTCAATCGTTAATTTTTGCCACAAACTCATTTAAATTACATGGGTTTGATCATAGGTTTGTGGCAAAAATGAACGACTGAACGAGTTGTACCCAGCTCTAATGGGGGTTAGAACATATTAAAGTTTACATTTCAATTTGAAGGTTAATAAAATAGAATCTAATTATTACATAAATAAAAAGCCCAATCCAAATTTTGAACGTAACGTTTTCAATATGTTATTCTACATTGGTTTTACTATCTTTAATAGAATATATAATAACGCTTAAAACAAGTTTATACAAATATAATTTAATAATATATGTAATTTAAAGCTCTAATATATTTTTTCTTTTTTTTCCAAATCTATGTACATACGAACGCAATTGAGATTTATCAACGAATTTTATTTTGTTACTTTGCAAAGAGATCGTTTACCTTGCAAATTTTTAACAAACTTATCAAAATTTGCTTTGCAAAAATAGAATTTACAGTTATTGCGGAACGAAAAAGCATAATTTCTTGCAAAGTCTTTGCAAGTTACACATTTCAATATTAACTTTGCACTTTGCAAGAAAGAACGTACGTGGAACAGGAATCGCAAAGAGAGCATAAAAATTGCAAAAACTTTGCAAATTACACTTATCAATTTCAACTTTTCACTCCTCAAATTTTGCAGTTCTGAGGGACGAAAAGATCTGCAAATTGTCGAAAAATTTGATAAGTGCAAAGTGAAAAGTTGATAAGTTGTTTTGTGGAATAGGGCCCAGGTCGTACACGACATGTTTTTTACGTCTGACATTTCAACTTTTCAATTGAGATGTAATTCTACATGTGTGTCAAAATTGTTGTTTTACAGTAGGTTTATAATATTCGGTCACAAACCTACATGTTAATTGCTTCTGACATAGTCTCTGTTGCTTTTGCTATCTCTCTCTCTCTCTCTGTAAATATTTAGCACAGCTTTTATATAAACCAATTTCGGCATCCGTTTCAAAATGGTATTGCCGCCACAAAAAATTTTTTTGCGGCGTAATAAAGTTCAAACATTTTAAAGATTTTTTTCTTCAAATTCGAAGATACCAAGTTAGCATATAATAATGGAACGTTATTTATAATTGCTATTAAATTGTTTTAAAAACATACATATTTCGGTGTTGTAATATGTATACTTCAGCCGGCTAATGTTTCCGTCAATACTGATCCGCCGCTACTTGAGCCCTCACGGCATAGGTATAGGACGACATATTTTTCATAACAGTGAGATTACACGAGACATAAGCTTGAAAATGTGTGTGTTGGCAATTGTCAAAATCTGTTGCTAACACAAAAAATGACTGTGTAAACCGTAAATGTTAGTTTTCGAACACATGTTTGGAAACAATTGCTCAAACACAAGTCTGAGCAATTATGTTAGAACACAAGCTGTCAAATTTACTTTTTCCGTAGAAAATAATGGCGGGAAACTAGAAATAATAAGTTTATTATAAAAAAAAATCAAGCAGAAGCACCAAATATATGCTATGTGGCAGAAGTATTAAAAAATCAAAACGCACTTTGTATGCATACGACAACCTAAATTTTGGGTTTTAACATTATACGTCTAGCCACCCTTAAAAACAAGTTTAAACACACAAACTTTTTTGTGACGTCATTCTGCCGAAGTTATTTCTTATGTTCAGAAATAAAAATTGCTCGTCTATTCGTAGTGCAATAAAAACAGCCGATGTCAGAAGGTTTGTCAGAAGAAAATAAAGTACGCTCTAATTGAAATTTTGTCAGACGGCTTTGTGTCTGACTTTTATAGAAGCAATGTTCTAAAAGTACCACACGGCATGTACATGCATGTTTTACACTGAAAGAATTGACGTAAAAAACATGTCGTCTACGGGGGGTATTAGCAGTAACAATTTTCAGTCTATCCTGAGGTGCTTCCAGGGAATTGCAAGTTAACGGCAGAGTTTTTTTTGATAAATTTTAAAATACTCCTATGACTAGCAACTACTCACTTTTACTTATCCAGCAAAATACATTTGATACTAATGCGGAAAAGAACATAGTGCACACCCTTTGCCTTACGAAGATGCAATAACTTAAGCTTAAATTAGAAGTGACATAGCCATAATGCTATCGCTATAGCCAAACCAAGATTCCATTGGCTTCTATGGTAATGGCTATTGCGTTATGGCGAGTCACCTATAATCAAATAGAGTGTTTTCCACAAGTTTGGATCGAACAGATGTTTTGTATTGTTATTGTTATGTCACAAAACGACTACGAAGTTGGTCGGCTGTTTATACGCAAAGCCTAAAGTTTTTTATGGTGCAGCCTATCCCGCTTATTTGAATACAAATTTGGATGAGAATGGGATTTCTACGTGCTTTGATTCTTTGATTGAATGAAAATAAATCTGTGCTTCGGTAAGTCAGTGGGAAATGTTCTAGCCTAACATGCGGATGTTGTGGATCGACTCTTGATTCAATTCGCAAACAAACAAAAATTTGATATATGTATATTGTAGTGTACTCTAGATTTTAATTATATTTGTCGAGTTTAATGTATAAAAAGTATACGAATAAGATAGGTAGATAAAATATCGATCAGCAGTTTTCTACTGCTGCAGTTATATTACATTACAATCGGCTAACTGAGCCTTTTTGGATTTTTTTAGTTGTGACCAACGATATGTATGTATGTGCATGTAAACCTCTCATCTGAAACCCTTATAAAAAGAAATAAATAAACACTATACTATTTTATTTATTATGTTTATAATGGGTGTTTTTTATTGAGGTATAGAACTTTAAGTTGGCATCACTTTTTTAACTGGCGGCCATTTTGTCAGCTGTCAAGTGATTAATATTAAGTTTGGTTTGCCATTTCATCATGAACAGGTTGACAAAAGAACAACGCTTGCAAATCGTGCAAATTTATTTCGAAAATAATGGTTCAGTTCGCGAAGTTTACCGCAAGCTCCGTCCATTTTATGGTCGACATAATCGTCCATCAGAGCAATTAATTCGGTTAACCATGGATCGTTTTCGCACTACGTTTACTCTATGTGATAATACGCATCCGCAGAGACGTCGAACAGTGCACACCGAAGAAACAATTGCCGCTGTAGAGCAAAGTGTTGAAGAGGACCCGAATGAATCGATTCGCCACCGTGCACAGCAATTGCAGCTTTGTCCATCAACTTTATGGAAGATTTTGCGCAAAGATCTTGGCTTGCGACCTAACAAGATCCAGCTTGTGCAAGAATTAAAGCCGCGAGACCATGCAATGCGTCGTGATTTTGGTGTATGGGCCGAAAATGAGATTGATCTCGATGCTGATTTTCATCGCAAAATTTTGTTCAGTGATGAGGCTCATTTTTGGTTGAATGGCTACGTCAACAAGCAAAATTGCCGCATTTAGAGTGAAGAGAATCCACATGAGACCCTTGAGACGCCATTACATCCACAAAAACTGACTGTTTGGTGTGCTCTATGGGCTAGTGGAGTCATTGGGCCATACTTCTTCCGAAATAATGCTGGAGAGTCAGTTACCGTTAATGGAGACCGGTATAGAGCCATGATAACCGACTATTTTGTTCCCGAATTGGATGGCATGAATGTGGATGAGTTGTGGTTCCAACAAGACGGCGCTACATGCCACACAGCGCACGTCACAATCGATTTATTGAAGGAAACATTCGATGAGCGCATAATTTCGCGGAATGGACCTGTCAATTGGCCACCAAGATCGTGTGATTTGACACCATTGGATTATTTTCTTTGGGGATATGTGAAGTCGCTCGTCTACGCCAACAAACCAGAAACGTTAGGGGACTTGGAAGCCAACATTCGTGGCGTTATTGCCAACATACGGCCCCATATGCTCGAAAAAGTGGTTGAAAATTGGACCTGTAGAATTGGCTTTATTCGAGCCAGCCGCGGCGGCCACATGCCCGAAATCATATTTAAACATTAATGGCATAAAAGTATACATTAAAACGATTTTCTTGTGTTTTATTTCAATTCGAAGTTCTATACCTCTAAAAAAACACACTGTATATAAGAAAATATTTAATATATCAAATTTATAAAGAAAATTAAAACAAAACTTATTTCCCTTATTTATTTACTATTCCATAATGTTGCTCATTATTCCAAATATACATGTGAGGAAAATGAAAAATTTGCGTGTTTGTTTTACTACAAACAAATATTTATGTATGTATGTAAACTCATATACGCACGCACACATTCCAATATGTTCTTTATTCTTGCTTTTATGTTTGCATATCTGTATGAATTTCAAATAATTTGTTTGATTTTTTGGGACACACATGTTTCTATGTGAATAAAATTATACTCAAAAATTATTTCACATTGAGAGCCAATTTCACCAACTTACTTAAATATCAATTCATATTTAAAAGTAATTTTTCCATACAAAAATTCATGAAAATCGATATTTAAACATGAATTGATATTTAAATAGAGTTGGTGAAATTGGCACTGAGAGTTTATAGAGTGTTTATTTTTCCACATATACATAATTTGAATATGAAACAAAATTTTTTGTTAAACATGTAGTCATAGTTGCGGGATATGACGGTTTATTTCTATTTAAAGTTTTCTGCATTCATCATCACTTTTTTTTAAATAATATAATCGATGTGATTTTTTCACTTTATTTTATCTACACACTCATTGACTAGTACTTTTAAAATGAGAAGAATGGATCTATGGAAGATTTAAGCCGCCTTATAGCACCAGAGCTAATTAGTTTTCGATCCATAGAAAAAAAAACACATTTGTTAATACATCGATTAAATATTAATTTTTCAAAAATTCTATTTAATATATGTGGATTGTATTGATTAGTTGTCTACATTGGTATATTAAAAAATAACAATTCCAATAAAAAAGAATCGTTAATTTGTTTTGTTTTAAATATGTACCAGTATACACTGGATTAATAAGATTCGTTCAGCAAAATTCAGAATAAAGTTGCTTTCTAACGGACATAGGATATTTAATATCCTACTAGAGGTTATTAGACCCATACATAGAATATATATATTATAGTTTTAGCAGAGATCTGTTAGAGCAAGTGTTTTATGGTTTAGTACTAAAAACATACCTATTGTGATAAGATTTTAAACATAGATAAGTCTGCATATAAAAGAACACACAGTTTATTATATATATATATAACGGGTGTTTTTTTAGAGGTATAGAACTTCGAATTGAAATAAAACACAAGAAAATCGTTTTAATGTCCATCAATTTGGCTTTATTGGAAGGATAATTTTATGCCATTATTGTTTAAATATGATTTCGGGCATGTGGCCGCCGCGGCTGGCTCGAATAAAGCCAATTCTACAGGTCCAATTTTCAACCACTTTTTCGAGCATATGGGGCCGTATGTTGGCAATAACGCCACGAATGTTGGCTTCCAAGTCCCCTAACGTTTCTGGTTTGTTGGCGTAGACGAGCGACTTCACATATCCCCAAAGAAAACAATCCAATGGTGTCAAATCACACGATCTTGGTGGCCAATTGACAGGTCCATTCCGCGAAATTATGCGCTCATCGAATGTTTCCTTCAATAAATCGATTGTGACGTGCGCTGTGTGGCATGTAGCGCCGTCTTGTTGGAACCACAACTCATCCACATTCATGCCATCCAATTCGGGAACAAAATAGTCGGTTATCATGGCTCTATACCGGTCTCCATTAACGGTAACTGACTCTCCAGCATTATTTCGGAAGAAGTATGGCCCAATGACTCCACCAGCCCATAGAGCCCACCAAACAGTCAGTTTTTGTGAATGTAATGGCGTCTCAAGGGTCTCATGTGGATTCTCTTCACTCCAAATGCGGCAATTTTGCTTGTTGACGTAGCCATTCAACCAAAAATGAGCCTCATCACTGAACAAAATTTTGCGATGAAAATCAGCATCGAGATCAATCTCATTTTCGGCCCATACACCAAAATCACGACGCATTGCATGGTCTCGCGGCTTTAATTCTTGCACAAGCTGGATCTTGTAAGGTCGCAAGCCAAGATCTTTGCGCAAAATCTTCCATAAAGTTGATGGACAAAGCTCCAATTGCTGTGCACGGTGGCGAATCGATTCATTCGGGTCCTCTTCAACACTTTGCTCTACAGCGGCAATTGTTTCTTCGGTGCGCACTGTTCGACGTCTCTGCGGATGCGTATTATCACATAGAGTAAACGTAGTGCGAAAACGATCCATGGTTAACCGAATTAATTGCTCTGATGGACGATTATGTCGACCATAAAATGGACGGAGCTTGCGGTAAACTTCGCGAACTGAACCATTATTTTCGAAATAAATTTGCACGATTTGCAAGCGTTGTTATTTTGTCAACCTGTTCATGATGAAATGGCAAACCAAAGTAAATATTAATCACTTGACAGCTGACCAAATGGCCGCCAGTTAAAAAAGTGATGCCAACTTAAAGTTCTATACCTCAATAAAAAACACCCAATATATCGATGGCTTAATATAAAAAGGGCCTAACTCAATTTTTTTTCGAAATTGCGATTTTAATGTTTTCTGGGCGACAACGTATAATTGTATCCTCCTTGAAGATCTTAGTACCTTACATTCAAAATCAAGGACTTATGACAACTTAAAAAACTATTTCTGCATGTAAATGCTTTATTTTTTCATCAGTTTTTTGCTTCTCCTGTCAAATATCGAAAATTCGAGTTAGGCCTTTTTTATATTAAGCCATCGATATATGTATATATATTTTTAAAGCTAGAATCATGTAGGGATCGGGGGAAATTTTTCTATCTTTTGAAACCAGCCAACTGATTTTGAAGAAATTTAAAATCTAATAGATACGCGTTTAAAAGGACTTTTTGAAAACTAGTATCGAAAGGGTGGTACATGACTCTCCGAAACTACTCAACTTATTTTAATGAAACTTAAAGCTTGGTCAGAAATATGTGTCTAACCAACGAACACACAGGCTTTATATCTTAAGGGCATACACAATACTTTCAGTTTCGACGACTTTTTGCCATTTTAATCTTATTATCCTCGTGGCGATCATCTTTAGAACGGTTTGGAAGAAAAATTGAACAGCAGCACAAAATTCTATATGAGCTAATATGCACGTTGACGACAAAGTAAATAGCATTTTGCACTTTTACTTTTGTCTTAAGTCGATTTATGCTGTAATTGCTTTTATGCACAGTTTCTATTTATTTATTTTTAATGCTAAAAGTTCTCTTTAATGCAGCTGAATTGTAGTGTGCATGGAATAGTTAATAAAAGCTATTCAAGCAAATCAATTAAAATTCAATAACTTATGTACAATATATGTAACTGAAAAATAATGTTTTATATAATAATAAATATTTTCCTTAATTAAAAAATTCTATTTGATTTGGATTTTAAAGTATTTGCTGCTATTTGCTTTACTTCAATAATTTATATAAATTTTTTTTTGAACTAAGTAGAGAAATACCAAAACAAACTATTATTATTGCTAAAAAGGTAAACAAAAAATTAACATAATTTTCTTAGATTCATGGTTGCTTCGAATATTTCAAAAAATAATATATGAAATAAACCCTTACTGCCTCTTAACATAAAATCTTTAGCATGAAAATATTCTTATTTGGCATTTAAACATGAAAGTGAAAGTTAAAAAGACACAAAACACTCATGCTTTACACTTTTGCTTCTTTCTGCTCAGCTTTTTATACAAATGTTCAGGAAAGAAAATTTTTGATACACTTTGATATCACAATGATAAAGAAATATACAGTTTTACAATATAACTTTCCATTTACAGGCAAATCCCGGTACAACGAACGATATAATGTCAGGCCCATTCGTTATACCGAAAAATGCGTTATATCGCAAAGATTTTTTTCAAGTGTGATTTTAATTATTATTATTGTAGACATGATACAATACAATAAAAAGAATGAGGGTAATTTATTTTCAAATAAACTACCAAATACAAACTAACGGAATCATTTTTTTTACACTTACATTGCTGGTATAGATTTTGTTTAATGTTTTTTTGCGGTTCGATATACAGAGCACACATTTATCAAAATATCAAAATATACTTAGAATCTTAGAAATATGTTCCTATCAAGTTTTTGTTTTTTATTTTGCAATTTTTTCTTCATCATTCGTTATATCCAGTATAAAATTAGGCTGGTATTCGCTATATAAGATTGTTAATGTAAAAAATTTGGACGTTCGTTATATTGTATTTTCGTTAAAACGAGATTCGATATACCGAGATTTGCCTGTACTCTTATTTCAGCCCTTATTCTTAATGTCAATAGCAAATATCATGTTGGTAACTTGAAACTCCACGATTTTTGGCAACACACATACGCTTTTGCAAGTTATACTATACAATTTGTTTATCAAAATGTGCTTTAGAAACAATATTGCTTTACAATCACATAAATCGCTGTTAAAATATCTATTTTTTGCCATGAACACGTACAACATGCAAACATATTTGCTACCACTTTCAAAGAATTTTCAAGTATAATCACAGCTTAAGTGGTTTATTATGGTAAATAGAAGCTATAGCATGGTTGGAATAGAAAAACTTTGCAAAGACAATTTGTATCAAAACTTATAAATGTATATATATTTCAAGGTAGTATAAAAAGCAGTAAAACAATTTTTATTCAGATTATTGTTTATACATAGAAAATGTGTTCGTGCACTATACCATCAAATCTATGTGAGCAATAGCAAATTTATTTTATTTGATAGTTTCTAAACAAATTTACAAGAAGGCTTGAAAAAAAGAAATCCCTTTGTATTCGTCTAAGCCGCTGGTTAACGCTTCATTTACACATGCAGGTAACTTGCTACAAGTTGCGTCTACGTATTAACAACCAATACATTGAATGAAATAATAAAAACACTCGCAACTTGCTTGATTGTTTACACAGTCAAGGGCAAGTTTATTTTCATTTTTCTATATGTTACTATAAATATTTGAACATTTCGTTTTTATCTTTCTTCTGTGAGTTGTTTGTACTTTTTTTTGTCTATATTAGTTTTTAATGTGTGGGCTGCCAAATTTTTGGTATAGGAACATTACAGGGAAACGAATTTAGTGATCAACTTTGTACCAAAAATAAATGATAAATTTATATTGCAAATCAATAATAAGTCATATTTGATTACATGTTCTTACTTTTTGTTTTATTTTTTCTGTATATAAGTTGAAATAATAACATTTTAAAAATTATTCCATGTAAGCTATCCATTAGTAACACTGTTTTTATTTTTGACAATTCTCCTACATGCAAGTGAAAAAATTACTTGTAATGAAAATCTCTTGCCAGTGAGCCTACAACTTGTAGCATTATGGTTGTAAAGGGTGTTTTTTATTGGGGTATAGAACTTTAAGTTGGCATCACTTTTTTAACTGGCGGCCATTTTGTCATCTGTCAAGTGATTAATATTTAGTTTGGTTTGCCATTTCATCATGAACAGGTTGACAAAAGAACAACGCTTGCAAATCGTGCAAATTTATTTCGAAAATAATGGTTCAGTTCGCGAAGTTTACCGCAAGCTCCGTCCATTTTATGGTCGACATAATCGTCCATCAGAGCAATTAATTCGGTTAACCATGGATCGTTTTCGCACTACGTTTACTCTATGTGATGATACGCATCCGCAGAGACGTCGAACAGTGCGCACCGAAGAAACAATTGCCGCCGTAGAGCAAAGTGTTGAAGAGGACCCGAATGAATCGATTCGCCACCGTGCACAGCAATTGGAGCCGACTAACCGACTATTTTGTTCCCGAATTGGATGGCATGAATGTGGATGAGTTGTGGTTCCAACAAGACAGCGCTACATGCCACACAGCGCACGTCACAATCGATTTATTGAAGGAAACATTCGATGAGCGCATAATTTCGCGGAATGGACCTGTCAATTGGCCACCAAGATCGTGTGATTTGACACCATTGGATTATTTTCTTTGGGGATATGTGAAGTCGCTCGTCTGCGCCAATAAACCAGAAACGTTAGGGGACTTGGAAGCCAACATTCGTGGCGTTATTGCCAACATACGGCCCCATATGCTCGAAAAAGTGGTTGAAAATTGGACCTGTAGAATTGGCTTTATTCGAGCCAGCCGCGGCGGCCACATGCCCGAAATCATATTTAAACAATAATGGCATAAAATTATCCTTCCAACTAAGCCAAATTAATGGACATTAAAGCGATTTTCTTGTGTTTTATTTCAATTCAAAGTTATATACCTCTTAAAAACACCCTATATTAGTAAAAATATGTCGATGTATTGAGTTACTTGCACTTGTACTTGCATGTGTAAACGGTAAGTTAGTTACAACAGATTTTTATATTTAATTTTTTTCTAAGCAATTTGATCTTGAAACTGCTAAAAAGTAACAAGTTTATTTACATATATTTATGTATGTACGAGTATATTGCAACGTTAATTCAATCAAGCAAAACCTTTGCTATGGCTTCAACAGAGAGTGAGTGACCTAGTAACCAAACGGAGTTTGTTTACAAAATATTCAGCCTATAAATAAATATTTATATATGTATATTCAAATTGATTTTATTGCTTTGCCACTTGCACTTTTTTTTAATATTCTTAAGTAAGTCGGCAAATTATGGCATTTATTTTTAAAATATTTAACATTATTTTAATCTATTAATTTTTTATATGTATATTTTTGTTACTTTTCGCAAAAGCCAGACACTAAAATTTTTGGTTTTTTAATGCGCATGCCACACACCAAGTTTTATGAACTAGTGTTTTTTTTTTTATTTTTAACAATAAAGTTTATTTATTGCTTTTATTTTCTTTATTTTGTATTTTAAACCAACAACACAAAATCAACCGAAAGTGATAATATAAGACAAACAAAACATAAAAGTTTATTTTACATACACTGAATTAATACCCTACAACACCAGGCTAAGTACATATACGCCTTTCGTTACCTTTGTAGTAAAAAATTAAATATCAGGGGTCTAATCACCGAATACGATATCCAACAAAATTTATAAAAAAAAATTAATTTGGCATAATTGTCTTCTATATCGAATGAAAAGAATCTTAATTTAAGATCATAGCGTTCTATGGAGTATTCATTTGATAGGTAAGAAATTATCTTATACTCAATACAATACAATAAGAAATAATTTCAGCAAAGTGCGATTTTGACTCGCACACAAAGGCTTCCGTATGGACACTAGATATGTAAAATTATACGTACTTTCGCCTGTATGATATAAAAATTTGACATTTTTTCGTATTTAGGATTTTTTCGGTTTTTTCTTTTTGGCGACTTTTCGAGATTTGGCAATTTTTTTGTTTTAGAGTTTTTTTTTTTTTTGGTTTGGTGCTTTTTTTCGTTTTGGCGATTATTTTCGATTCTTGGCGATTTTGTTTCGGTTTGATTTTTTTTTTTTAATTTGGGATATTTGTCTTTTAGCGTTTCTGGAAATTTCAAGAGTTTGCACTTTTTTTCTTATTTTTTGCGCTTTTTTCACTTTTGGGATTTTTTTAGATTTTTGACTTTATTTGTTATTCTTTTCATTTTAGCAATTTTTTCGGATTTTGGTAATTTGTTTTAGCTCTAGAGATTTTTTTGTTTGGCGCTTTTTATCGCTTTGGCAATTTTTTCGGTTTTTGGCAATTTTTTTCGGTTTGTCGATTTTTCTTAATTTTGGGATTTTTTAGTTTTAGCGGTTTTGAAAATTTCAAGACTTTGCCTCTTACAGTTGTCTAAATTACATAGTCAAAATTATATTAACTTAAGTGTCTGTATATAATTTTATGTATATTACATGGGATTTTATAATTTATCCTTGCTCGTTTTGGAACACCCTTTATTTTTCAACTGTCATATATAAGTTGGTTGTAGCGGCCAAAGTTCTACTTATTTGGTCAACATTTCAGGTCGTTAGCTATTATAGTTCTCGGGAAAACAGCCTGCAATGAACAGGCGCACACCGCATACTGGGGTTTCCGATATTAAAAGTGGGAATTAATTGAAAAATTAAATTTGTGAGAACCGAATAAATTTTTGTACTCTCTAAAAGTACACAAAATTCCACATCAGTAGCAGAAAAATTTTAATCATTTACCGTTGTGGAACTATACATTTTTAAATTTGGAGTTAATTCACATTTTATTCTTCCGTGTAATAAATATTGCAATTTTCGGTGTTTTGAGAATTAGCTTGCGGTGCTTTCTGAAGTGCAAATAAAAAATATAATAATTGAAACTTCAACCTCAGCTTATTACTATTAAATGCACGTTTTGATTTTTACGTTTAATTTGTGTTATTTTTCACGCGTAACCCTATAATTTAGTGAATTTCGGAAAAAATTACGATAAATAGTTGTGAGTTAAGCCGAGTTAAGTAATAATCTTAATTTCGCGTAATACTATAAACATTTTGAAAATAATTTCTGAAAAAACATTTTGAGCATATCGTCGCTATTTTAACTAGCCGACCTAACTGACAAACTTTTGAAAAATGAGTGAAGTCCTCTACTACACTTTATAAGTCATAATACACATTGTCCACAATTTTCAGGACTGTGAGCATTTCTTTTGTGCATTTATAATTAAAAAGATTTCTGACTCAGCCATAAGAATGAATTTATAAAACAACCATAAAAGCTGCTCTCCTGTTAAATGTTTAAGTTGTTCGTTAGGTCAGTTAGTTATTAAAACAGCGACTATATTTGCGCCTTTTAAAATAATATGCAAATGTATTTTTGTACCTAATTTATAAAAGCAATAATAGCATAATTATTACTGCCGCTTTTATTTTTGTTTTTATGCCAGCTTACATTTAATTTTAGTACATATATTTATAATTAATATGTTTACATAAAGGGGGATTAAAAAAGAGAAAAATTATCAACTGCGATCAATGTCGAGTCCTAACCGCGATAATAACGTAACTGACATAGTCGAAATTGACTTTTTGATGAAGCATCGAACACTAAAACATTAATTTGAAAACAACTATGTTCACACTTCAGCGTAATGTGTTAAAAATGTTGCCGACAAAATTAACGTAACTACCATAAAAAATTTATAGGAAGAAGCAACATAAAACTTATCCATAACTTGTGTAATATCATTAGTAGGCTATATTTGAATTTTCAGTATAAATATTTGATCAAATCATAAAAAAGTAAAAAAACTTGTCCTGTAAAATTTTCTTTTTGCGAATTACGTTATTTTCGCGGCTTTAATATCATAAGATTCGGTACAGTGTGCCTATTAGAAAGGGCTGTCGCCCTTACAGGTTGAAAAAACGTTTTAAGGATAATTTAACAGAAATTTTACATCTTTACGCTATTTTCTGTGGGGAGTACCCCTTCCCATAGACCTAACCCACCAGTTTTTCATCTCGCTTTGTATGCTGTGTTGAAATTAACTTACACCAAATTTTAAGCCTGTTACTATCATACCTTTCTAGCTAACATTTTTTTTTTGCCCAACTTCAAAAATCATTCTCTTTAAGTGATTTTCACTAAAAAAAAACTAAAATTATACAGGCATGTTCTGAAAATCACTTTTTGTGAAAGTGATTTGAAATCACAAGAAAGGTGTTCTGTACACAAAACTTTTTTTAATTTTTGTGATTTTAAACCGGTCAGCTTAATGCCTGACGATTTGAAATCACTTGGTTATTTTTTCAATCACTTCGTTTTGAAATTCGCAATAAATTAATTAAGTGAATAACTTAATATCTTTTTTATTGATTTTTATAGTAAAATTAGCAATTTTCTATAAAGAATTTATAAAATGATGAAAAAATTTAAGACACTTTCTCTTGCGAGAAATGTTGTTATTTGCTTTGTGATTTGCATTTGTGATTTTGCATTTACAAAACAAAACATCAGCTGTTTTCTTGTGTTTTTGAAACGGAGAAATCACATCGAAAAGTTAAAACTTTTGTTATTTTCAGAACACCACCAAATCACAATTGTGGTTTTAAAATCACAAAGTGATTTGAAACCTTGTGATTTACCGAACATGCCTGATAAAGAGGGAAATTCATCAGGAATGAATTCCCATTTAAGCCATCGAAAACCCCACTGTGCGACGCTTCACCCTCAAAGACCCTGTCAAATATATTCCTACATGTATTTATTCCCGTCATTCCAATGTGGAGCATAGGGCCGTAAGATATACATTTAAGAACATTGTTACAACTTAAAGTTAGTTCAAATTAGAATTTTGTCGGACGTTTAAAAAGCTTTCCATTATTGCAAATTGGATTTAACTTACCAGGTAATTTATCGCTAGCTTTAGGTTAACTTTTAACTAACTTTAAGTTGTAATAATGGCACTATTGGCTCTATTTTATTGCAGGCTATTGGTTTCATTTCGGTACAAGTCTTGAGGGTTATTTCCACTTATTTGTCCAATTGCCTTCTCCATGTAGCTGGTCTTCTACTGGTCTACTGTGCATAGCGGAAACTAAATAAACACATACATTCCAGTGAGTAGCTAATTCAATATATTGTTAACAGTAGTTAAATTTTTATTATCTATAAAGCTTTTTAAAGCTTTACGTACACATACATATGTACTGAAGCACAATATATTGAAATAGAAGCAGTTTTAATTCCTACAGTAAACAGATATAAAATTTTATTATTGATTTCATGTCAAAATTTACAACTCAAGCTAGTATAAAAAATCTCAAGTTAAAAATCAAATTCAAACAAAATTCTAAATCTATTATCACATTAAGTGCCAAGTTGTAAAATAATTTTCAACATTTTAGATAAATAAGCAAACAAAGTGTTATGTATTCAAAGAAATGAAAGAGTGTTTGTTTGTTTTGCCGCACAGCAGTTTGTATGTGGCACGAATGGGTGTTTATTGTTTTAATATCGGTTTTAAATTCAATCATTTTATGTTTGGCTTTTCTGCCGACAAAAAAGCTATACAAATATTTTTCAGTGCTAGAATGCTCTTGATTCGTCATCATTTTCTTAATATTTATGTATAGATTTTTATCTTTTTTTAAATGTTCTCAACGATGTGATGTGAATTAGAGAACTAAGAAACTCGGAAATTTTGTTTAACATTTAGTTACAAGGAAATAAAATTACCACTATGTGTATATGTTTTTTTTTTTGGCGAAACATTTAAAATTAATAGTTAGAGTGAAATAATATTATCATAATGGCAACATGATTTAAAGATTTTTGGCAAATTCGTACTTAAAATAATATTTGTACGATTTTATTATCAGCAGTAATATGAGACTCGTAGGAATAGTTTATGAGAAATCGATTGTTATGAGATTGAATTTAGTTTTCTTCTTATTGATAAAATTCGCTTATTAATGCTGAAAATACACTGATAAGTCCTCATCAATTAAAAAATGAATTTTTGTATGAGTATGTAGTAATATTATGTAGGATGTATCATGTTCTTTATTCCAAATATATACATACATATGTATCATATATATGATAAAAATCTAAAGATTTTTAAGCAATTTGCTTTGGAGAGGTGCAATAAATTGCGAAAATTTTGAGGAAATCGCATTTATGTGACTTCTAAAAAATTTACTTGAAGTTAAAATCAGGGGGATAAAATATAAAATAGCAAAAGAAAACCATAACCAAAAAAAAAAGAAAAAAAATATTTTTCTTCGCACTTTGAACCACATCATCAACGTTCTGGTGTTGACATCCACTTTGTGTGATGTCAATTGTAGAGCTGCAAAACTATCGATAGTACTATCGATAGTTTTGTTGTAAATGAAATATCGATAGTTTTTTCCACTATCGATACTATCGGCAAAAAAAACAAGTAATTAAAAGCGTAAAAATAGTCGAAGTCAGTAAACAGTAGCCGCCAGCTTTGAAGCAAATTATCCGTAGTTGATTTAAGCTTTTTTACAGCGATGGAAAAGTTGGTACAATTGTATAATTTTAGCGCTATTTGAATGCCAAAAGTACCGTAGCACCGCAATTACCCATTTAGCACTACTGGAATCTCTTTATATTATATTACATGCCATAATTGCATTAAAATACATTAACCCCCTTATGCAAAAAATAATGCGTGCTTGAAGTGTACATTAAAAAAAATTCCATAGAAAAACCTGTTTTAACGTTCACTTATTTTTTTGCACAATTGGGTTAATCTTTAGCTCGAAGGTATTAGAAAATTAAGTAAATCAAACGATGTTTTCCGGTACTTAAAGAATTGCTGGAGGAAAGTTATTTATTCCAAAGTTATCTGCAAATGTGGAAATTTTATTTTCGTACCAAGGAGAGAAGCCGACTATTTGCATCGACTGTGAACAATCGAATAAAAAAAAGTTTATAAACGTAGTATATCGTAAATGTTACTTTTATATTCAGATCCCAGCAACTAATATTCTTTGTGCACCTTCTGGCGTTTTGTTAATTGATTTTTAGTTAATTGAAAAGTACAAGTATTAAAAAAATATAAATAAAGAATTAGGTACAATCGTACTGAAAAAAATAAAATTTTTTTTGAAAGTTAGTACAATTTGTGAATATGACATCGCATCTCTGCTTCTGTATACATAAGTACTTAAATATATATGTATGTATATGAATTTATTTATAAATCCAAGTGTTATTCGACAAATAGTAGTCACAAGTATCTTAATAAATTCAACTTCGTCGACACAAAGATAAATTTTGGTGGTGCTGATATCGCGACGGCCGCCAATCGTCTCTTACGATAAAATTTTACAGTTAGTGTCTTAAAAGTTATCAACAATTTTCGCATTTTGATAATTCTAAACCATGGGTAGGCCCATAAAATCTTAAGTTCAATAAAAAAATATATTTTCGATAATATGCCCAGCTTACGATAAAATCGAAAAAAAGGCTTGATATATTTTTATATACTAATGAAAATGTTGAGGATTCTGGATTTTTTTCGAGTCACATGTAGTTTATGTGGCAACTTTTATAAAACTATTCGATACTATCGATAGTATCGATAGTTTTACATAAAACTATCGAAACTATCGAGTGGAGCGACTATCGATAGTTTTGCAGCTCTAGTCAATTGGTGTAAATTTCCGCTCTCTACTTTTAATACAAATTGGAATATAAAAAATTAAATAAGTCTCGATTAATAAACATTTATTTGATATTCATTGAGGTTTTCCTAATTTTTTTTATATATTTCGAAGCAAAAATTAACATGACTTTGACCACTTTCTTAACAATGGGCACATATCGCATACTAAATAACAAACAGTCACAACTCAAAAAATTTCAGATGTTTGCTAGTGGCAAACAACTGCATAACGATAATGTAGTGCAAAATAAGTTGTAGCTGTCGTCAGATATTGGTTAAAACAACTGGTTTATAAAAAAAACCATTTTGATCATTTTGAGTTGTGACGATACAACAAGGCCAGTGAATTGAGCCAATGAAACTACTAAACTAAAAACTCATATATTTTGTTCACACTACTTTCCTAGTAGAAACTAGCATCTAGAGAGTAAAGCAGAAATTTACAAAATTACTCTCCTAAATATGAAAAAGTAAATGAACGCTTTACTTGTAAAAACTTGCAAGAAAATTTTATTTATATCAGAACCATGGATGGAAATCATAATACAATTGTACTTTTTCTAATGTATTTTGTTTCATAAAATTTAAATTGCAATTTCTTTTAGAAATTGACATTTAATATGAAATTCTTTACACAGTTTCATGTATTTTTACTATCTTTTTGCATTTTTCATAATTTTTTAATTTTATTTTATTAATATATACAAAAATTCAACTTTCCATCTCTGATCACGTATGAGAGACAAACAAAATAATTTTCCATTAAATTTTAATTTATGTAGCCTAATGAAAGAAAAACAATTAATTGAGAAAAATTTCTTTCTTTTTTCATACGTATACATGTTTTTAAACAAAGAAATACACAATTGTCAGTTTTCCTCCCCCCAGGGGAGTCTATTTTTGACTACGGGTGTAGCAACCCCGGTGCCCCAGCTGGGGTGATGTGGCTTCTTCCATTGACGTACCGTTGGTACATTACAAATAGAACTTATGTGTTACTACCCGATCTCTGGCAACAGAGCAAAGGATGTGCACACAGGTTCCTGTTGATGTCAGTTAGGTGCAGCGTCACCTAGAACTGCCCCTGAGTTCAAAAGACGATAGAGGTGAAGCCCTTGTGGTGGAACTTCGAGGTCTAACCAGAGGCTGCTTCTGGTGCCACGGGTGCCGGTGGCCCGACAGCCGAGCTGCTTAGAGTTGAGTGCATGTAGCGGTCGTCAGTTTCCTGTGCTGAAATGCCGAGTTCGTCCTAACCCACGGGGTTTAAGGGATGATTTTGGTATGTGTGGAGTAGGCACTAGATTTTTGGCAACAAAGGCATGGGTTCATCTCGGTTGAGTTGTTGAGCTGTGCCGGCAATGGTTGAGGAATTCTCTTGGGGACCTCGCTATGGGTGTATACACAACACCTTAGCGTGGAAGCCGGAGAATTATCGTGGTGGCTGTGGTTGCTACCAAAATCGCTGGGAGAATAGTCTTGGGCACGGACACAGCAGCAGAGTTTAGATAGCTGAAATTACATCAGCAAGGTAATTGAATATAGTACAGCGATAACTGTATCAAAGATTGCAACCTATGTGCCTTGAGGAGTGTGCCTTAGGTTCATTCTAAAATGGTTCATGGGGGCGATGGTCTGGCGTCTTACCTGCACCCGGTGCTTTGGCACCCGTGAGATAAGGCCGTAATGGCAGGTGCTCAAGGAAAGCTATTGCACATCTGTCAGTTTTTCTTTTTCAGATATTTTTTCAAATAATTAATTTGACAACAATATACACAACAGGTGGTTGGATAATTCTTACTAGTAATAATTTGTAGGACTATTTTTGTTTCTCAATTTTTTTCGCCCTTTTGACGTTCTGTTCTCTCCTTGCAAACTTTTTGAGTTAATGAACACTTTCCAGTAATAATTGTTACAAATTCGTAACAATTTTTAGTAAATGAACAAACCTATTGTTTTAAACTATATTAATTAATTAATTAAACTATATTATTAAAATCTAAAAAAATTCAAGCGTCGAACAATTTGTTACTCTAATGGCAAACAAATTTCCAAGAGTTACACTACCTATGGACATATTATTGACAATTTTCTAAAATTTGTTTCGTTCGTGCAGTAAGAGCTAATCAAACTTAAACTTCGTTTAGATATACCCTGCATATTAAACAATAATGTCGAAGGAACAAATACTAAATAATTATTATTAATGCAGATTTCGTTTATGACACAAAAAGTTTTGTAATATTTTTGACAATATTACCTGATTTACATTAAGCGTTTTTTCATAAAATTTCATGAATTTTGCTATTTGCTAATTGCAGCACTATAAAAGAGAATTTTATATAAAAAAATGGCGTAGATTGAATCTTTCATGCATTTTTGAAAACTTTTTTGATATAAGTTGTTCCTCGAGGCTTCCTATTGACAAATAAAAAATTTTCATGCAACTAATTTCATGAAAAAACTGCTTAATGTAAATTAGGTACATATGTATGTAAAATATTGTTAACTATCTTTTCTTAAACGAAAGTCAAAAGAGAAATTAAGTTTGTTTTACATTTCACTCGAAATAAATATTTCACTTTAAGAATACAGCTTAATGTAATCCATAATTTTATCCTGCTCATTAATAAAGATTACGCTACTTAAAGAAGCAGGGTTAAAAGACAAAAGGGAAAAAATTAAAAAAATTTTAAAAAATATCTATAAGCAAACAATACAATAACAAACACAAGGAAAGCAAAGTTAAGAAAAAATATTAAGACGAGAAAAAATATTTTAAATAATGAACTTGATTAAAAAAATCTCACAATATAAAAAGCTGTAATGTTCATTATGGCCAGCCAAGTAGCAAGTTGGGAAGCACATCTTGTAAAGTTATATTTCTTTTAAAAGTATAAAAAATAAAATAAAAAATAAATAAAACCGATATGCAGTGCACAAGGAAGCGGAAGCAAAAAACTTTTCTTATTTCCATACTTGTTTTTTTTTTTTAAACAAGACAATTTTGGCGCTGTGTCGTTTATTTGCAAAGCTTTATTTAGAGTAAAAACTTTTTTTGAAGAGAAAAGAAAGGGATAAAAAAACATTGAAATAAAATTTTATCCTGTTAGTGCTATGAAAATTTTGTATATTTTTTATTTTGCATGCTGCTAAGTTTGAAAATACCTTTAATAGGTTGTTAGCAAGAAAAACGTAGAATATATGTATTTATTTTTTTAGCAGTCTTATATAAAGATGCTGCAAATGGCAAGTAAGTACGTACGTATGTGACTACAGGTATCCCTCTATTTACGCTGTACTTTATTTACCCGATTTCGATATAACGCGAATGAATAATAGCAACCGTCTATTGAATTGCACAGTTTTTTTACGCGAATTTAATATAATACCTTGGCAAGAAACTTAAAAAAGAAATAAAAAAATTTTAACATGAAAAATATTTTATTAAAAAAATCTTTGTTTTAGATTTAAGATTTGTATACAATAAATAAAAAATATGCACTACAAAAAAAAATTTTTTTTGTGAACATATATATAAAAAAAATATGAAAAATAATTCGAAAAATTGTGGAAAGTTGCAAACTTTGTTAGTGGTAGCTGCCGTGGAAACATTTTTTTAATTTAGTTTGAATTATTTTTATTTTATTACACAAATTCTATTGTTTACGTTTTGGTTCAACTAAGAAGTCGTGATCGTCGTGAAGGTGAAAAGGGACCCTATTGTTTTCGCTACGCTGTCCGTCTGTCCGTCACACGGTATTTTCTCAGGAAACGTAAGAGCTACGGACCTGAAATTTGGGCACAGTATGTAGAACCTTAGCCGCTACAACAACAAATACATGAGAATTAAAAATTAAAGGGTGTTCCAAAACGAGCAACGAAAAATGTTAAAATCCCATGTAATATACATACAATTGTATATTGAAACTTGAAATTTGTAAAACTAGTGTATTTTCATACAGACTACAACAATTAACACTAAAATTTAAAAAAAATTTAAATTAAGGGGTGGTCCATCAGTTAATGCAATTTTGACTATGCAATTTTGGCAATTTGCTATATCTTGGAAACCGTAAAAGGCAAACTCTTGAAATTTTCAAAAACGGTAAAACTAAAAAATCTCAAAATTATAAAATCGCCAAACCAAAAAAAAAAATCGTCAAAAATTAAAAAAAAAACGCTAAATTCGAAAAAATCGCCAAAATGAAAAAAAACGCCAAAATGAAAAAAACGCCAAAAATCGAAAAAAATCGCCAAAACGCGAAAATGTCGCCAAAACTAAAAAAAAATTTTAAATAAAAAAAAATCGCAAAAATGAAAAAAAAATCGCCAAAAATAAAAAAATCGCCAAAATGAAAAAACGCCAAAACCAAAAAAAAAATCGCCAAAACAAGAAAATAAATTGTCAAAACTAAAAAAAGAGCCAAAACTTAAAAAAATCGCACAAAACCGAAAAAACGCAAAAACCGAAAAGACCCCAAAAACGAAAAAAATGACAAAACTATATATTATATAGGATGAAGTTTGTACTAAATTACATATCTATTGTTCGTACGGAACCCTTCGTGCGCGAGTCAGAGTCGCACTTTACTGAATCTATTTTCATTGTTGTATTTTTGTAATATGGAAATGAATGTGTCCTATTTCAATTCCAAAATTTTATAACGGCCTTATGCAGTAAAAAAAATTCACCACAGCAGGCTACCGACTACAAAATTCAAGGATAGAATACACGTGTTTATGTGAGAGTGATTCTTTTGAAGATAGCAAGACAACAGGGCGGCTGATTTTGTCGTTGAGGTCCAATCAAACTTATGTCTATTTCAGTGTCGCCATTATAATACAAAATGTTGAATAAATGATATAGTACATTTATTTCTTATGATTTAATAGAAATAATATTCAAAAATTGATGTAGAGCATAAATGAATTCATTATTATACTTTTACGTCATATAAGTAAATTTCGACAGAGTAATTTAATTTTTACAAATGCGAAGTATTTGAAGGTGGTAATACTGAACAATGTATTTATACTTAAATATGAGGTACTGCCGTCTTCAGAATAACTAAGTAGTTGGCTACGAGGCGACAAATGCTGCTGGCGGCATTTGAAGTCGTGTGTTCGTGTAGCTTGCTGTGGTGAATGTGTTTAATGCATTTTTTATAAAACTTATTAATGCTTTATAAAGGGCTTTTATAACAAACTTTCATACAAAATTTTTCTTAAAAAGACTTAATACTTATACTTTATAAATATGGCTGTAAAAATATAACAAAAAGCTTGACCATGTTTATTAACAAATCTTTATATAGAAATAAGCAACAACATACATATGCATAGTAGGTTGTTGGACAATTGGAAAGTACAAATAAAATGAGAAAAAAATTAATAATTTTATGTTTTCTTGATTCAATGCGATGCTTAGGTCCCAAAATAATTTTTTTTCATTTATCTCCTCTTTTGATATACGCGAATTTCTAAGTTCCTACTTCCAAAAAAAGATTTTGTACTAGTACTGAACCTTATTTTATACCAATTTGATTTACACGTATGTATATTGTTCGATCTCAACAGGTCGCGTAAATCGAGGGTTACCTGTATAACACAGTGGCTGTAAGGGAAAAAAATTATAATAAATCTTTTTCATCCGAACTAGGTATTTGACTGCACTATACAAATTAGCACGAAATATTTTAGAAAAGCACTTATGCTTTCACAAACTATTTTTTAGGATACCAAGTTGTAAACTTAATGGGCCTAATAACGAGTGTCGTATTTCGACTATGACGACGACGATTTTGTACTAGATTAAAGTAAAAATGTTGCATTGTTCTTTAGTCTAGTACGAAATCGTCGTAGTCGAAGTCGTAACACGGCGCTCATAATAAGGCCCAATATATCAATTGATTTGGAAAATTTTTTAATTATTATTAGGAATTCAAATTTATCTTTCTTTGAATAGTTTAAATTTTATATTCACGGATTTGACCTCAACTTAATTTTTAATGGACTTTATAAAATAAGTAGGTTCTTACATCGGTAGTATTTTATATGGGTCATAACTCTCAAATTTTTTATTGCCTGAAAGGGAAGATCTTCCACTTTTTATTTTAGATTTAAATTTCATATTTGTATACTCATCTGATTTGTACGAAGCCTGGACTTTGTAATTAACAATTTTATGTTTGCAGAAGTGGATGGAACCTCCCTATTAAAATTTAATATTGCTACTCAAAAACTTAAAATATAACTTCAGGAAGAAACTGAATCGACTTCAAAAATAAGCACTAAAAAGGTAAAAATGATTTGAAATGATTAAAAAAAAAAAATATATATTTTTATATTTGTTAAGTGCCCTGGAGACGCTCAAATAAACTCATCAATCAAACACAGTTGTGTGCTTGCCGTCGTCTTTTTTCGGCCACACGGGCTCGCTGTCGGCAATAGTTGATGAAAAGCACAGTTTTTATTTTTTTATTTGACTGCTGATTATCTTTTTATTTGACTGCTGATTATCGTCCCAACTCTCGATTTACAAAAAAAAAAAAAAAAAATATCAGTTTCTTTGTGATTCTTGTTTGTCCTCTAAACAAGAGGAGATTGATACTCATTATAAAACATGTCTTTTTGACAAAGAAAATGCAACCCTAATACGATGAAACTTTGTTGTTTTCAAATTTTTATAAAGTCATTAGCTCAGAGGACAACTTACAGCTTTCCATATAAATATCATTTCTAAATATTCCGTCCGGCAGAATAGCAAGCCGACCAAAAAATTCCGGCGGCGGCTGATTTTTTTAAGCATATAAAAAAATGTTTCAACCCAGTCTGTTTCTAGAAAAGTACGTGAATTATTGAATCACCACGTTGTAACATTAATTATTTTGCAATAGTTTGAATGTTGGAGTAATTGATGTCCCAAATGCCAATAAAAATAACTTCGTAAATAATTTGTTAAACCATAGAAACTAGACTATACATAAATTTCATTTAAGCTTCCTGATTGAATTAAAAATTAGTTACTTTATTGCAACAGTGATACGGATGAACTAATAAAAAGCTTTCATCAAATAGTTATAAAAAGTCGGCTGACTGCTGCAACAAAAAAATTAATGTAAACGTGCATGGATTTAAGAAGGGACTCCAATAGAGAACGTAAGTTTTGTCGCAGCTACGTTAGTCCCGGTTCACACACTTCAACTTATGTTGATCAACTCTTAATTCAGCTGCAAGAAAAAAAGAGACATTTGTACTTCCTCCTCCGTCTCTCTTACAACTGAATTATGAGTTGATCAACAAAAGTTGAAGTGTGTGAACCAGGACTTACCGTTCATATACACATTTTCTCTCTATGTGGAAGCAAAATCAACTATTTTTCAGGGACGCTCGCTATCATATCAATACGAAATACATATAAATAAAAACTATAAACAAGTTGAGTATAGACACAATATTAAACATAATTCAAAAAGTATAAAAAATAAAAAACAACATATCGGCTGAGTATTAAGCCGCCAATAAGCCGAGTGGTTCGGCGGGGGCTCGGCTTGTTGAAAAAAACTGGCTGAGTGGCTAGCCACCAGCCGCGCCGTTACGGCTTTCTGCTCTGTCGTCCGGTATCGAATGACATAGTTTTGTTCCATAACTTAAATTTTCATTAAAAGTCTTACCACTCTTACTATGATGTGAAAATTCCCCTTAATCATAATCTTCTCTTCAGCAAACAGACACTTTACATTTCATATTATTTTTGACATACAAAAAAGGACAATAATAAATCATTTTATGATTTAATGTTAATATTCATTTGTCATCTTTTTTATGAACAATATGAGGTGTGTTCCAGAAAAAACATATGAAGTTAAATTTCTTTTGCAAATTTGTATAATATAAACTTTATTCTCATTTTACGTTTAAATATTTTTGCACGAATTCGTCAATCTTAGAAGTACTTTAAAAATAATAGAAACAATTAAATTACTATAGATATGTGACGATGACAATAGGGCAATTCTGACCTCTAATGTCATGACTACTGATATAATAGTCAATCTACAAAGAGCCTTTATGAAAATATTCAAGGGTGTGCTGGAAAACGCGCAATTTGAAAACGAACGTTTTCCACATTCGAAGATGCTGTCATATTGAATGGACGATTTTGTGTTATAGAAGTTAAGTTTTCACGCTGTATTTTAGGCATCCAAAACACACACCAAAAAAAATACAAATTTAACAATTAAGAAGTTTTTTTAAAGAGTTTATTACAAGAAATTTAGTATTTTCAAATTACGAATTTTTAAACAAGCTCTAGATTGTCATATTTAAATAGGTGCTTAATATAATATCGTTAAATTGGGAGAAAACAAACGCTACATATATATTTTAGAAGAAAACGTAAAGATTTGTTCCATTCCATAGCTCAATATTATTCTAAACAAAACAGTAGCCCAATTCACAATATTGTGCAAATTGTCTTGCATCGTTAGATGTGCAAAGTGGTATATATATATTGGTACTCACCACTAAGAATTGTTAACTGAATAAGACAATATTGGGTTGATGTAATAACCGTAAAGGACAAAGAAAAGGTGTACTCCGATAAGCCAGCAACAATTCAAGAGCTAAAGGATGAGATAATTCGGCACATTAACGGCATAGAACCTCAATTATGCCTCAGCGTCATCGAATATCTGGACCATCGGATGAAGGTGTCCCGCGATTTCAATGTGAAAACTCAATTTGAAAATTAATATTGCTGTAAGACGTTTTAAATTTAATTGAACTAGAATGAATTTGAATTAGGAATAATTTCTTAATTGGGCTTAAGTTAAGAATTATCAATTTCTATTGAATGAAATATTTTTATTAATTAATGAAAGTTTCTTGATAAGAATTAATATTGCTTTAAATTTCTTGAAGATCACACAAATAAACATAAGATCAGTTTGAATTAAGAAATATATATTGCCCATGTTCTAAACAACGAAGACACTAGCTGCTTAAGTAGCAACGAAATGCATTTAGACGTGTTTAACCAACAAAAAGCAAAGTTTTTCCAATTCATATTCATTTTGACACATGTTGAATAAAAATAAGAAATTTCCATAAAACGTAGAATAAAACCCAAGTTTTAATTGCCCGAACGCAACTTTGAAGTATATTAAAAATCTTGCAAAACGCGTGATTTTCTAAACATACCAATGATGCTTCGTTTTTCAGAAAATTAATTCAGTCAATTCTAGCTTACGTTTACTTACACACAAAAAAGTAATATAATAATTTTGTAATATCAATTAAAATATTTGTAATATCAATTAAAAAATTAATTAGATTTTCACCTATAAACAATTTGATAATATCAATTAAGTTTTTCATCTGAAATAAATTAATACAATTAAAATTTTAATTGAATCAATTAAATTCTTATTTGAAAATATTAATTGGTGAATACTTTTTTCTATATAAGCACCTTTCCATTATTTTCATATACCCACACTCATTGTGAACAAAATCAGCATAACCTTGTGATTTCTCTTTAAAAAAATTAAATATCATATTTGAACGCACCTCGTATACATTTTTACTTTTTATGCGTATGGCAACATATGTGTGACAATATTTTTTGTAGACATCTTCATATACATGAATGTACTTTGTTACACAATATGCGTGCATGTGTTGGAAAATTATGTTTATAAATGAAGGAAATTGTGGGTTTATAAAACATTAAATTCATTAATTTAATTTCTTACTTAAAACAATAAATATATTTTTGCTTTTTTGTCATCAAATGTAATTTATCATACTCAAATGATCATTGCAAGACTTGTAACCAAAAATGTTAACATTTCATTTATGTTTTTTTCTCTCAGGAATCCTTTAAAGGATTTTGAAAATTTTTGTAAATATTTACAAATAGAAATAAAGAAACTATAGTCGCACGAATAGCATTTTTAGGCTCTCAAGATGAGTTGATAGTGAAGTGTCATTGTTTGATTAATAGAAACAAGTAAGAGTGCTATATTCGGCTGTGACGAATCTTATATACCCTTTACCAAAGTGTTTTTATGTAGTATAGAAATATATACATAAACACATACATAAAGTATAAACAAAAAGAAAAAAATAATTTTACCTATTTACTTTTATCTACAAAAAAAAATTTACAAATCCTAGAATCATTATATTACATTTTTCTGATTCCTTATATCAATCTAGTTGTTCTTACAAAAATATAGAAAGTGTGTTAAGTAAAAAAAGAAAAAAGGAAATTTAAAAAAAAATGTTTTATTTAGTTACTTTAATATCCAGAAAAAAAGTTCAAAGTTTCCAGCTCTGGAGCTGTGGTTATTATTTTTATAATTTTCTACACCAAATTTTTCTTTCCAAAAGGTAAAATATGTATAACCTATAAAGGAAAAGATAAAAACTAATTGGACTTAGTTTTTTTTATATATCACATAAAGTATAAGTTTCCCAACCCTGAGATCATTCTTTTTGATTTTTCTGATTTCTTACACCAATCTCTTTCTTTTAAGAATTCAAGATATGTTTAATTTATAGAAAAAAGGAAAAAATTTGTTTTAGTAAGTTACTTTTGTACAAAAAAAGTTAAAGTTTTCCAACCCTGGAATCGTCTTTTTAGTTTTTTTAATGTTTTCTTATTTTAAATACCAATTTTATTCGTACTCAAGCATAAAATAAGTTTAATTAATAAGAAAAAAAATAAAAATTAATTTTCGGTAGTTAATTTTTTATATCACAAAGAGTGTAAGTTTCCCAAACCTGGAATCCCCCTTTTTGTTTTTCTGTATTCTTAAAAACAATATTTTTTCAAGAATGTAAGATATGTTTAATTTATAGTAAAAAAAAAGAAAAATTTGTTTTAGTAAGTTACTTTTGTATAAAAAATAAGGTTTTCCAACCCTGGAAACGTCGTTTTAATTTCTTTTAATTTGAAATACCAAATTCGTTCGTACTGAAGTATAAAATAAGTTAATTTTAAAAAAAAAATTAAAATTAGTTTTCGGTAGTTAAATTTATATATCACAAAAAATGAAAGTTTTCCAGCCCTGGAACCGTTCTTTTTGATTTTTCAGATTTCGTACACCAATATGTTTCTTTTAAGAATATAAGCTATGTTTAATATATAGAGAAAAAGAAAAAAATTGTTTTAGTAAGTTACTTTTGTATAAGAAAAAAGTTAAAGTTTTCCAACCCTGGAAACGTCTTTTTCATGTATTAAATTTTTTTTTTAATTTTTAATATCAATTTAATGTGTACTGCAGTATAAAATAAGTTAATTTAATAAAAAAAAATAAAAAAATAGTAAGACCTAGTTACTTTTATATATTACAAAAAGTGTAAGTTTCCCAACCCTGGAATCATCCTTTTTGATTTTTCTGATTTGTTACACCAATCTCTTTCTTTTAAGAATCTAAGATATGTTTAATTTATAGAGAAAAAAAAAAATTTGTTTTAGGAAGTTACTTTTGTATAAGAAAAAAAAATTAAAGTTTTCCAACCCTGGAAACGTCTTTTTAATTTTTTTAACTTTCTTTTTTAATTTGAAATACCAATTTAATTTGTACTGAAGTATAAAATAAGTTAATTTAATAAAAAAAAATATAAAAATTAGTTTACGGTAGTTAATTTTTTATATCACAAAAATTTCAAGTTTCCCAACCCTGGAACTATCCTTTTTGATTTTTCTGGTTTTTTAACCCAATCTCTTTCTTCTTGGAATATAAGATATATTTAATTTATAGAAAAAAGGAAAAATTTCTTTTAGTAAATTAATTTTGTATAATTTTGTATAAAAAGTTAAAGTTTTCCAACCCTGAAAAAGTATATTTAATTTTTTTAATTTTATTTTTATTTTTTTTTTATAAAGAAATATTAATTTTATTTATACTGAAGTATAATATAAGTTTATTTAATAAAAAAAATAATAATAACTAGTTTTCGGTAGTTATTTTGTATGGCAAAATGAAGTTTAAGTTTCCCAGTTCTGAAACCTTCTGCTCGATTTTGCTGATTTTCAATACCAATCTTATTTCGACCATTTCTGACACACCAGTCCAAGAACGAAGTCTCTAGCTTTACTGGGAGCTTCGGAAAACCGATTTCACGTACAGACAGACGGACAGACGGACAGACGGACATCGCTTATTCGTCTTCCCTATGCATAATGATCCAGAATATATATACTTTATGGCTCGCTTATTAATATTCTAGAAATTACAAATGGAATGATAAAGGTAAATGAATGGTAAAGGGTATAAAAATATTTGGCAATTAAAAATGCCCGATTTTGTTTAATGAACAACTTGAATCATTTACATATGTCAATTAAACATTTATTCGAGTAAAATTAATTTTTTAGTTAATTCGGATAATTTTTAATACAGAAATACATGCATATATATATATATATATATATATATATATATATATATATATATATATATATATATATATTATTTAGATTTCTCACTCACTAACTTACTTAGAATTGATCGACATGTTTTTGAAAATATTTAGATCACTTTATCACAACGCTTACTTTTAATATTTTGTTGATGACCGACAAATTTATGTTTATATACAGATTACACATAAAATTATAAGAGAACTAAAAGTTCATTGCAAAAGAATTTCCCTACGTATACACAAAAAAATACCAATGTAAAATCATCATGAAAAGTTTGTATCAATTTCATTCAAATTGACAAGAAATAATATGTTGTTTCAGTGTGTTGGTGTTTATTTTCTTTTTTAGTATTGTTGTTGTTTTTTATGTTTGTAAACAGCGAACCGACTGCTGTTGGCTGGTAGGCAGTTGTTTACTAGTCTTGCAGTCGAAGGATCGTAGGCTCGAATCCTGGAGTCAAGTCAAAGAATTGTCTTTAATTTAAAATTTGAAAGTTAAAGTATTTTGTATAGTTTTTAACTAAAACTTTTCAAATAAATTGTAAGTTAAGTGATCAATGAAATAATATTGAATTAAAATTTTATTCATGATGGTACATATTTAGTATGTATCTAAAGATTATTTGAAGTTGTTGTGGCTGCAGGAGTAAGCATGTTGACTACCACGCGATGAGTTCCAAATTCAAATCTTTGCCGGGGAAGCCAATTTATGTACAAACAAACATTTTTATGATGTCCTTGTCAACGGCACGTAAGTTAAATAATTAATAATACACACTTACTAACTTAAATTAAATTAATTTTGTTTCAACTTGAAATAATTTTGATTCAAAATGATTCTTCATTTTGATTTTAACCGTACGTAAATCTTAAATAAAGTTATTTCAAAAGGACTAATTTTCTTTGAAAATTATTATTAATCATGTAAGATTAACATGAAACACATATGAAGCAAAATCATTGCCGAAAAAGATTAGGTTATCCTTGTTTATGTAGATTTTAAGTTTAGAATTTTTTGTGTGTATATGTTTATTAAATACATAATTTTATGTTGTCTTGTTTTGAATTAAATTGTTTTATTTAAAAATCTTTCTTCACTCAAAGGCAGGTGATTAATTATTTAAAGTTTTTATTGCGGTTATTAAACCACTTTTCATTCTTGAATAGCTACTGATACCTTCGGATATGTCACAAACATTTTAATTCCTCAATGCAAAAAAAATATATACAATATATGTATTAAATACTTCACCAACACAAAGTGTTGGCTATTAAAACTGTTTTAATCAAAAGTAAATAAAATATGAATGTATATAAAATATTATGAAATATTAATTTAATATTTTTTATTTAAACATTAATGACATAATTTGACTTTTAAAGGCATGTCAACTTCATATTTCTTGCCACAACTTTTAAAATGTTTCACAAACATACCGCTCCAACAGGATTATTTCACACACACACACAGACACACACACAGTGACAGAAGTATGTGAATATCATAATTTACTTATTTATATTTATATAATATACAAATGTGCTGTGCGAGCAGTTGGAAATTATTCATAAAATTCAATATTATCATCGTTATGCATAATAAATTCTTACATATTCTGTTTTATTTTTCTTTTACACCGTATCCATCATTGTGTCATATCTCTGCTTCAATGGTATACGTAATTATTCCTTGTTATTCATTAGTGTCTCCTTGTCTTTTGGTTATTCTTTATCTTAATCATTTTATTGTCTTATGTTAAATAATATAATTTTAATCTCAATTTATGAATGTCAATATTTCTGGATCATATATTTTCATCAACATTAACAGCAGCAATGCTACACAGTGGGATTAATGGAATTATATAATGAGGATGAATTTTTTTGGTTTTTTTTTATATGCAAATGCAAAAGGAGTGATGCAGGAAGCATAATTTTTAGAATACAGGAAGAGTTATAAAAAAATTTTTAATATTAATCAACTGAACAAAATTACAAATTTTAATAAATGAAAAAATATATTGCAACTTTTTTTGCCTAGGTTGGGTTAGGTTGAAACGAGGGACAGTAAAAATTTACCTAATCTGTTTTGGATTACACCTATGCTATTATACTCGTAGTATATTGTGCGCTCTTGAAAAGAAATATTGGGGAGATACCCAATAAAAACCATGAAATCCTATTGAATTTAGACAGATTAGGAACTTAGTCTCCTCAATATAATTTCTTAGGGTTTTCCATTTTGAGCTCCTAAGATATTCCATATATTTGGCAAATGGAAGATTTGTCTTCTAATTTAAGTGATAGTGGCACATGTAGTGTTCAAGAGCTTCATCATTGGCAAACTCTATATATTGTATCGCCAACAACACCCATGCGAGCCAGGTAACCTCTTCACTCTGTATGTCATGTTATTATGCTAAAAAAGTTCCGAAGTGTTGGCCTTTTTAAACTTAGGAATATCTGTCTCTGTCAACAACACCCATGCGAACCAAGTGACTTCTTAACTCTGTATGTCTTATTATTATGCTAACCAAGTTCCAAAGTAATGTATTTTTTTAAATCAAGGAGTCTCTGTCTTTTCATTCAATATTTAAGTTTCCCCAGAGAATTTCGGTCACTCTTTCATCAGTATAGTTATGTCAATCTCTGGTGTGTTTTTCTACATCCCATTGTTTCAATTCATTTTTGAATTCTTGAAAAGGTTTGGTGTTTTCAAGTGTGTTGTTATACAATAATGATCCCATCTTCGCAAGCCTATCCGCCTCTTCGCTACCAGATATATCCTGATATCCTGGAATCTATATTATATTGATGTCTCTACAACACCTGTGCGAGTTTATCTAATTTTTGCATTGAATGATGCTTCGAGATTTGAACTTTTAGATTTTTTAAGGCTTCGATAACTTTCCTACTATCCGTCAATAATATAATTTCCATGTTGTCGAGAAAAAGTTTAAAAAAGTTTAAAAAAAACTTAACGTAATTAAATACTATTTAGCTCAAGTAATTTTGAAAAATAAATACATCTTAACCAACAAGTTCAGATATTTGTTTAAATATTTTGCTTAAATTTGCTGCCAAAAATATTTGTGAAAGTGATTTTTTTTTAAATGTTTATATTGAAAGTACAAGGAAACAAAAATGAATTTTTCAGTTTAAGTGGACATACAGTTATTAAGCTGAGATTTTAATTTTATTTTAAAGGCTTAACAAATAAGCATTCTAGAAAGATTTATACTACGCATGGTTGCGCCTCAGAAGTTTGTATACGAATTAGTAATAGCCTCTCGTGTTGAGTTTACCTTAATAAACGCCTAACGACATCTGCTAACGCTTTTATTGCTGTTGTTTTTGTTTTTATTTTATGTGCTTTCATTAGAGATGTAAAAAACTCATGATTTGCTACGCGTGAGTCATATATTAGTCACGTGTGAGACACGCATGAGTCAGTCACGCGTAACCGTGGTTGTTTTTATATATAATACGGGTTTAAAAAGTAACGTTTGTGATTTTAGCTAACTTGTTCAAAAATCTACATTTGGAGAATTCGTATACGAAGTCATACAATTGCAAGCAATTTATCAGGAGCGTGAGCGTCTAAAAATAAATTATGAAATTTTGCTTTTTTTTTGCTGGTTAAGCACCGTTTTGTTTTCCTTTTTTTTCAAATTTAAAAAAAAAATAATGTTTATTAATTACTTTGAATGGGGGTACCTGATACCGTTTCTATACCCTCAAGATTTTGTTGAAAAATGTAGTTTGTTTTGAGAGATACATATCCAACTCAAATTTAGTATGCCTAATTATTGTAGTTCTGAAGATTTAGGAAAAATTAAATGTGAAAGACCCGTCTTCCCCCTCATATATCGCCAAGATTTTGTGCGAACATACAGTTTATTCAGAGATGAATCTATATAAAATTTAGTGGCCCTCATTATTATAGTTGTGGAGATATAAACTGATCCTCGAAAAAAGAGTCTTTGGCCCCACTGTGCATCAAGAAAATAAAGATTAAAGTGCTTTTATTTACATAAAAATATTTAGGCCGTATTGGCTCATATTACCGACAAACATCTTCTCTTGTTTTTTTTTTTTTTTTAACAAAGTAGAAAAAGTTTCTTGTGCAATATATAAACAGAAAAAATATTGCTTTTTGGTTCAAAATTATATAAAGTTTAAATAAAGCTCTCTATATAAAATGATCCAATATTTTATGCCCATCAATATTGTTTGAAAGTTTTATTTGAAATAATGCTTTAGATAATATTTTGTCACATGATTGGATATAAAAGCTTAAAGATTTTAGTAATAAAGAAAATAGATATGGTCCACTAGTATTCCATATTAAAATGTTTTATTCTACGTGTCAGGAGTATTAAGTTGTTGTATTTTTTTAAGTTAAGAAAACTTTTTTTTCTTTTTTGCCCATATTATTATCAGCTTATTTCTGGATTATGAAAAAGATTGTTTCAATCCAACTTATTTCATACACCCAGAAAAAAGATTGGTTGGAAAACGGTTAGTCCAATAAGATATCATTTGCATTAACTATATTTCAGTTCACGCTATCAATTTTCTGCTAATCCAAAAAATAATCCATGTTCATTGCCATAACAAAGATATGATTGTGACAATACTTAAATTGATTGCATCAACCGAGCGTATGCTTTTGTCATGACTAATTAACTGATTGGTTAACCCAACCGAATAAAATATTACGAATTGGATTTTACTACCATCTTTTGGTATTAGCAACTAAAAAATTGTCGTTCTATATTAAAATTAAAATAAAAACTTTCAATCAGTTGTTCAATCATAGTTTATAGCAGCAAATTAAAAAATTAACTTTTGTGACTTTCAAAGATATTATGATTTGTGAATTCTCAAATGGTTTTTGAAAGTCTGTGCATAAGATAACAGGTTTGTGGCTTTTCAAAATGTGTGGTTGAAGAAATGTATATAGACATGCTTCACCATTAGGAAATAAATTTCAATTAAAATAAACTTATGACAATATGTCAAATAATAAATTTCTTAAATTGTGTATTTTTATTTGCATTTATTGTTTATTTTTATTTCAGCAAGGAAGGCCAATTTTTCTTTTACAGGTACCAATTATGATATTGTTTTAATTATATTAACCAAATTTTCGGTAGCAAGAATAACATTTATTTCAAATTCCATACTGTCAACCAATTTCTTCTGTTGCTGCAACTATTGGGTTGAGGGTTATAATTAAAATATAGTGGTACCACAAGAAAATTTCAGACGCTATAGCAGAATTCTATGATAGTTGCTGCAACCGCCAAAATTCCATTGGCAACAATTTCGGTTGTCACAACGAATCTGTTTTCTCTGTGTACTAATGCTTTTAAAATGATTCATGTTTTTTTTTATTGCTCCAGTCGTAATTTGTTTATTTGTTAAATAGTTTATATAACAGCCTAAAATAACTTTATATGAAAACTTAAAATTTCCATCACGACTGTCAGTGAAAAAAAATCAATACTGGTAATTTCTACATTTTTCTTCTTAATATATTGTACAAAAATTCTATTAAAACTTTATCTGTAGAAACTTTTACAATAAACATGAGTTTAGACAATATTTAATGTTCCATAAAAATGTTATTTTATTTTAGCACGTAACGACAATTATTATTTTATTATATTCGCTTATTGCTTTCAAACTGTCTCCAAATGCATAAGTATTTGTTTGCCCATAAACGGTATTTATGTTTATGCTGTCGGCCTTTTATCCTTTAACCTGTATAATTTTAGCTTGTTTCCGTTTTTTAACCAAAAAAAAAAAAAAAAATAATGTTTTATGTATATGCATGTACAACACTTTTAATTACTAATATTCACACAAAAAAAAACAAATATTTTGCTTGGAAAATCTAACGTTTTTGTACAAACAAATCCAAACATACATACATGCATATCAGAGAACAGCAATGAGTATGTTTAAAATTGAGTAGAGTTAAATCATGACTTATAATTTCTTGTACTTATGCGCACTCATACTTATTGCAATGTTGTCTATGAAGCATATTCAAACGAAAGTTTGAAGTGCGCATCGAACTCATACTTAGGAATATTTATGACGTTGTTGATTTAGACTCGTCTTACCTCAATGCCTATAGGCTCAATCAGACGTGACATAACCATAGCCATAGAGAGCAGCCGTTCGAACCAAACTAAGGGGCAACACTGTATTCGATTATACGTGACTCGCCATAACGCCATAACTCTCACCATAGAAACCAATTTAATTTTGGTTTGGTTATGGTTATGGCGTTATGGCTATGTCACGTCTAATTTAAGCTTATGGACGATGCAAAATAAGTATGATTCTCAATGCGAACTTTGCATACGAACAGTAAAGTTCTCATTATGAGGTTATGTGCAGCGTTGTCAACTTGGTGCGTTTCGCACCATTTTGGGTGCTTTTTGAAATTTTTTGTGCGAAAAAATCCTTAGTTGGTGCGTGGTGCGCTTTTTTAAAGATTTCGGTGCGTTTTTTTTTTAATTTTTGGTGGCACCAACGCAAATTTAAGACAACAATTGGTTAAAACCGGAAAATTTTTGTTGTGAAACTTACCAACTTCCTGATAGTGTTAACTACCATATTAATAGTAATGATGTTTATAAAACATCACAATTTGAAATGAAATCTGTCTAATGTCCCGATGATAACAATAATGATGAAAATATTAGCTTTATTAATTTGAAATAATTGATTTTTGATCTCTTTTTAAAAAGTTTTAAATGTAATTTATAAAATTAATGTACAAACATTTATCATCTTGCAAACATATGTATGTGCCCTTAATAATGAAAGTTGTATAAGTCATATATTTCTTTGGTCGAGATATTTAGTAGATTACATTTGAACAAATCCAAAAATATTTTAATTATGCAGCAATTTAATTTAGAGTTGTACTAGTCTCGATTAATATAAATTTATTTTACTATATCGAAGCAAAAATTCGTATGATTTAGACTGGACCACTTTCATAATTAAGAAAACACATGTATACCATGTACGTACGAGTTTGTTTAGTTTTTTTTTTTTTTGTTAAGTTTTTTTTAGTTTTGTACATACCCAATAAGCAATTTTAGTTGAAATCAACTGTAAAACAAGTTTTATTCAAGCCACAGAATCAATTGTCAAGGGTTGAATTATGCTTGATTCACACTTTAATTCAATAGCATTCTCCAGTGAAAAGGGAACTTGAATTCAATTCGATCAATTCACTTGTAGTACAGTTGAATTCAAATCTTGAATTATACTGCAATTCAGCCCTGTATTAAAGTTGAATTTAAGTATATAATTTTAAAAAAGAAATTCTAAGCTTGGTGCGTTTTTTTTTTGTAAATGGCGCGTTTTTTCTCCATTTTGGTGCGTTTTGAAATTTCAAAGTTGACAACGCTGGTTATGTGTTTCTCTGTTGCTTCTTTTTTTTTTTTTTGTTTGCAGGAACTGAAAAACAATCCTATTTACTACTATTATATACTATATACTTTCAAACTGTTTAATGACTAAACTTTAAAAAGAACATACATACACGCATGACTTGAGTGAGCTGAATCAATGTGAGTAGCATAAGTACTTTCCCGAAATCAAACTGAGGTGACGACGTCGCATTCATATTTATTTCAACCTATACTTATAAATCAATATCCTCGTGAGTATGCGTTAATCAGAGTAGTTGAATTTAAATGTTTTCTACTCACTTATATCTTAAATTTCATGAGTCAGTATGAATAGCGAAAAATCGATTCATTGCCGATCACTGATACATATAAAAAGTTAATTGGCATACTTTTACGTATTTTAGCTTAAGGTACGCTCTACTTGATCCGCAAATTACCGTAACAGTAAAGAGTTTTAGATATAAAGTGTAATTTAGTGTTATAATAAATAAATAAAAAAAATTTATATGGCAGTGAATGTTTAGACAGGAAAAAATATTTTTATTGTCAAATATTTGTATCAGTTTTAGGTTGCTTATTTGATTTTATTTACTTATTTCACTCGTAAAAGGTTAATTAATATCTACACAACTACCATGTTTCCACTGCTCTCCAAAACGAAATTCTAACATTTTTTATATAGTTATCATTTTCTTGTGGTTTTTATAAGTTTTAAACTTGAGACAGAGAAGATTTTATCAGGTTATTAATTATATCGTGCCATAACCGCCAAAATAGCTTAAGCGACATAATTTTCGAGCTTCAATTTTTGACCAAAATCGATTATTTGCGATCGTAAATAGTCGATTTTTGTCAAAAAAAAACGGTTATGGCGTACTTCCAATGATATTAGGGATATATTTAAAGTATTGATGGATGAAAAGAGGCTTTCTTCAATAACAAGTAAAAAATCTGTTAAAGTTTTGTTTTAGTTTAAATAAATTTAACGAATGGAATTCAATCTTGTTATTTAATATTGGCCTTCAGTGATACTCTAAATGAAAGAAAGAAACTACAACAAAGCCAAAGAATCACTTTTATTTATTTAATGTTAAACGACGTAGGACGATTGCCACTGCCACCAGTTTGACTTAATTTTTATTGTGCTGAATTGGAACACAATAAATAAATTTTCCCAATAAAATTGGGAATTGCGACTCATTCAACTTATTTGAAAAATTCAATCTCTTGGCTATAGTCAAGAATACAAACGCTGTTGAAAATTAAAAAAATACATAGCGAAACAGTCCTTTTAAACCCGACGATATTTGTGTAATTTTTGTGGGCGTTACTCTACTGGCTCCATACTAATTGCATGTGGACAGAAAGATTTTTTTAAAGCTCCTTGGCGTGTTGCAGCTTTTAAAGAAAAATATCCAGGGATACGACTACCCGCACAGCCTATAGTAACAAGATTTCCCCAATGGTTGATGAAGGCTGTCGGAAGAAACTTTAAAGTAAAAAAACTTTTGCATATAATTTGTATTTTTGCATACAGGTATAACTTTATTCTTGACAGTATAGTCCAATTATAAGGGTTTGATCCTTTAATAGCTCAAATTGTTCTCTTAAAAGCAGAATAAGTGAAGAAATTAACAATAACTTAGATAAAGTTACACAGACAAATTATGGACTTAAAAAAAATGCAGGAAAATTACATCAATATTTATTTGATAGCAGACGTGGAACGTTTAGTTTTTATTATAAAAAAGTTTTTTTAAAAAAAATCTTCAAAGATTAGCATTGAGAATTAAAAAAAAGTAAATAAAATTTCGATTTAACTTTATTTCATATTCCATATGATTTGACAAAATGTTTGTTATGAAAGCTTTGAAGCCGAGCTTTTGCTGATTTTTATATCTTTAATGACAAAATGTTTATTAAGAGAGCTAGTGAAGCTGATTTTTTGTTGTCATTAAATGTTGAAGAAGAAGTTAATAAATGCATATTTTATTAGCTTTAAATACATATTTTCATTATTTTTAATGCATATTTTATGTACATAAAATGCGATTTTAAATCCATGAAAATGCTAACCCCACTCATAAGTAATTGTTAATAAAGATTTTTATAAGCAAATAGTTATTTTAATGACCTCTATGGAATGAAATTTTGAGTCATTCTTTCTAAGCGTAATTTTTCCAGCGCCATGTGAAATTAATAAGTCAAATTTTTTCTAATTAAGGCTGTGAGAGTATGTTATTCGACATTTTTACAAATTACTTTGCCATCAGAGTTTTTGATGAGTACACGCAGGGAAAAGCTGCAACTTAAAAATAAGAACGCGTCACATTAATTCAATAATTTTCAATATAAAAGAAAATGTATATTGAGATACTTAAAAATAAATAAAATTAATAAATCAATACTGTAAATTAATATTTTTGAATATTGAAATAAGAAATTTCAACATGAATGGACTTTCGTTAATGTTTCATATTAATTCAATATGGTTTTTATTGATTTTAAGCTGTTTTTTCTCCGGGTGTACAAACAAAACAAACAAACACAAACACAATTCCCAAAGCGATTAGCTTGTCTGCGAAAAACACCCAGGGTCTATGGTGGGAATCGAACCCAATTTTAAATCAACTTACCTTAGTTATTGATGCAACATAAATTCCGCAAGTAATTCAGAAAATCCGGGGTTTAAAAAATTTTCACACACACACGTAATTATTATATTGTTTTGTATTTTATAATTAAGATTTCTCTATTTTAAACTCTTAATTGTTTCATTCCTTTCAGCATATAGTTATATTGAACTCATTATTATTTGAAAAATTTAATTATAATTATTATTGTTTTAATGTTTCCTTTCTTTCCGTTATTGAGGCAGCAGCACACACGCAGACACGCGCGCGAAAATGTTTGCTTTATACTTAATAATTTATTAATTGGTATTGAGGAAGTTTGGATTTTTGTTTTTTTTTATAGCATTAAAGGATTCCAGTTGCTTATTAGTTCTTTGTTTAATATTGTTGGCGGCACTTTGATTGTTTTTGTTTATTGTGTTTCTTATTTATAGCAAAAGTTAACTGCTGTAATGAGCAAAAACTAAAAAACACAATCATTGAGTTATTTGAAATAATTTCACACTAACACTACGGCATACACACTGTTATAGTAAGAATCCTTGCAAATACATATGTATATGAAATTAAAAAAGTATCTGAAGCTTTTTTACAATAAATAAAATATTTTTTATCGAAAAATTTTCATTAATGTAAATGTATCCTTTCGTTTTGTTGTTTGCTTATTGCGGTTGTAGATTTTGTTCTTGTTGTTGTTTTGATATTGTTGTTGCTGTTGTTGTTGTTGTTGTTGTTATTATTGTAATGTTAATGTTTTTAGTGCTTCTTCGTCTTCTTCTTTACACTACATTTGTTGCTGTAGCTTATATGTATTTGTATTGCTTACAGCTGTTTGCAATTGTGAATTTACACAAACACATTAACACACAGATAAATTCCAATTGCCCACCAGAAACTACAGTAATATTTTACGAAACATGTATTTCCGTTATTTTTTGTTTTTTTTAAGAGTCAATTATTGTACTGAAATAATATGAACAATTGTATATTAATATCGTCACTTAAAGTGAAAAAAGGCGTAACTTAAGAAAAAAATTAAAATCGTCTTTTTGATTGATTACGATGTAATGAAGGATAATTCATCTATCCTTAACTTTTTTATCCATGTATGCCAAACAAAGACAAGAGTTCATTAAATAGTTGCCTGAAGTAAAAGAGAAAAATTCTTATTAATCTTTTTATATGGCCTGTTTCATAGAAATTGGCAAATGATAAAAATCTTTAATAACCACGGGAGGTCAGTTTTTATGTCAATGTATGTTTATTGTAAAAAACTCCACATAAACTTCGTTTGAACTTGATATTTCCATTATTTTTGAAAATATTTTTGTCACCGCCAACAAAAGAAAATGGGGACGAAAATGGCATCTTTCGGTCACCTGGGTTAAAGTTTAGGGATTTGCACTGTCGCTGGCGTGAAAAATTGCATTTGATAATTAAAAGAACATATGTGCAAAAGTTAAGAAAAAAAATTTAATTTTTCATAGGTAGAATTAGTTCATCTGAGGGGAACTTTTTTCCCCTTTGTCCGATTTTTTTATTTTCAAGGTTTAACAGCCAAGAACTGGTAGACATATTTCTGCCAAATTTAATTGATCTGTGGGCACTCAATAATTTTTTGCAAGCAATCTAAATTTAAAAAAACAGTATTGGTCAGCTATACCCCTTTTAGACATGCAAACTTTACTTTGCAAAATCTTAATTCAGCTTTGTGAGAGTCAGAGGGAGAAATACTATCTCTTCCTGTCTTTCTCCCAGCTGAATTAAGACTTTGAAAAGTAAACTTTCTGTGTCTAAAAGGGGTACTAGCTAAATTTAAAATTATCTTTACAAACATTAAAATAATTTAAAACATTTATGACTTTCGAGACAAAAGAATTTGCGCAAATTTCTGGAATATTTTCGGAAGTTTTCAAATGACCTATATCTTCGTGTAGCAAGTTTGACTTGCCAAGATTAAGATCGTAAACATGTCTTATGGTCTTGACCAGTCACATTGGTGTTTGTTTTTTATAAAAGAACCGAGAGCGATTGGTTAGTTAAGGTTGCCCATTAACCAGTGCAAAATAAGCTTAAAATATAATTATGTTGTCCACAGAGCTATAGAAAAGGTACTTTTTTCTGTTAAGAACCAGTTGGCTTTTATGTGTAAATGAGAAAACCACTTAAAAGCAAAAAATAAAAAATAAATAAATTTGTTATTCCTACATAATTAAGAAACAGCAAAACTAAAGTTAATTTCCTGTAAAATAATTTATTTTATTTACTTGTACATTGCCTCACAAAAAGGAACTTCACGTAAGTTAATAAAATCCAGTCATTGTAATTCGAAAGCTGTGCAAATCTAGATAATCTATGATAATCTTTACATATATTCTTCGTCCTTGCTGGAAACTCTTGAAAGTAATGTTGAATATAAAAAACAAGCTCTTGCTTGGATGTTATTTGTTGGGCTTACAAAAAAAAAAACCTTGAATTGCGTTTTTATAAATAATATTTAACTTCGACAGAATTCGAAGTATTTTTACAGTGACAGATAACTTGATCAACTTCTTTCCACTCTTGTACGGAGAGTAGTGAGTTTGAAAGTCTTAAATACTAATTTATTTATCAAATCAAAGCTGTGCTGTATATTATTTCATATTATGCATACAGTAAAAACTACAAGAAAAAAAATAAATTTTATTTAAATTTAGAGAATTTTTTTCAATAAGTAGAAATAATGCACTTTAAAAAAACGCTTAAGCGACATAATTTTCAAACTTAATTTTCTGACAAAATATTTGCTATCGGAAAAAATAGAAAATCGATTATTTGCTATCGTAAATAATAGATTTTCATAAAGAAAACCGAAGATAAAAACTATGTGGCATAATTTTTGTTGGCGGTTTCAGAAGAACTCAAGATTATTTTTTCTGAAAAATTGTTTTGGGTGTCGCTTTATTTTATTTAAATCACTTTAATTATGCAAAGGGTCTTTTAATAGGGACTTCTTTACTTTAACAGTTGGCAGTGTCCATATTGCTGATACAGCACCTGCCCAATTAGCCATGGTGTATTCAGTCTGTTTCACTTAATAATCATGTACGGATAAAGTGTTCAACAAAACGTGCAAGAGATAAAATATTTTTTATCAATGAAACATTTGTCAAGAGATGAAGAACAAAGAAAGAAAACACAAGCGTATATTTTCAGTATTTAGTTGTATATTTTGGGATGTTACAAAATAATTTTTGGATAACTAAGTGGAAAGCTTTAAAAAACAACATTCTTACTGCCTTATTCATAAAAAATATTTCAAGTTTATTAACCGCTTATTTGACATATTTCTATGGGAAATTTGTTAAATAAACTTGTAATAAACCTAAAATATTTTAACGTCCCTTTTCACAATGTATCATTAAAACTTAACGTGAACTTTAACTGACAGTTCTTCATACAAAACTTGCCATTAAAGTCCCTGCTACTTTTTAATTGTACATTGTGAAAAGGGCCGTAAATGAATTAGGCAGTTAGTCTATATATGTATGTAAATGTTTAAAATTATAAGTGTTAGCTTTTGTTTTTGACCAATTAATTCTTTTAGTATTACTAGGGGTTACCTTAGGCTGATTTTTTGGTCAGTTTGTGTTTTAAATCATTAATAAAACAATGTTATTTAAAATGTGGATGTATGTATATAACCTCTGATCGATGTTTCGTTGGCTTTTTTCCAACTTCTTCAGGAGCTTTTTTTTATTTTTAATTGTTTTAACTGTTTTTCATATTGCTTATAAGAGTTTTTAATTAATAAAAAACTAGACATCACGGCACAATTAATTATGTAAAATTAAAATAAATAGAAAACTGAACATCACAACATAATTTTGTACTCAAAAATTAAAATAAAATAAATAAATCAGTTTTTACGGTACAACACAAATTATCACAGTTCAGGTTTCAGTTGTTTATCACAGCCTAGTATTATAAGCAATATGAAAAATATTTAAAACAATTTAAAAAAAAAGCTCCTGAAGAAGTGGGAAAAAAGCCAACGAAACGTCGAGCAGATGTTATATACATACATCCACATTTTAAATAACATTGTTTTATTAATGATTTAAAACATAAAATGGCTAAAAAAATCAGGGGGCAAATTACGGCACTCGTTATCGAACGAAATTACGAAATATTTCAATAGAGTTTATATGGAAATATTTCGTAATTTCGTTCGATAACGAGTGCCGTAATTTTCCCCCAGCCTAAGGTAACCCCTAGTTTAACATTATATTTTCAGGATTATATTGTGATACTCATACTAATTTTTCCAAATTTTACTTGAAGTATTTATGTATTTCTATTCAGATTACAGAACCATATATAAAGAAGAATCAAAAGAAAGTGTATTCTAGAAACCACTGCACTCATTGATTGGAATCGTATAATTGAATTAGTCCATTCATGAGTCCTAAAAGTTAAAAATTAACAATAGAGTGTCGTAGACCGAAAAAAGAAATAAAAATTTAATGCTCATGAAGCCTTAAAGCAAAACATTCTAGACAAAAAAAAATATGATTTTATATACAGGCAAGTTCAGGTATAACGAACGATAAAATGTTAGGCCCGTTTGTTATACCGAAAAATTCGTTATATCGAGAAGTTTGTGTAAGTATTATTTCAATAATTATTATTATAGAAATAATACAATACGATAAAAGTAATTACAGCAATATCTAGCCATTTTTTTCGATTTTATCGTAAGCGACAAAAATTTAATTTTTCAGGAGAAGTTCTTTTTTAAATATTCAAACATGTTTTTGTACGTTAATTGTCGCTTGCAATAAAATTTTACAGCCCGTATCTTAAAAGTTGTCAACAATTTTGGCATTTTTATTATTCTAAACTATGGGTAGGCCCATAAAATTTTAATTTCAATAAAAAAGTCTGTTTTCGTTAACATGTCGCTTACGATAGAATCGAAAATAAGGCTCGATATGTTTTTAAATAAGCTAACAAATTTAAACTAACGGTATTGCATTCACATTGCTGCTATAGATTTTGTTTAACATTTTTTCGCTTTATTGTTGTTGTTATTGAAAAAAATTTGGACATTCGTTATATCGTATTTTCTTTAAAGGGAGATTCGTTAAACCGAGATTTTCCTGTACCATCTTGTACTAAGAATTTTTGCATTACAAACAGCCGTTTAAAGACTTTAACTAAAGAACTAGAAAAACTTTTAAGAAGTTACATATCCGCTGGCTTAAAGCAAAGTGAGCCGACTGTAATAGAATATAACTGTAACGGTAGGAAACAGCTGATTGACATTGTTAGGTGAAAAGTAATGTACTGATTTTTACATTCAGGTTACATGTCTATAAACATTTTAATTATTTTTCACACAATAATATCGATCAGCTGTTTGTTTGCTACCCTTGCAGTTACATTTCATTACAGTCGGTTAATTAGCCTTTAGTCTGCAAATATGTTAAGTCCACTTTTTATGCAAAGTGAGTTTTTAATGAAGAATGTTAGTGTAACTCAAAACATATTATGTCCAAAAATTAATATGTCATTATGTTATTTTTTATTTTTTGCTTTTATGCAGTGGTAAACACAAGTCCACAAAAAATAAGAAACAGCTGTTAAGTCCAGCGGAAAACAATCTGCATGTAGCGCACTTGCATTTACTTAACACATTACTTTTTTTTGTGTTAATTTAAAATAACAAAATTAAAAATATTTTTTGTTTTCATACCTATTTAATTTCATTAATTTTACAGTTTCTTGTCCCTCCTGAAAGATTAAAAAACAAGAACTTCGCATATTTTCCCACTAAACCAATGATATAAAAAGTAATTTATTTAATATTACTATTTTCAAAGGATATTAAAAACATAGCAACTGCCAATAATGACTTTATTTATATTTTATGCACTAACTATAAAAGCTAAATCATAATATTAAAAAAAAGCCAAAGGAATTGATTATATTGGTGTTTTGTTTTGAGGTAAGCCAGATTTTAAGCAGTAAATTAAAGCCTTAAACTTTGCCACAATAACCCAAAAAAAAAAAAGATTTAAACTTTTGCACAGCATAGTTATTACTTTTATTTGTAGTTAATTATATTTCTTTAATTAGACATATGTATTTGTTTACATAGTTCTCATTATTATTTTTTTTAATTCACTTTTTTTTATCACTATCCTTTGTTTATATTATTACATCCAAAATAAAACATATTTTTTATTCTCGTTTAAATTTGCATTTAAATATTAACGCTTTTTATCGTTTTAGTCCATTGGGTTTAGTCCTTCAAAAGAACTTCCCCTTCCGTGTACCGTGCGCTTTGAATTGACGTTAAGTACTGAAATCGTTTACTATTGTGAAGCTGTTGATAAATGTAAGCGACCAAAAACAAAATAATACGAAGTGAAAAAGTGAGAAAAAGCATACTAAGTAACTCGTTTAGTCAATCGTGTTGTATTGGCAGCATAAAAAGAGTCCATCAAACATAAAACAAATAGCAAACGGCAGCCAAACATGTTTAGCATTGTGCTTTAAGGTTTTCAAGTTTTGTACCTCAATACAGTTATGCTGTGCGGATTTTAGTCCAAACAACGACTTGTGATGGTTCGCTTGAATCGTTCTTTGGCTTCCGGCTACTGTTAGATGGCCCTGCATAGCAATTATTTTCACATACTTGGCTTTTGTTTTAAGGCAGCATAAAAAAGAGGTTTATGTTGCAACTTCAAACTTACCAGAGAGATTTTAACACTTGCTTTCAAACCAGTGATGGGAATTGGAAATCTTGATTTCGTGCCAAATTTGCTTTGAAATAGTGCCAAACCACTTTTTATATAATTTTAATGTTGTCACTTGATGTTCATTTAAACTATGGTTCTTGAATGATAATTTATTGTGTTTATAGCTAGAAAAATTTACGAATATCACAAAAAGTACAGTCGAAAATTAGTTTTATATAATACACATTAATACATATCGTGCCCTATTTTCGATTTAATCGTGAGCGACATATGGTAAAAAATTAACTTTTTATTTTCAAAATTGCAAAATTGTTGACAACTTTTACAATACACGCTGTAAAATTTATCGTAAGCGACAACTTAGGTATGTACTCGTAAAACATATTTGAATATTATAAGAAAACCTTCGCTTAAATCGAAAATAATGCTCGATATGTATGCATCATACATTAATAATTTGTTAGTTATTTACAAGAAATAGAAATATAAAAACATTTTTTACGTTATAGTAATGATTCTAAAGGACATACTTAAAAACTATAATAACCCTAAACTAATTTAAATAATAAAATAACTTTTTCTTATTAGATGTATATAATTATTGACAATTACATAATCATAGTTTGTGATTTTTTTAAGGTTAATATACTATCGAGTTGTATAGGGTCCGCCAGATAACTTTTTTTTTTTTGAAAATACTATAAAAAAAACTACTGAAGCTTCGGCGGTGTGGCACGTAGCGCCGTCCTGTTGAAACCAAATGTTGCCAATATCCTCCTCTTCAATTTTTGTGCACAAAAATTCATTCAACATGGCCCGATAAGGATCGCCATTGACTGTAACGGCCACTCCTTGCTCAATGGTCCAATTATGCCTCTGGACCAAAATCCGCACCAAACAGTGACTCGTTTTGGGCGCGTCGGCTTTTCAATGTATGCGTGCGGGTTTTCTGTACCCCAAATGCGACAATATTGCTTGTTTACATACCAGCCAAGATCAAGATGAGCTTCATCTGAAAAGATGATTTTTTTGGCAAAATCGGCATCTTCTGTAAGTCGATCGCAGGCCCACTTAGCGAAGCGGTAAAGCATTAGATGGTCAATTGGCTAGTTCAGCGGAAGGATAAAACTAATTATCTGTAAAATCAGACATGAGCTAAGTGTTACCATTCACGAAATAAGCACTAGTTGAAAAAAAAAGTTAGATGGCGGACCCTATACAAATTCGTGCACGTTAAAAATAATAATCGTTAGCTATTTATTTTAATCAAACAAAGATTCTGTCAATATAGTATAATTTGTATTGCTTTTTTGGTTCATCATTTTATATGTAGTTTAATTTCAGTGCGGCAATAATTTTCTTCCGTTGGAAGATGGTGATAATTTCAATCCATATTGTCAACATGAAGATCAGCAATACATATATGTATTTTGTTCAAAAAACTTTGACATAAATGACGAAATAAAAAAACCCTTTAAAATTAAATATGCTCCCACAATTTTAGATTGCATTTCCATAATTTACTATTTGAAGCACATTATTATCCGTTAAACTATTTACTATGAAGATAGTTTTATCATTGCATTATGACTGAAAATTTTATAGTGTGAAGAAATATTTCAAGGGCTCTCCCTGTTCAAAGACTCTATCTGCTAAAACTTGACGAGACAACCAACGGTTTGGGGAATACTTAAGAATTTAATAAATTTCAGAGTTGAAATATATCTAAAAATTTATGAAAATAATCTCTACGACATGACCTGTTACAATAAAATTATATATTCATTTTAAGAGATCGTCAATGTCTCCGGGCAAACCGCAAAAAAAACGTAAAAAGTACAAGAGTCATTATTATTTCAATAAGAATATTTTCCATATTTAGTGGACAAAAAGTGCCAGAAAAAGAGCGAGAGTGCCACAGTGCCAGGCAATATTCAATAGTGCCAAAAATGGCACAATTGTGCCAAATTTCTCATCACTGTTTCAAACATGTTGGCTGAGAGAGAGGGTTTTTCCAAACAGATGTTTTAATTCTCTTAATTTTAAACCGGCTTTTTTTATTAGCTCTATTAAAATCGGTTGCTTTAAGTCTTTAAAGTTCTAAGGAAAAGCTGGAAATTGAGTAGATTCCCTAGAAATTTCAATGAAAATTTTTATATATAAAAATTTAAAAATTTTTTTTTAGTTTCAATTCTAACAAAATTATCTTTAAAAACCAAATAAAAACTTCAGCACAACTTTTACCATTAAAATGTTTTCAAGAATAATCCATAATATTTAATGTAACATATCGTCGCTACCATGTCAAACTATTCAATATGCAAATTTGTAGTTTTCAGAAGAGCCCAAAGACCCGCCAATTGTAAACTTAAAGTTAGCGTATTCCTAAAAAAGCTTGCCTTAAACATTTCTTATTGAGTTATCTATCGCCCATGAGAATTTCAGTATTCGGATATCCCGTATCATCGTGCAAATTAGGGTACCAAGATAACAAATCTAAAAATCTAAATTTTGCATATTGGAAAGTTTGACGTAGTAGGGACGATATCCCAGGAAGTCACAAAAATTTAGGATTTTCGATCCGGAAGTATTAAGTTGAACAGTGGATATGAAGCTTTGATCGAATAAAAAATGGCTGAGCTATAGGGGTTTAAAATTTAAAAAAAAAATTTTTAATTATCTACTATTCAACGACTAGCGTTTTAAGTCTAGTACAATGTTCACAATTTCGTGCGAAATGCTGTCAAACTACATATAAAAGTATTTGGTATGAAATATTTGCGAAATAAATTCGCAAAAGTAGTACTCTGTTCTTGTCGCGCAAAACACGTAAAATCTATCTGGCAGCATGTTTTCCCATGCGAAATTAATATGGCATCATTTTAGTTTAGCTGCAAAACAACATGAGCAGTTCTTTTTTTGCACGGAATTTTAACAATGTTGCATACTTTCATGCAATAAAAGAGAGAAATTTATAATAAAAAACCACGAGGTTGGCTACATTTAGTACATGTCAAACTTTACACACGAAATAATCAATGCACAGAAAAAACTAAATTTCGTTTTCAGTAACCAAATTCATTGAATCAGAAAATTTTTTGTATGAATGCGGACCTACAAAGAAATTTGCAGATTCTGATAACAATTTTGTAAAAATTTAACTGAAAAAAAAAATTTATTTTTAGTTAACTTATTACGGCATTAGAGAAAAAAGTTAACTGAAAATTTTCAGTCAAATTTATTAATAGGAACAGAAAAACATTTTTGCAGATTTTTTTTGTATTATTCAGAAATTTTTTTTTTTATAATTTACAAACACATTCACTAAAATTTTTCGTATTATCAGAAAATAAATTAACTGAATCAATAACAATTCTTAAAATTTTTTTTTAAAAAATTAGTAAAAGTTTTATCTGAAAAAAATAACAGAATCAAATGACACGTTCAACTATTTTTTTTACTTTCAAAAATTGGCTTGTTTTTATGGTTAAGCATTTCGTTCCCGCTTTTGGACCTCGTCAGTAGACTTCAACCCAAAAATTTTTTGAATTTAGCTAGCAAAATCCGTATGTTTATGGTAAGACTCTTAATACTATATTGAGAATCACAATATACAAACATAATAAGTTTGCAAACCGCAAACAAAAATCTTAAAAAAAATAAAATGTTTTTTATATCTATGAAATAATTTGTAGAAAAAATTAAAAAAAATCAGACAAATTTTTTTACAGTATATAAAAATAATTTTAACTGAAAAGATTAAAAAAAAATCAGACTAATTTTTTTACAGTATATAAAAATAAATTTAACTGAAAATAACATATTTAAATATAAAAAAAATAAATCTAAATTTTTTTTTAAATTTTACTTTATATAGATAATTTTCATTCTATACAGTTTTTTTTACATAAAATAAAATTGGAACAAATAATTTACTGGAACAGTAAAAAATATTTACTGAAACTAAATTATATTTCAAAACACATGTTTGTTTGAACATTTTTTTGGAATAATTTTTTCTGTGTGGTACTGAAAATGTTTTACATTTTCGAACATAGTACCAGCTTTTACACAGAAAAAAAAGATTTGTAAATACAATTACTTTATTTGTGAATACAATTAAAAAGTTATTTAAAAAGGTAACTACGACGATTTTTGTAAATACAAACACACATTTGTAACATAAGAAAATAAAATCAACTCAATTAATTCCAATTCAAATTATTGTCTTAATCACAATTGAGTTGTTAACGGAAAACAAAAATTTTTAATAAATTTCTTTTTTAAATTGTAATATGTGTTTCTTTGTTTGTTTTTTCTTAATATTTTTTTAATTTGGTTTTTTTTGTAAAATTTTGAAACGAAACGCTTGGCTGCGATTAAAACTAAACGTGTTTGGGATAACTCGAACCGGAAACCTCTTGACTAATAGACTAACGCTAGACTTGGGTCGAACTCGTTCACTAGTTAATTTTTGCCACAAACCAGTGATCAAACCCACGTAATTTAAATGGGTTTGATCATTGGTTTGTGGGAAAAATGAACTAGTGAACGAGTTCAACCCAAGTCTAACTAACGTACTCAGCTAAAGAGCAATTCGTTATTAGATAAATAAATTTGTTGAGTAAAAAAACAAGCCACGATATTTTCAGCTTCTTGTCGGCATTTACATGTATACAACACGAGCAATAAAAATTAACAACAACAACAACAAGAGCACAACAGTGCAATGTGTCAATCAATAAGCAAGATAAACACCAACACACTTAAATAACAAACACTGTGTGATATTTTTTAAGTCATGAAAATGTAACCATATATGGACACTACTTCGTGATAAAAGACCAAAACAAAACCCCCCGTCTCCCAGTTTCGGTCCAGGTATGAACTTTTTTATGGACCCCAAAAATTTGGGGTCTCGGTGTAATTTTTGCATTTTCTCAGGAGCATAATTTGCAAATCGTTTGGGATTTCAATTCATTCTCTAAAAAAAGTTGTACCTCTTGTCATAAAGCATAAAAAAAATTCATCTTCAAGATCAAAATCGCAAAAAAATTTTAAAAATTCGATTTTCTTACCGTTTTTCCCCTGTCCAAGTCCATAGGTAAAAATCGCTTAAAATTAAAGGAAACAATCAACTAAAAAAATGTACCTAAGATCTCAATAAACAACTTTTTAGAACATATGAACTTCCTAGGGATAATGGTTACCACCGTTTATGTAGCGTTTAATTAGCCGCAAATTTTTCACATTTGCGGCTACCTACGAGTATATTCTAGAAAGTTGAGTTAAGAATCATTCTTAAGCTATGTACTAGTGTACTGCACAAGACTATTTATGAGACCTTTCAAGACATGAGAGATTTTTTCAAATGCTTTACTACAGCGAAATATTCTAAAAGAATCGCTAAGCAACACTGTTGACAAGTAATTTTTTTCGTTGGTTTGTCTTGCCAACAGTGTTGTTTCGCGATTCTTTTAGAATATTTCGCTGTAGTAGATCATTGGTTAAAATCTCTCATGTCTTGAAAAGTCTTATAAATACTCTTGTGCAGGACACTACTATGTACAGACGATTGTCAGATCTTACAATATTGTCAGATCTGGCAATGTGCTGACAATGTACTGGCAATCGAAAATTGCCAGCATAATATTCAGACGGTTGTCAGAAAATTTTACAATTTATTGCCAGACGGTTGTATGACAATAAATTCAATATCGTCAGTAGAAAAATTGTCAGTTCACACGGTTGTCATATGCACAAATTGTTAGATATGTTGTTATGCGTTGCCAGACTTAAAGCATTTGTTAGAAATTGTTATATATTTATCTTTTGTATTTGTGTTAAATGTAAAAAGTGAAAGTATAAATTATTATGAACCATAAAGAAGCAATTGCAATGATTTTGTCTGCATATAATTTATTATAAATTTTTTCTTTAAAAACAAGCGTGTGCAGTGTTGCACATATAAAGAATTATCTTACCATGAAGCCATTGTCAGATGCATAAACTTCGCACATCTGACAATATTAAAATGTCTGACAAATATCTCGAAATAATTTGACAATGTGTTCACACGATTGTAAGATGTCTGACAATTTGTTGTCAGCTGCTAGTCTTGCAATAGACTGGCAATGTGAACTACACGGTTGTAAGAAATTTTTAGGAAATTTAATGGGCAATATTGTAAGATCTGACAGCCATCTTGTACATAGCTTTAGGAAAGAAGAAATAAACTAATGCAAGCAGATGTCAGTTTTGTTAGCAAACTGTCGAAGAAGTGGATCAAAGCACATCGAACAAAGAATGTTTTCGAATCTAATTATAAATGTTTGTTGGATGATACTTTTCTCTTTTACATTAAAGCCTCGTGGATGTTTCTAAAAGAAAATTCGGCAAAGATTAAGGTAATCGAAAATTAAATTCTTGTGAACACTTACTCCCCAGAAGATTACATTTGCTGCTGATTATAATTTATTTAATTTGCATAACAATTATGTTTTAACATGCACTTTAAACCTTAATTATTTTTTTTAATGAGTGAGTTATATTTTGTTGTTAATTGTTTTTATTTTATAATTTTTATTGATAATTCTATATAAAATTATTGTTGAATTGTTGCATTAAAAATATATTTCCATTTAAAAATAAACCCAATTTTGTTATTTTTAAGGACATATTTTTTTAGTTTGAAGTGCATATTTTCAAGTTTTTAGTGCATATTGTATGTGCATAAAGCTCTTTTTTTATAGCATTTTTCTGGTTTCCCTAATTATGACAATGTGACATAATAGAACACCTAAACTCATACAATAGTTATGAAACTAATATTTAAAGAAAAAAATATGCCAAATTTAACGTCTTAAATGCTAAAATAGCCACATTAATACCATATCCGCTTTGAGTTAGAAACGAATGAACCATTTTTGTATATTTCGTTTGGTGCAATATTATATAACTCACATATAATTATCTATATATATATATATAGGTTGGTAAAATGTTCCTCCTATATGCTAGCAGATTTAGTATATTCTTAAATTCCATAATAATTACAAAGTATTTAGAACTTATGCAAATACTCTCGCCACTTACAGTAAACGAATGTCCTTGAATGCAAACAAAAAAAAACACATCCACACACACACGCATACAACGTGAATTTTCGCATTTTAGTATGAGTGTGAATAGATGTAATTTAAAGACAAGTCATGGAAATAAAAAGTTAAATCTCAGATATTGTAGGCCTGTCAACAGCAACAACAACAACATCATTCATATTCTACACGTAGGGATTCACACAATGTTGGTGGTGTTGTTGGTTGTCGTTGTCGTTATCGTTATCGTTGTCGTAAACATTATGAACTTGCACTTAACAATTTACGTACGTATATAGTTTATAACAATACGACCTTTGACACAATGCTCTACTTTTTCACACACATTTTCACACGCACAGACACACACACACGCAGTCTTCTACCCACATAAGAAAAACCTACAAATCACATGGAATATTAAACACTTTTCTAAGTTGCAGCAATCCAAAAACGAAAAAATGAATAAAATAAGCAAAGATATGATATTTAAGAGAAGCAAGCAAAAGAGCGCACTTGAAATTGATTGGCAACATGCGCAGTTCAGTTTTTGCATTGTTAGCTTAAGAGACTTTTGCACAAGAGGATGCTTAGTGCATCCTTCTCTCTGGCGCTTTGTTTGTTTTAACAAACTTTTTTTCCTCGCATGCTGTTTACTCTTGTAAGACTTAAAAGTTGAATTCATGTTTTAGATTTATTGCATTTCTTTTTTTTTTACAAAATCCTTTGGCTGTATAGCAAAGCAGGAAGCATATTATGTTGTTTGGGAGATTTGCTATTTCATTACTGATTTTAGGAATTTAAATAAAATGGCTAAATATTATTAACCTTTTAGGATAATATGAAACAACAGCATAGTCAATGGGAAGTCAGAAAAATATTAATGCCCTAATTCAGTAAAAAGATTTAAGACGTTTTTGTTTGAAAATACTTTTGAGTTCTTGTGTTTGAATTCTCTAAATTATTTTCTTCAAAAATGGTTGCTGTCTTTGATAATGAAAAATAAAAATATTATTGCCATGTTTTTAAAACATAAAAATTAATTCAGAGTATTGTGTTTTTAAAACATAAAAATTAATTTAAAGCATTGTACAATAGTTTGAAAAATATAATTAAAAAATATGTATTGGAAATAATGTTTAGAACAAAATCATAAAGCAAATACACGAACCCTCTAGCATAGACAATAAATAATAATTGTTTTAAAGAATCACATCTGCGGCTTTTTTGCCTCCGTAGGCAAGACGATACAATCGTCGAACAGAATTAGGGCACAAATGTTATTATTTCTTTTACCCCATTCAGGCTGACACAAAATTAAGTAATTTCAAATTAAATTTACGAACGAAATCAAAAGTGTTCATACTGTTACTAATTGACATTTAAGTTGGTTTCACAAACATCTGATTCATAACGGCAGATATTGGAGTAATTTTTTCTGTTGCATGAAGACTTTGTTACACTTATACAAATTGTTCTCGCAAAAATACAAAAATCGTCTTAAATATAATGATTTTCAATAATATTTCAATTTCATATTAAATTTAAAAAATTTTATTTCTATTATTTGTTCCTTCTCATCATCTCTGTTTTGAAAAAGTAGTTTTAGTACAAAAAAAAAAACGTTGTATGTTGTAATTTCGGGTTTATTTCGTCAAAATGAAGCAAAATATATGGGATATTACTTACTTTAGTGATACCGTAAATGGGCTATTAATTTTATTTTGTTTAAAATAAAAAATTTTAATGTTGTAATAGTTTCCATTTATACTAAAAAAGCTTCACGCCAAATGCGTGCACTCAAACTAAGAAGAAAAACAAGGATCTAAAACTTTGGAAAAATTTTTAATTTTGAGTAAAAGAAGTTGTCGCATGGCGACAAAGCTGTCTTTTACTTGAAACCAGTAAAATATTTACTAAATTTCTAGTTCATACATTTTTAGATTTTTAATTGAACTATAGTGAGTTTTTAATCAGAAATGGTTTTTAGTCAGGCTTAAGTTCAGTAATTTCAATTCTTTTTTATTGAATGCAATATTTTATTAATTAATTAATGTGAGTTTCTAAAGAAGAGAAGAAAAATTAAATCAGATTTTTAAGCTGGGGGAAATTCCGATATTTTTCTGTGCAGCAACGCACTTCATCAGCACCCTAGTCTATCTACTTGGGTAGAGATTGTTATTAACATCAGCTATTTAACGTAAATTCTAATGAAACGGAATGTGAGAAATGATTGTTGTGTACAGTTATTGATTTACCTTTGGTAAATGCATATGTAAGTATCACTATTTATTTCCCCTGTTTTTCCATTTTTTCATTTTTCTATTTAGGTTAGCACGAAGTTATATTACTCTACCTACGTATGTTTAACTATTCTTGCTTATCTTTTACGATCATCACATTAATTATTTTTACTTATTAGATGTACAGTCGGTACATACATATAAGTATTATATATTATATTATTTAGTAGTGGATATTATGTTACTTTTGTTGTGGCATTCTCCCGTTTATTTGGTTTCGGACATTAGTGATTACCAAGTGAACAGTGATTGCCAAGTGAACATATTTTTGTCACGTGCTCATGATGAATTGAGACATTTTTAGATTTTTAATTGAACTATAGTGAATTTTTAATCAGAAATAATTTTTAGTCAGGCTTAAGTTCAGTAATTTCAATTCTTTTTTATTGAATGAAATATTTTATTAATTAATGAATGTGAGTTTCTAAAGAAGAGAAGAAAAATTAAATTAGACTTTTAAGCTGGGGGAAATACCAATATTTTTCTGTGCAGCAACGCACTTCATCTAGTTCATAGTAATTACATTTTTATATTTAAGTAAAATTTTTCTAAAATTAAGTAAACTTTTCCCATAAAATTCGAAGTTTTACAGAAATTTTTTATCACCTTTGATCTCAAATTTAGTAAATTTTTCAAACTTTTTTTATGTCTTTAATTCTAGTACTTATATTTATTTTTAATTAAATTCTATACCTCATGGTATTGTTTTTTATGATATCTTCATATTATATTCTTAATAAATTCACCATACATACGTATTAATTCCTTGAGAGGAGACAAGTATTGCACCAACAACCTACTGATTGATAGACAAGCACTCTAACCAAATGCCTAACAAGGCAGTCTGAATAAGCATTAAAATTTTGAAGTTTTAAAATTTTATTTTATTTACAAAAAAAAAATAAATTTCAAGTTCAAATATTCCTCGCAAAAAATATGAAAAACTTACTTGGATTTTTTTGCTTAATGCAAATTAAAAATATATTCTATAATTTAAAGAAAAAATACTTAAAACTTGTAAATATTTTTCTAAAATTTAGAAAACCTTTTTAACCCCCTTATGCAAAAAAATATTTTAATTTAGCTTTAAAGTTCATAGTAGTTGATAAGCACTTTAAGGCTAACATAGCTTTATTAAAAAATCATATGCAAAAGACAACTTTAAATATTTTGTGATTTAATAATAAATACTGGTAACACCACCGTGTTCAACAACCACTTCACAGCTTATGATGTACAAAATTTAATACAATTTCATTCGGGTATTCAAATATTTTTTTTATTTTATTAAATAAATTTTCATTATCTTGAAGTAAAGCAACCTAATTTAAAAAAATATGAGCTTCTGATATGGTAATAAAACAGATAAACACAACTATGAAGTAAAAGTAAAAAAATTTGAAAAATTATCACAATTTGTTTTATTCGAATGAAACGAGTATTTGAATATTCAGCTTTTTTCGATTTGTTTTGATTGTATGTACATCACTAAAACATTTTTGTATAATTGTATTTATTTTGATATTTTTTTTATGGATTTTGCTATGTATTTCGAATCAGTTGGATAATTTGGTGATGTTTCCCATTACATGACAGAAATAATAAATTTAAGATAAGAGCAGGCACTTCTAGCTTCATTTTCAGATGTAACATGAATCAGTATGTGCTATATTAGTAAAAATATTTGAGGTACAAAATACACATTTTGGAAATATCAACTTAAAGTAGTCTTAACAAACGTGGGTGCCTACTTTAGAATTTTTATACAATAATTTTTTTAGAATACAACTTTACTTAACATTGCTTGGCAAAGCTTTATTAAGTTTTTTTGCATAAGACCCTAAAACTTTGATTTTTGAGTACATAAGTAAAAGTTTGTGACATTTTTTTTAAATAAATATGTATGTATATATATGTTGATAAAAAAAAGGATTGTAACAAATATTAAAAAACGTGAGTATGTGCAAATTATTTCGACAATAGAAGCAACATAACAGTGCAGCGGTACTCTGCTATAAAAGCAAAAAGAAATCGTACCTACATTTCGTTAGGAATTCGTACCGACTTATCGTAACGAATTCGTACCGACGATATTGACTAGATCTTAGGATACATTTTCCCTAAACTTTTAAACCATTTTCTAATATTTGGTACATATTTCCTTTAAGCCAGTAAACTTGTCCTTGACTGTGAGAATTTTCGTGTGTATTTTTATGAACTATTTTTAAGGATATGAACTTTTTATTTTTTACTCATAATCAGTAATTTTTACTAGATTTTTGTAAAAATTTACTTAAATTTAGAAAAAATTACTTAAATTTAGAAAATATTTTTACTTAAATTTAGAAACTTTTTTTGCTTAATAATAGTATATGTCTTTTTTTTTGAGTGTGTCATCAAAAGCTTTTGAAAAAGTATAATTTTTAGTTTTTCTAGACAGCCGTAGTTCAAATCAAGGCAAAGCCCAATCATATCAACATCAACAATTATGCTGATATGCTTTAGTGTCTATGCTAATAAATATCACTGCGCCCTCCTTCTGAATCAAGTATAACTAATCAACTTAAAAACACAACTTTAGAAAATTAACAAAAAACGCAAAATAGCAGAGTTTTAAAAACGGAAATAAACGAAGAAATGCTTGTGACAAAAATTAAACAAACATACTCAAAAGAAACAAATCAAAAAAGGTTCTCTAAACAAAAATAAGAAAATTAACTGGAATGTGCATAATAGGTATAGTAGTAAAATAAATCTTTATAAAGAACAAATAACATAATAACATAATAATAATTAAAAATGTTAAAATTTAGATATTATATACAAAGTTTTCAGCAAATTTTAATGCGATGAATCAAAATAATTCACGTATTCCATTTGCACTAAAAAAATATGTATGTATGTATATAAACTTGCAATTCGTATCAACTGACACCAAACAAAAATGATGATCATGAAGGAGTGGCAACCTTCCAAAACAGCAATTTGTGCAGTTTTGCTGGTATTTATCACAAAGACAACAATTCAATAATCAACATGTTTTTTATTTTTTTACTAGTTGATTATTGAGTTATTGTTTCAACTTTGTTATTTGTTGTTGAGCTTCCCATTTGTTTAGATGAAAGTTTATAACATAACTCTAGTTGTTCTAAGAAACTTTGGGTAAAGGTTCCCTGATTATCTACATTAGCAACAGTGAAATGGGCACTGGATCCAGCTAAACCCCTCAATAATCAATTTCAATGTTTTTTTTTTTTTTTTAATAAAAAAAATATATTTATATACTGAATAAATAAAATAATAATTTGGCATTTTTAGTGCGTTAATAAATGTTATAAATATTTTTGTTGATGTGGCTTACAGAGTTGTTGCTGTTTAAAAAAAGTTGTTTTAAGATGCACTGCTTGCTTTTAGCTTTAAAATTAAATTTCATTGTACATTACAAAAACATAATTAATTTCATACGAAATATTTTCTAATAACATAATAAAAATTCCTCTAAAACCTTAAAATAACTTTTTATAAACAGTAACAACTCTGTATGTCACATCAACAAAATTAGTTATAACATTTAGGGCGACTTTTTGAGTTCAGGGTTAGAGATTAAATTAACCTTAATCTTCATTTGTGATTTTTGGGTAGTCGATCGTGGTGGTTTAATCTCATATTAATATTGACAACATACACTTGTGAAACATATAACTTTTTGTAAAAATTATATGATAAAATGATTTAAAAACATATAAATAAATATATATATTTTATTTTTATTTACCCATTTTCTTTAACACGCGCCACATTTTACTTGTAAATAATAAAACATGGCAGTTTCTTCTTCTTCCCACAAAAATCAAAGTGTCTTGATAACATGTATGTACTTTTACACAGAAAATGTTGCCACTATTTTGATCCTCATTAGGTAATACTACACATAATACGAAGTTTAAACTACAACTCAAAAATTTCAAACTGAATTAATTTGAGATTAAGCCAATTTTCGGATTAGCTAATTAGAGAAATAAGCTAATCTTAATCTCGAACCCAAAAAGTCGCCCTTAATGTTATAACTATTTTTGTTGATGTTACATACAGAGTTGTTACTGTTTATATAAAGTCCTTTTAAGCTTTTACAGGAATTTTTTATTATGTTATTAGAAAATTATTCGTACGAAATTAATTATATTTTTGTAATGTGCAATGAAATTTCATTTTAAAGGTAAGAGCAGTGCATTTTTTTTATTAAACACTCCATTGATGACGAGTACCAGGAAATCAACACTACAAAAAAGGAGGACCAGCAAATAAAACATGCAATGGACTTACAAAGAAATGCACTGAATATATTAAAATAGCGGCTAATAAGATGATTAATGTAAATTCATTACCGCCATACATTGCACCAGTTAATCACAATTTCTATTATATTTTGGATGCTGCACATACCGAAAGTTAAGTAGATGTTATAGAAATTATTTAGATATTGTTATCATTATTAGCATTTCATTTTTGGTATAAGTTTTAAAATCATGGCAATAATAAATTTGATAAATATTTTACAATAAAATAATCAATAAGTTTTTATTGCAATAACTTTGTAAGCCACAGAAAAATATTGAAAATATTATTTTTAAAATTAAAAAATTGTTCAAATAAATTTAGGCAGTAACAATGTAAGCCACAATATTTTATTAAAAATTGTACTGCCAATGGGTTTTAACCATTCATCGATGGACCCGTCATAGTTATCCTCCTTAAATGCTTCTTAAGGGTGTTTAAATTAGAAAATATTAACACGCCGATTTTTTAGATTTATTTTAAACTTAAAAGCCGATTTATTCAATATTTTGTTTTTTTTTGTGGTTCACAGAGTTAGTGCACTAAGCGTCTCAACTTTTAATTCGTTATACAGAGGGAACATTTATCAAAACATTCGCTTTATAAGATACCAGTAGAAAAATGTTGATACCAAGGTTTTTGTTTTTTTTTTTTTGCAATGTTTTTATATCATTCGTTATATCCCAAATAAAATTAATATAGTATTCGCTATTTAACACTAAGAATTAAAAAAAATGTGCGGTCGTTGTATCGAACATCTGCAGTGCGATTACTTTTAGTGCGATTAACTTTTAACGATCCGACAATCGTAACTTTTGTCTATACATTTTGTCGCTTGCAATAACGATTGTGTGATTCCGTAACTTCTTTTTAACGATAGTACGCAGCTGAAATTTTCTGTTGATTTTTGTCGATAAAATTAACAGCACATATCTTATTGTCGCTTAAATAATGACACACCTTACATTGAACTACAGCGAATATCGTTAAAAATGTTACTGAATAGCAAATTCAAAAAATTTTCGTTATAATTATTTTAGCTATGAATTGTTAAAAAAAAGTTAGTGAATCGCACTACTGGTGGATAAAATATTTTAGTCTGTGGCTTAAATTTTTTGAATAATGCGAAGATGTTTGTCAATATATTTAATTCAAAACAAATATTTTAGCTTATATAAAAAATTTGTGCAATAAAAGCACATATCATAATTTGAGAAAATATTTTTTTTAATAATATTAGGTCTGTCAGAAACTAGCAACGAGAAAGTAAGGAAGAAATTTACAAAATTATTCTCCCAAATATTAAAAAGTAAATGAAAGCTTTACTTGTAAAAACTTGCAAGGAAATTTTATTCATATCAGAAACATGGATGGAAATCATTATACAATTGTACTTTCTCTGATGTATTTTGCTTGGTAGTACCTTAAATTGGAGTTTTTTCAGAAATTGACTTTTCTTGAAATTGCTTAATAATTCAAAATAAAAATAGAAATAAATTGGCTTAATTTTTTTATAATTCGTGCAAGTAAATACTAAATAAACAATACATTACATTTCTTATTCCAAGTCCATATCTTAGCCCTTACTTAAAAAACTTTCCAATTGCAAATAAATAGTAAACCGCCTAAATATTTTATGTTCATATAGAAATTTATGGTATAAGAAAAATTAAATGCAATTCCAGCAATATTACTAACATATTATATAAATGATTTTCCCACGAAGTATTTTTCCTTTTGCACTTTTTCGTAGTTGTTGTAAGTTAACCTTGTTTGTTTGATCATTGTTTTTCTACAGCAGATTACTTTAAAGATTTGTCGATGTTATTTGTTTTTTCTGTTAAAAATATTAAAAAAATATATCCTTGAAACACTATTTACTTTTTCCTGCAAGTATTTAGACGATATATGTATATATTTCGCATGTTTTTCCAAACTAATAATTCCCAAAGTAATTGACATAAAGCAAAAACATTCAAAAAGTTTACTTTTCATACGAAATAGTATTATTTTTTCTTTTTCTTTTTTGAGAAGCAAGAAAGAAAATCAGACGAAAAAGTTTTTGTTTAGCAAATTACGCTAAAAAGATTTAGCTGAGAGCTTCTAATAAAAATAATTGGAGTATTCACCAGTTTAAAATTATTTTAATTTTCTTCCTTTCTTTAGCAAATTTCTACTAAAATCATTATATATTGCAAAAACTATAAAAATTCGCAAGGTATTAAAATAATGGAAAAAATCGCCCAAAGCTCATTATATAGACCACAAAAAAGCAATAAGTCGAGAATTTGCTTACAGCATATACATAATTCGCGAAAACTTGCAAAAAATGCGAATATCTTTAAAAATTATCCAAACCCCCAAAAAAACGGTAAACGATCACACACACTCAGCAGATTTTAATAACCAAAAAAATAATAATGCAAAAAATTGCGAAAATTCGCGAATATTTTTTTTAATTAAAATAAACCTTAAATTTCCTTTAAAGACAAACTCTAAAATTGAAGAGAATGCAAAAAAATTGGAAAAATTTGCAAATGTTACGAAAATTCTCTAAAATTTGGTCAAATCAAAAATATATCAAAGTCTGATGATTATTAAAAAAATCTGTGGCAAAAAGGAAAAAGTGCATAAGTCGAGATAAGCTAATTTCTAGTTAATGGTACCTCTGTAATTTGCATATTCGAAAGTACCCCTGTAATGCGATTCACTAACTTTCGCATCGTTATAATAATTATAACGAAAATTTATCGAATTTGCTATTCAATAACATTTTTAACGATATTCGCTGTAGGTTAATGTCAGCTGTGTTGTTATTTCAGTGACAATAATTTATGTGCTGTTAATTTTGTCGAAAAAAATCAACAGAAAATATCAGCTGCGTACTATCGTTAAAAAGAAGTTACGGAATCACACAATCGTTATTGTAAGCGACAAAATGTATAGCCAAAAATTGCGATTGTCGGATCGTTAAAAGTTACTGAATCGCACTACTGGTCGAAATCTCAATTAATTTGTGTGATTTTTCAGGAAGTTATAGAACTATGACTTGCGACTTATCTTTTTTAGACTTCTAATCTCGTTTGGAGTAATAGCTTAATTGAGGTTATACTTTGGTATATTTCAACTTAAATGTATTACTTAGAGTGTGCAGATCGATGTTTGCTTAAAAAATAAAGTTTAACACATAAGTTCCCAATTTAACTGTAAAAGAAAAAAGTTTCTGAAAATCGACTTGAACGCTTAAAAGTACTCTCCTGCAAAACAGTAAAATGTGACTTAAGCACTTGTTCCTTATTGCCACAGAAATAAAAACAAAGGATTGGGAGTAATCACTTTTATTGCAAAAATTCGCAATAATTTGCAAAATTGCAAACAGCCCCTGAAATTATTTTCATATAGCTAAAGATATAAGAAATTCCAAAATTTTGCGGAAAACTGTCAAAATTATGAAAATTCGCACAAATTTGCTAACATCAAAGAGATAGATGGAACAAAAAGCGGTAGAATAGTAAAAACGTTAAGATTTTGATAAGTGGGTGATATTAAGTAAAAGTTGGCAGAACTCCAAAAAAAAAAGGATAAGTGCTTGCAAAAACTACAAAAATTCGCAAATAATTTCCGGATACAGATAGAAGCCGTTGAATAATTGTCTCATAATTTTGCAGTTTCATACCAAATATTATTTTCTTTTTGTAATATTTTTCTCATTTCTCACAGCAGTTATATTTTAAACTAGTTTAAAAGTTTAGCTGCCGTATTCAGAAAAAATAATTTTGTTTTACGTAAGGTTTACACATCAAATTTTGTATGGAAATGTGTTTGTTAAACGTTTTGTAAACCTAAACTATTTTTTTTTTCTGAATAAGGCCTTAGGACATTATGATATTATGATTTTAACATTACCGTTTGAATACCACAAATATGTTTAATATTTTACAACATATTCACAAATAATTACTGCAGGAATTTTAGAAATTTAAAATAAAATCTACCTGGGCACCAAGAAAACAATATTTTAAAACAACAATATTATTAGACGTGTATCGAATTCATTCAGTAGCTCGTTTTTGACACAAACCAATGTAATTTAAATGGGTTTGTGTCAAAAACCAGCTACTGAATGAGTTCGATACAAGTCTAAAAATTATTGAAATTAATTAGTTTTCGTTTCATTTGTTGGAAATTATATTAAGAGGAAAAGTTTAAGTTCCATTTCAAACCAGTAATATCAAAAATTTCTTTAGATATTTATTTGAAAAATAAACTGTTAATTGGTCAAATTAATATTAATTTGTTTGCAATAACATTTGTTCTTTACTAAACAAATACAGGGTGGGCCAAAAGAAACCAAGGGGTGTAAAACTTTAATAACTTTTTTGTTTATTAACTTTTTTTTATTTTTTCTTTCAGATTATATAATATACAAAATGGAAATTTTTTTACACTAAGTATGAAAAATGATGTCTCTTAAATGACCACCGTTTTCAGCTTCGCACTGATGGGCTCTTTTTAGAGCATTTTTCAAAACTTGTGGCTGTAGCGTTCGAATTTCTGCAACAATGTTTGCCTTGAGTTCAAGGATTGTCTCTGGCTTGTTCACATGCACTCGCTCCTTCAAAAAACCCCAAAGAAAATAGTCGGGTGCTGTCAAATCTGGCAATCGCTCTGGCCAAATAATTTCCGAATTTCGAGAAATTATTAGCTCTCCAAAAATTTGACTTAAAAGTGCCATTGTGTCTCGGGCAGTATGGGCAGTGGCTCCGTCCTGCTGAAACCACATACCAGGTCTGTTTTCAAGAGCAGGACGTAAAAAATTTTCTATCATAAACCGATACCGCTCTCCATTTACGGTTACAGCACTTCCATCTTCATTCTCGAAGAAGTAGGGCCCAATGACATTTTCAGATGTGATCCCACACCATACTGTACACCTGATGGGGTGCAATTGGCGTTGATGAATGGCTCTTGGATTTTGAGAACCTCAGAACCTACAGTTCTGCTTATTAACAAAGCCATTCAAATGAAAATGAGCTTAAAATAATTGATCTCTGGTTTAAATAATAAAATTCTATTGTTCTGGTTCTCTGTTCAGTTGTGAACCTCTCCATTATAAATTCTCCAAGTGTTGTCTATATAATCTGAAAGAAAAAATAAAAAAAAATTAATAAACAAAAAAGTTATTAAACTTTTACACCCCTTGGTTTCTTTTGGCCCACCCTGTATACGAGTATATAAGGCATTCATTTGACTATGTTTACTAATTACAGCCAAGCATTACAAGTTTTATGCGAGTTGCATATAAGCTGCACATAACTCATGGCCAAAACTAATTATTGAAAAGAAAGAAGATAAAAAAAAAATATTTAAACACCCGTAGAAGGCAGTGACATTAGCTAAAAGTGCAGACAACTAATCAGGCGGAAGAAGAAATATAATAATAATAGTCCATATACAGCTATAACAATAATTTTTATATACAAACGTACACACATATTTTGTTGCAACTGTTATATCTGCAACAGACTAGAGACAATTCGTCTATAACATATTTAACTATATGTATAATTATGTACAATAAAATTTTATGAACACAAATGTCTATTTATTTTATAATTATAAATGTAGATGTAAAATAAACAAAGTTATTTATTATGCTCTACAGAATTTGTGACGCAATTAAATTTAGAAAACAAGTATGCTACATGATATTAAAATTGAATTATAAATATAAAGGAAAAGGAAAATTTAAAATTTTCTCGCAAGAGTTGAGTATAAAATATATTTGTATAAAATTTTTAAACATATGAGAAAAAAATAAGCAAATTAACTAACATCTGCATAATTTTATACAATGAATCAAAACAATTCACATATTCTATTTGCAACAATGGCTGAGTATATAGAGCAGAAATATACATCAAGAACGCTGATGAGGAAGGTGAAGTGGCCTTCCTTCCGCTACACTAAGTGTTTGTCAAAATATTTACAATTAACTTTAGTGTTATTTGTTCATTAATAATTATCACATGTAATTTGGCTTACAAAGCGATACGAACTTTAGCCTGATTTAATTATAAATATAGAATATAAGAAACAATTGAGACGTTTAGTTCAATAACTCTGTAAGCCAAAATGCAATCAAAAATTGATTTTATATGCTCAATCTATTGTTAGGTACCAAAGCTCTGTATGCTAAAAAGATTTTAAGTAAATTCGATTATTATATTTTGTTTTCCACAATAACTCTGTGAGCCACAGAAGCTTTACTTTTGATGAACCTGGAAGCATTTTTTTTTCAAATTCTTCTAATAGTTCTGTGAAATCAATAGGTATTAAATCACTCTTCATAAAAGAAATGAAATTTATAACAAAAATTAGCGCGGTATGATTTTGTTGTTGTTGTTTTAAGGTTTTAGAGGAATATTTTTTTTATATTATTACGGTCTAATTCATAAAAAATATTTTAGGTTTATTACAGGTTTATTTGACAAATTTCCCATAGGAATATGTCAAATAAGCGCTCAATAAACCTGAAATATTTTTTATGAATAAGGCAGTTAGAAAATATTTCGTACGAAAGTAATTCTTTCATTTTAAACCTGAATAAATTACTTTTTGATGTGTAAACATCTATCGCTAGGGGGTAAAAATCTTTTGACTTTGATTTCTTTGCTGATATTTCTTTGCTGAGATTTCTTTGCTTAGATTTCTTTGCTGAGATGCACACAGCATTGTCAAATCGGCGTGAGCTATGTATGAGTGTATTAGTGTTTGAAAGAAGCAATACCAAGCAGAGAAACAAGTCGACCGGTTCGAATCCGACAGTGCGCCGGTTATTTTTCTGTATATTTCCGTAGACCAAAGGTGAAAATGAACCGTAACAGCTACGGACTTAAAATTTGGACACAATGTGTAGACATTTGGCCACTACAACAACAAATACATGAGAGTTAAAAACTAAAGGGTGTTCCAAAACGAGCTACGAAAAATTTTAAAATCCCAAGTAATATACATACAATTGTATGTACATATATACACTTGAAATTTTAAAAGTTAGTGTATTTTTATATAGACTACAACAATTAACACTAAATTAAAAAAGTTTAAATTAAAGATTGTTCGATCAGTTAGTGCAATTTTGACTTTGTAATTTTTACTACTTGCTGTATCTTGGAAACTGTAAGAGCAAAACTCTTGAAATTTTCAAAAACGGTAAAACTAAAAAATCAAAAAAATATAAAATCGCCAAATATAAATAAATCGCCAAAAACAAAAAAAATCGCCAAAACGAAAAAAAGCACCAAATTAAAAAAAAACTCTAGGACTAAAATAAATCGCGAAAAACCGGAAAAATTGCCAAAATGAAAAAAATCCTTCAACAAAAAAATCGCCAATATGAAAAAATCGCCTAAATAAAAAAACCCCAAAACAGAAAAAATCGCCAAAATGAAAAAAATTGCGAAAATTAAAAAAAACCAAAAAAGAGAAAAAAAAACGCCAAAACGAGAAAAAAGCGATAAAACTGAAAAAAAATCGTTTAAACTGAAAAAACTTAAAAAAGGAAGAAAGCTAAATCAAAAAAAAAAAAAATGATCAAAACCGAATGTGCGCGAGTCAAAGTCGCACTTTTACTGAATTTATTTTAATTGCAATGCGTACACAACAACAAGAACAGCAACAACTAAACGATGAACAACAGTAATTAAAAATTAAAAAGTAAAAGTAAAGGCATTTACCATAGATGAGCACTGCAGTACCACTAAAGTTTCAGTAAAAACAATAAAAAATGTTTAACAAGTAAATTTTTACTGATTACTAAATTTTTTTTCTATAATTTTCAAAATTGCCTAAATAATTTGTTATATGATGAGGTGCATTGAATTTTCAGTAATCAGTAATGCCCGTATTCATAATGAAATTCTACCAAGTGGCTAAATGTTTTTCATACAAAAGTTTCAAAATTTTAATAAAAAAACTTTGCCACTTGCTGCAATTTTATTATGATTACGGCCCTACGATTTTACTGGTAATGCAAATTAAATTTCATTAGCAGTAAAAATTTACTGAATTTTTTTAGTAATCAGTAAATTTACTGCTTACTGCAATTTTGAATGCAGTACATATACACATACTGCAGTGTGCCCATTTGCTAACCAAATAAGTTTAATAAAACAAACAAAAACCAACAAATTAATATGTATTTACAATATTGAAAGTTTTGATACTTTTAATTAATTAATTTAAAAAAAGATACTAAAAGCATAAGTACTTCCAACTTAAAAAAAAATTTTCATTACTAGATGTTTACACATCTCCTCTGTGATCGGACTCATGTTGTTTTTGATGTGTTAACATCTATACCAGAGACCTGCGCCGAGCGATTTTGTCGGCGGCGGCTCAAATTCGGCTTTAGCCGGCTGAAAATCCACTGAAACCAATTTTTTTTCTTCAATATTGTACAACTTATATACAACGTATGTATATAGTATGCAGTGAAAAAATAATGGCATAAGTTAAAAATGTTAAATGTTAAAAATGTCAGCTTCTATAATCTTATCCAAATATCATTAAAAATTAAGCAAAGTTTAATTTTGAAACCATCCATTGTCTATGGTCCTATTCACATATAAAAAAAATAAGAAAATTTTAACTTTTTCATATAGTTACATAATACATGAGTTTTATTTTTTAATTTTATATAATTTCTTTGACATACTTCTGCCAGCTCATCAGTAAATATTCAATTATATTTTTTAAAGGCTATATATAAAGGGTGTCCCAACAAGAACGCAAGATTTAAATTTGGCGCCATTCGAAGAGTCATTGTTTGACATTTGAACAATTGTTATGCTAGTAGAAGGTGGGAGGTTAGTAAAAATGAAGCGCTACACGAATGAACAACGCATTCTCATTGTGAAATTGTTTTACCAAAATGGTGAAAGCTTTGCGGTTACAGTTCGCAAATTTGCGATCGATTTGGGGTCACAATAATGCTTCAAAAGAATCAACTGTAAAGAGATTAATGGATAAATTTGCCGAAACTGGTTCTGTTAGTCATGTAAAGACAACAACGCTCCTTCGACCAGATCGATCGACCGAAAATGTCGCAGCTGTACGTGATGTCGCTCAAACGCAGGTCAAGCGCAAACAGTCAATGGTGTTCGGTATCGTGAAATGATAACCAGTTTTTTCGTGCCTAGAATTGAAGAAATGTATGTGGAGGGCATGTGGTTTCAACAAGACGGCGCCACATGTCATACAGCCAGAGAAACAATTCAAGTGCTACATCAGTCATTTCCCGGTCGTGTTATTTCGCGTTTTGGAGACCAAAATTGGCCGCCTAGATTGTGCGATTTAACACCATTAGACTTTTTCTTTGGGGTTTTTTGAAGTCGATGGTTTACGCGAATAAGCCGACGACGACTCAAGCCTTAAAAGAGGAAATTGGACGCTGTATTAATGAAATACCGCAGCATTTATGCAAAACAGCCATTGAAAATTTCACTAAAAGATCGCGTGTGCCAGCAAAGCCGCGGCGGTCATCTGCCCGATTTGTTGTTCCACACATAACCCCGTTTTGTCTAATTTACGATATAATAAAGTTTCACGATTTTTTTCTTAAATATCTGTGTTTTATTTAAAATTTAAATCTTGCGTTCTTGTTGGGACACCCTTTATATAAATAAAAAATATCTAAAAACTCTCATATTAGAATTACGCTAATATAAACAATAAATAGAAAACCCCTGCGAAAAACAAAGTGAACAAATTGTAATAATTGAAGGTCTACTAATGAACTGAGATAACCACCAGTTACAAAAAATCTGAAGGTTCTATAAGCAATACCTTAAATTATGGATCAAAAAATATTTGCGGTTTACTTAAAAATTTGTTTTAAAACGCAAAATTCTGGAAACAATTGAATATAAAACTTGAAATTTTAGGTTTTAGAACAAAGAGCCTAGCCCACGATGTCGACAAGAATGTTTTTATGGCTTACTTATATTGAAAAGAAACAATAATTTTTTTTTTTCAATATAAGTAAGCGATAGAAACTTTCTTGTAAACATCGTAGGCAAGGCCGAAACTTTTAAGTAAAAACAAATTCTTTTTATATTCATACTATCCACTAAGTGGACCAGGTCGAAACTTTTTAAGTAGAAACAAATTCTTTTTATATTCATACTACCCCTTAAGTTTTGACCCACACATTTTCAATATCTTTACGTAATAATTAATATTGTACAATAAAATTGCTGGTGTGCAATATTATATTATATTATATTGTATTGTATTGTATTGTATTGTATTGTATTATATTATATTATATATTATATCGGTAATGTGTTGACAACTTTGTACAATAACACAATAAAGTGAATAAAACCAATAAATAAAAAGACGGCACGAAACTTAGTTTGTTTATATATAACTATATGTACATGCATACAAATTTTAGAAACATAATGCAAGTTGTATTTATGTATGTATGTATACATAAAGTAAAACTCATAATATTAATAATTGAAAACCATCATTCGAGAAAAAAATCATATGTGGACCAAAAAATCATCCAAAAATTTGATAAAATTATTATTCTGGCAGCACATGAAAAATAAATTTAAAAAAAATGCTGGCATCGATAATCGGCGGCTAATTTTCAGGCGAAGTAAGCCAAAAAATGTTCGGCGGCGGCGCGGCTGCCTAAAAATATCGGCGGCTCGGCTCAGCCGGCTCCGAGCCGTCACGACGCAACTCTCTGATCTATACGCGAGCCTCTAGGGCAGTAAACTATCAGTTTCAATACATACGCAAGTGTTAGGTATGTAAGAGTAAATCATCGTTTGTTTGTTCGTTGCTTGGCAGTCGGTCTTGAAAGTGATTATTGGGCGATTTTCATATAATTTTCCCACGCGATTTTCTCCGGAAATTCATAGCCGATTTTATTAATTTTTGGATTAAAAAGCTAGTGCGGGTTTCGACAAAGAGTTTAGTTCAAAAATTAAGGCGATCCGATATCGGCGAGCCGAGATTTAAGTGTTTTAATTTGGAGTATTAATTTGGAGTAATATTAAAAAAGTGTTTTATGTTGATCTTCGGTTTTGTCTTATGCATAGCAAAGAGAATAGTGACGTGTTTATACGTACATATATAAAAATGAGATAGCAAGACAGCAACGTATGTAGCTTATGTACAAACATAACAATGTATGTATGTACATTTGTCTGTTGCTTTGCATTCTCTTTGTTTTTTGTGGGTTTAATATAAAATAAATAAAAAGTATTAAGCAAGAAAATAATGAAATCATTAGCACTTCTGTTTAATTTTTTTCATTTTGAGTGCATCTACTAAATTTATATATATATAAGTATATATTATATATATATTATATATATATATATATATATATATATATATATATATATATATATATATTATATATTAACTGTGCTGAAAACATAACATTAATAAATTATATAAAGTAAAATTAAATTCAATAAACTATTCTTTTTCATTAAATACTTTATATTAACTCTACCTCCGGGCTTGTGGGTCTGTGTTCATAGAAATCGAACAGGTACCGTGTAACAAAAAGGTGTTAACACATCGCCCGTGAGTTCGAACACTCATTGTTTTTTTTTTATTAAGCACTCTATTGATAAAGAGTACCAGGAAATAAATGCTACAAAAAAAGGAGGACCACACTAAAAAAAAAGACATATGCTATTATTAAGTAAAAAAAATTTCTAAATTTAAGTAAAAAAATTTCCAAGTTTAAGTAATTTTTTCTAAGTTTAAGTAATTTTTTACAAAACTCTAGTAAAAATTACTTAATATGAGTAAAACATAAAAACTTCGTAACCTTAAAAATATTTCATAAAAATACACACAAAAATTCTCACATTCAAGGACAAGTTTACTGGCTTAAAAGAAATATTTACCAAAAGTTGAAAAATGGTTTAAAAGTTTAGGGAAAATGTATCCTAAGAACTAGTTAATCTCGTTTTAAATAAAAAAAAATTTTAGGAAATGACTTTCTCCTGATTAGTTCATCAAATTTGACTTACTTGAAAGATATAAAAAGGTATTCTAAATTTGAGAAAAATATTATATCTTTTCTTTAAATTATAGAATATATCTTTTATTTTCACTAAGCAAAAAATTAAAGTAAATTTTTCATATTTCCGAGGAATATTTGAGCTTGAAATGTATTTTTTTGGAAATAATATAAAATTTTAAAACTCAAAAATTTCAATGCTTATTCAGGCTGCCCTGTTAGGCAATTGTTTAGAGTTCTTGCCTATTAGTCAGAAGGTTGTTGGTTCAATACTTGTCTCCTCTAAAGTAATTTATATGTATGTATGGTGAATTAATTAAGAATATAATATGAAGATATAATAAAAAATATACCATATAGTATAAAATTTAATTAAAAATAATAATAAGTACCAGAATTACAGACACAAAAAAACTTTGAAAAATTTACTAAATTTGAGAACAAAGATGAAAAAGATTTTTTGCAAAGCTCCGAATTTTATGGGAAAATTTAATTTAATTTTAGAAAAATTTTACTTATATATAAAAATATAATTAGTATGAACTAGTACATAAATGAATTAGAAATTTAGTAAATATTTTATTGGTTTCAAGTAAAAAAACAGCTTTGGTGCCAAACCACAATTTTTTTTTACTCAAATTTAGAAAATTTTCGAAAGTTTTACAGCCTGGCCCACGATATCGACAACGTTCGACTTGTCGCACACTTACATTTGAAACAACAACAAAATATTAAAATTTGTTTTTGTTTTGAATGTAAGTGTGCGACAAGTCGAACGCTGTCGATATCGTGGGCCAGGCTGTAAGTTAATTTTTTTATTGCAGGAAATAGCGCATTAAGTGGATTTACAAAAAAAATACACTGAATATATTAAAATAGTGGTTATTACCCACTGACCAATATAAAATCATTACTGTGTCTCAATTAGATGATTCAAAAAATAGGTTTTATAAGTTATGACATTGTTTTAGTCAATTAGACGTATGGTAAATTCTCTTTACAATTGTTCTCAATTTTATTTATAATATAAACGTGAAATTGAGAAAAAATATATATATATTTACATAAGTTATTTATGGGCAGCTTAAGCAAGGGAATTTATTATTGTACCATTTAGCATACATTTAACATATGTCGGGCATTATCTAACAAACCTCTGCTTAACAATTTATGCGAACTTCTTACATACACAGAAAAAACTAAATTTCGTTTTCAGTAACCAAATTCATTGAATCAGTAAATTTTTTGTGTGAATGCGGACATGATAACAATTTTGTAAAACTGAGACATTTTTAGATTTTAATTGAACTATAGTGAATTTTTAATCAGAATTAATATTTAGTCAAGCTTCAGTTCAGTAATTTCAATTCTTTTATTGAATGAAATATTTTTATTAATTAATGTAAGTTTCTAAAGAAGAGAAGAAAAATTAAATTAGACTTTTAAGCTGGAGGAAATACAGATATTTTTCTGTGCAGCAACGCACTTCATCAGCACCCTAGTCTATCTACTTGGGTGAAGATTGTTATTAACATCATTATAGTAACATAATATCCACTACTATAATACTTATATGCATGTACCGACGGTACATCGAATAAGTAAAAATAATTAATGTGATGATCGTAAAAGATAAGCAAGAATAGTTAAACATACGTAGGTAGAGTAATATAACTTCGTGCTAACCTAAATAGAAAAATGAAAAAATGGAAAAACAGGGGAAATAAATAGTGATACTTACATATGTACAATCATTTCTCACATTCCGTTTCATTAGAATTTACGTTAAATAGCTGATGTTAATAACAATCTGTACCCAAGTAGATAGACTAGGGTACTGATGAAGTGCGTTGCTGCACAGAAAAATATCGGTATTTCCCCCAGCTTAAAAGTCTAATTTAATTTTTCTTCTCTTCTTTAGAAACTCACATTAATTAATAAAATATTTCATTCAATAAAAAGAATTGAAATTACTGAACTCAAGCCTGACTAAAAATTATTTCTGATTAAAAATTCACTATATTTCAATTAAAAATCTAAAAAATATAAAATAATTTGTAGAAAAAATTAAAAAAAATCAGAAAAATTTTTTTACAGTATATAAAAATAAATTTAACTGAAAATAACAAATTTAAATAAAAAAAATTAAATCTAAAATTTTTTTTTTACAAATTTTACTTTATATAGATAATTTTCATTCTATACAGTTTTTTTTACATAAAATAAAATTGGAACAAATAATTTACTGGAACAGTAAAAAATATTTACTGAAACTAAATTACCAGATCTTGGCCTGGCGCACTACCGTGCGCCTAGATATTTCAAAACACACGTTTGTTTGAAAATTTTTTGGGAATAATTTTTTGTGTGTATAAATATGTGTATGTACATATACATATGTCTGAACTACAAACAGTACAAACAAATTTATATACATCCCTTGCCTTTGTACATGAATTCTAAATGTTATAAGAAGAACAGATACATATGTGTATAATCATAATTGCCTTATAGCTTATTAAGTCTTTGAAATGCTTCCCTACATAAACAATTCCAATATAAATGATGCAAATTTATTTTATTTATAGTTCATTATAATTGAAAGAAACACAAACATAAAAAATTATCATTTATGTTTTAGTATTACATACTATTATGTATGTATTTATGTATGTATGTACGAGTATTTTTTCTTTCTTCTAAAGTACATGAACTAACAAACAAAATCCATTTAGACTGAAAAGACTAATAATAATAATAATAATAATGATGTATATAAGCATAAAGTTTTTGTTTGGATTTCAATTGTTTTGCATTTCCAGCAAAATCATTAACACTTCCCTTTCTTCTACGGTCATAAATATTGAATTGTTTAAAGTCGACTTGTTTTGTGTGTGTAAGTAGGTGCATCTGTGTGTGCGCGTATGTACATGTGTGTAAGTGGTGTGTGGCTTGGTTTATCTGAGGTCATTAATGATTATGAATTTTAGGCATAAATTTAATGAATAATTATCGATGTTATTATGTGCGTGTGCGTTGCTTTTTGTTAAAAGTTAAAGACCAAAGTTTCACAATATATTTACGGAAATCCATGTTTCTTCTACATACATAAATGCAAGCAATTAGCATGCAATAATCATACAAATATAACCACACACATATCCAAACACTTACATATCTACATATGTATATTGTAGATACTGCAACATATAGAACTTTTGTATATAGAAACATGGAGCAACACCTACAAATCAAATAACAGAACTATGAAAAACTAATTATTTGAAAATATATATTGTAACAATTTTTAAGGCGCAGATAGGGAAATAAGTTACACCTTAATAGGACACAAATATAGGTTTCACAAAATATTGCGTTAAAATTATATGGAAAATCAAATTATCATAATTAATTGTACAAAAATTACAAAGAGTGGATTAAAAATTTAATTAATTCAATTAAATTTTTGTTTAAAAATAAATTGTATGGAAAATTAGTGAAAAAATTGACATCCTATTAACATATTTAATTGAACAAAAACACAAAGAATGGATTAAAGGTTTCATTGATTCAATTAAATTTTTGTTTTAAAATTTAATCCAGCCAGTTACATTTTTGTTTAAAAATTTAATAATTTTTTATTTAGGAATTTAATAAATTAGTAAAGTGATGGACATGTGGCAAAAATTAAATAAATATACTTAGAAAAAAAAAATTGGCCTGTTTTTATGGTTAAGCAATTGTCTATATGAATAAAAATGCTTGTTTTGTAAAGATTTTTGTTTGCGGTTTTCAAACTTATTATGTTTGTATATTGTGATTCTCAATATAGTATTAAGAGTCTTACTTTAAACATACGGAGTTTGTTAACTGAATTCAAAATTTTTTTTGGGTTGAAGTTTACTGAGGAGTTCCACAAGCGGGAACGAAATGCATATAGACAATTGCTTAACCATAAAAACAAGCCAATTTTTTTAATTAAATAAAGACATTATGTCAAATAAATATACTTCAGTATTTCATGTATAAATATACTTAGTAGTAACAAATTTCTAAATAAAAATTTAATGATTTTTTATTTAGGAATTTAATAAATTAGTACAAATACTGATGGGCAGGTGGCAAAAATTAAATAAATATTCCTAATCGTAACAAAGCAAAAATTAGTAATTACTAAAGAACAAACGACAATGGCAGGACTGTTTGCAAATAAAGAGATGGTAAAATTGAGATTTCATTACAAAAAAGCTTTCAGCAAATTTAAATACGATGAAAGAAAACAATTCACATATTCCATTTACAATAAGAGTTGCGTATATAAAGCAAAAAATCTACATCAACTGACACCACACACAGTGGACCAAACGCAAGGAACGCTGATGACGAAGTTATAGTGGCCTTCGAAAACAGCTAGTTGTTCCGTTCTACTAATGTTTGTCAGAATATTTACAATTAACTTTGGTGTTATTTGTTTATTAATAACTTATCGCATGTATTTTGGCTTACAAAGCGATATGATCAAAATCACATATACAGAAACAAATGAAGTTCGAACAATAATAATTAAAAATTAACTAAAATGTTAATAAATTTTTGTTTAAAAATTTAATAAATTTATGTTTAAATATTTAATTCAGGCAACTAAATTTTTGTTTTGTTTGAATATTCAAAAACTGTTTAAATTTTTTTAAACAAAAGCGTTACCATACATACTATCTTATTTTTCATTGGTGGCTATTCGGGAAAACGCGAACAAATGAAACTTTCCATTAAAGCAAAAACAACGTTAAAAAATGTTTTTCTTTACCACACACATGTTAAGTGAAATAAAGGTGAGAATTTTATTGCGTTTCGCTCTATTTCAAAAACCGTAAATTTGGTATGATAAACCAAAAAAGTTTTTTACATTTATGAAGTTTTGTTTTTTTCCAGAATAGACGCCATTATATAAATTGTTGTAAATAAAAATTTTTAAGAGGACTCTGAATGAAGATCTTTAATTAAATTAAGCTGAATTTTGTTTAAGATTTTAATTAACTAAAAATTTTAACCGACACAATTGAAACGCTTAGTGCAACAACTCTGTTAGCCACTAAAATAAAAAATATTGAATAAATCGGCTTTTTGGGAGGAAGGCGCTGCACAGTGTTCGATTTAAGAATTTAGGACCACAAAAATCATAAATTTGTAAACAATTAAGATACGAGTCCTAATTTTTTGTATTTTCATATTAAATTTGTTCCTTTTAAATTTATTTATATATATGGGGCATTCACAAAACATGTTCTTTAAACTTATTTACACACATATTTTTCAATAATAAAAGTAAAAGAAATTTCATAAATTAACAATTATATAAAAAAAAATAACAATAACTTATTCTGAGTTGCTGCTCATATTGTTCTTTTGAAAAAAAAAAATGGGGCAGCTTGGGGCAGGAATTTTATGTAAAGTCTATAACAGCAAGATTGAAAGATTACATGTGGTAAAACGGATGGAGATCAAAAGATTTCGTCTGACAAAATTAGATTGTTTGGTTATAATTGTAAAAAAAAAATCGCTTAGCTTAACAGTTAATAAAAAAACTTACCATTTATTAGAAAATAATATGTTTTTGTCTGTTAGTTAAAAAGAAGTCAAAAGTTACAATTGAATTAAAAAAAAAATTAATGTCGCATCTATAACGCCTTCTATTTACTTTTTTTTTTGTGGTTTTCTTTTTTTCTTTTAACATGTCATTTAGAGTACCGTTATAAACATACAAACTAAAAGATATACAATAATCATATAGTTTTAAGCTAGTATAGGTCTTCACTTGCAAATAGTGTGGTCAATTTAAATTTTTAATTAACTTTATTTTTTTATTTTTGTCGTCCTATTTTCTGAAATCGAACACTGTGCATTGGTGGCACGTTGACTACAAAACCGAAGGTACTGGGTTCAATACCTGTATCCTGTCAGTTGTTGTAGGAAAGTTCAACTGTTCACTGAACTATACCGACTTCAGGAGACACTAATCCTAATGTAAGGTCAGAGTGCCGTTTTTCGTTGCGTAGCCAAAAGGTCTCAGATGCCTGGAAATAGTTTATTTGAGGAGGTCCATAACAAAATGCAACATTTCCACTTGAGAAACTTTTTGAATAAACGAATATCTGTAATTAGAATGATGAGAATACATATTGGAATTATTTCATTTTGGTTTGAATATCTAGTTTAGGTATTGAGTCACAATAAAACTATTGACCTTTTATAGACCTATAAAAAATGTTTACAAAGATTTTAAGCTGGAGAATTGTATTAAATAAAAAAAATCAGAAAACTCAAAAAGTGGAATTGTTGCATTTTGTTATGGACCTCCACATTTCTAAAGACTTAGCACATTTATTAATTTTATATTCTAAAATAAATTAATTCTTTTACATTAATTCACATTATTAACACATTCAGTTATGTTAAATATTTAGTAATATTTACACAATAAACAACATGAATTTTGTTAATGTAAATAGTACACTTGCCATGTTCATATGTATGTATGTACAGGGTGGGCCAAAAGAAACCAAGGGGTGTAAAAGTTTAATAACTTTTTTGTTTATTAAGTTTTTTTTATTTCTTCTTTCAGATTATATAGACAACACTTGGAGAATTTATAATGGAGAGGTTCACAACTGAACAGAGAACCAGAACAATAGAATTTTATTATTTAAACCAGAGATGAAAATTTGATTATGAGTGATGAAGCTCATTTTCATTTGAATGGCTTTGTTAATAAGCAGAACTGTAGGTTTTGGGGTTCTCAAAATCCAAGAGCCATTTATCAACGCCAATTGCACCCCATCAGGTGTACAGTATGGTGTGGGATCACATCTGAAAATGTCATTGGGCCCTACTTCTTCGAGAATGAAGATGGAAGTGCTGTAACCGTAAATGGAGAGCGATATCGGTTTATGATAGAAAATTTATTACGTCCTGCTCTTGAAAACAGACCTGGTATGTGGTTTCAGCAGGACGGAGCCACTGCCCATACTCCCCGAGACACAATGGCACTTTTAAGTCAAATTTTTGGAGAGCGAATAATTTCTCGAAATTTGGAAATTATTTGGCCAGCGCGATCGCCAGATTTGACAGCACCCGACTATTTTCTTTCGAGTTTTTTGAAGGAGCGAGTGTATGTGAACAAGCCAGAGACAATCCTTGAACTCAAGGCAAACATTGTTGCAGAAATTCGAACGCTACAGCCACAAGTTTTGAAAGATGTTATAGAAAATGCTCTAAAAAGAGCTCATCAGTGCGAAGCCGAAAACGGTGGTCATTTAAGAGACATCAGTTTTCATACTTAGTGTAAAAAAATTTCCATTTTGTATATTATATAATCTGAAAGAAAAAAAAAAGTTAATAAACAAAAAAGTTATTAAACTTTTACACCCCTTGGTTTCTTTTGGCCCACCCTGTATGTACACGCATTATTAATTACTACATACGAGTACTCAAGTAACAATTAAAATTCTAACTTCAAATAGGATAAAATGGGTTAGAAATACATATGTACACTTCCTCAAATAATAGTAAGTTAAGTTGCCTATATGTATGTGCAAGTGTAACGGTTGTTTGTATACGAGTATACTCAAAATCTATTAGTTATTGAAATTATTATTAAAATACACATTTGAACTAAAAAGTGCTCTAATGGAAAGGAAATGAGTCTACAATTTCAGTTCAAATGCTAATGTCACCTCTATTAAATTCATGCGTATTCGTCATTGAAAATCGTAAGAGAAGAAAATTTATTAATTTATGCACTGGCTGTTTGTTGTCATATGAATATATGAATGTAGAAGAATGTGTTGTGCTTGTAGTTATTTATACACATATATACATATGTATGTATGTATGTGGTTAAAAAGATTAGTAGTGTCCCCAAAAAAAAAAATGAAACTAAACAAGTCTATACATATTGAGGCGGTAAAAATGGGTTCCTTGTACGAGTATATTAGTTATATTAAATCCTAATAACAGTGATTTTCCAAAGGTACATTTAGTTTAAAAAAAGTTTTTATGGGCTGCATTTAAGCGTTTGTTTAATTCAGTTTAGCGTAAGTAAGACTTACAAAATTTAAGAAAAATATGTTGACTTCGTATCACAGTTTACTTTCCTAGCTTGGATGACAACTTTTTTAAAATACATACTTATTTTTGCCACTTCAAATTTTATGATGCTTGCTCATTTGGAAATAACTTTTGCTTTTAAGCGAGTGCCAGACACATCAATATTCAGCTTCAATATATGTGGTTGTGTGCGTTTGTTAACTAGTGTCCTGCACAAGAGTATTTATAAGACTTTTCAAGACATGAGGGATTTTTCCAATGCTTTACTACAGCGAAATATTCTAAAAGAATCGCTAAACAACACTGTTGGCAAGACAAACCACCGAAAAAAATTACTTGCCAACAGTGTTGCTTAGCGATTCTTTTAGAATATTTCGCTGTAGTAAAGCATTTGAAAAAATCTCTCATGTCTTGAAAGATCTTATAAATATTCTTGTGCAGGACACTATTGTTAACCAAAAATAGTCACATATATACAGGGTGGGCCAAAGGAAACCAAGGGGTGTAAAAGTTTAATAACTTTTTTGTTTATTAATTTTTTTTTTATTTTTTCTTTCAGATTATATAGACAACACTTGGAGAATTTATAATGGAGAGGTTCACAACTGAACAGAGAACCAGAACAATAGAATTTTATTATTTAAACCAGAGATCAATTATTTTTACGCAAGGAGCATATCGTCGACATTTTAACGTCAGAATTTCGCCCTCTGAAGCGATGATTCGTTGCTTAGTTAATCGTCGTCACCAACATGGCAGCGTAAGAGATTTGCCTCGAACCGGTAGACCACGTTTAAGTCGCACTGCGGAAAATATTGAACGAGTACAGCAAAGTGTTAACGAAGCACCAGAAACATCTGGCAGAAGGCGTTCTGCTCAGCTAGAAATGTCTCGTACGTCACTACGGCGCATTTTAAAAAAAGATTTACAGTTATACCCATATAAGCTGCAATTGGTCCAAGAATTAAAACCCGCAGATCATCGGCAACGTCTAAATTTTGCAGCTAAATTTCAAGAGTTGGCCAGAAATGAAATCAACTTTATTGAAAATTTGATTATGAGTGATGAAGCTCATTTTTATTTGAATGGCTTTGTTAATAAGCAGAACTGTAGGTTCTGGGGTTCTCAAAATCCAAGAGCCATTCATCAACGCCAATTGCACCCCATCAGGTGTACAGTATGGTGTGGGATCACATCTGAAAATGTCATTGGGCCCTACTTCTTCGAGAATGAAGATGGAAGTGCTGTAACCGTAAATGGAGAGCGATATCGGTTTATGATAGAAAATTTTTTACGTCCTGCTCTTGAAAACAGACCTGGTATGTGGTTTCAGCAGGACGGAGCCACTGCCCATATATGTATGTGAACAAGCCAGAGACAATCCTTGAACTCAAGGCAAACATTGTTGCAGAAATTCGAACGCTACAGCCACAAGTTTTGAAAGATGTTATGGAAAATGCTCTAAAAAGAGCCCATCAGTGCGAAGCTGAAAACGGTGGTCATTTAAGAGACATCATTTTTCATACTTAGTGTAAAAAAATTTCCATTTTGTATATTATATAATCTGAAAGAAAAAATAAAAAAAAGTTAATAAACGAAAAAGTTATTAAACTTTTACACCCCTTGGTTTCTTTTGGCCCACCCTGTACTATTGGTGTGAATATTTTTTATAAAGACACGCACACAACCACACATATTGAAGCTGAATATGGATGTGTCTAGCACTCGCCTTAGACCGGGTGCCTAAATGCAACGCTGTGAAATCATCATCAGAAAATTTTGTGCTATCAAAATTAATATCGATTTTTTCTTTAAAATTTTTTATTTCTGGCAAATGGAGCCATCTTAATAAAATTGTGTATACATATGTATGTATGCATGTATGTGTGCCTTAGTATACATACATACATATGTATCATATGTATATGTAGATAGCTCATATGTAGTGTATGTACTTATTCATTTACATTACGGTATTCTTTTGTCAATTAATCAATCAATTTCAAAACAACGACGACGAATGATGACGATTATGATGTGGATGAGGATGACAGTGAAAAGTGTATGCTTATGAATGCGTTCATGTTTGTGCATTTGACATGTGCACACGAGTATTAAGTATATTTTCTGCATTTCCACTAACTTTATGTTTACTTGTGTCAATTTATACGTTAGTGTTTATGAAGTAGTCTTACACTTGGAAAATGTTAAACAGACACAATTATTTTGCAAGGCAAAGACCGTTTAAAAAGAGGTACTACATTATGAGGGCAATTATGAATAAAATTCCGCGAGAAATTTTTCCCGGGGAACAATTCCAACTTATAGCAAGTAATAGGGAAAACAAAAAATTCTAATTGGAAAAGTGAGAAATTTCTCACGGAATTTTATTCATAATTGCCCCGTATATTTTTGAGTACCATAATTTATATACAAAATAAAGTGTCAAATCAAAAAAAAAACATTATTTTTTAGGTAACTTACAGTGAGTCTATACCTGATAAATTTTTATCATGATAAAAGTCAAATCGTTATCAAGATAAAAATTTATTAGGTGTAGACTGTATTTATTGCAGTGTCTTAACAATTATGTCAGAGCTTCAGCTCAGACAACTTTGTCGTGATAAAAAATGTAAACAAACTGTGTGATGTTTTAATTTATTTTAAAAAAATAAAATATTTACTTAATTTTTAGAAAAAAAAAATATAAAAATAAATAAAAATATTGATGTTTTTATTAAATAAAAGCTTTTTAATAAATATGAAGTGAAATATTGCAGGTATTGTGACAAACTTTCTTCACGACGGCAAACAAATTATGATTTATCATAATAAAAAAACCACAACGTCTTCGCATGTATGCTTGCATTAACAAAAATTTTACAACTGCTCTGCCGACGTTTTGTCAGTTGTTGTGATAAATTCTTATCAGGTATAGACACTATGTTATTTTGCTTGGTAACTTTATCAATTTAAATTCAATAAAATTAAAAAAATATGGGAGATTTAAAAAATAATTTTTTGAATTTTTTTATATCTATTTTTGAAAAATTTTCGATTAAAATATATTTGAGACTACTTAAGATGGCTTAGTTGTCTTTTATTTAATAAACTTTGCAACGTCTAACTCCGACAAAATTCTAAAAGTCCTATTTCATTTATAACTCCCGGTTTTGAGGGCATAATCTAATCTCAAATCTAATCTAAGAAAGGATGCTTTGAAAAATATTTTTTCTGTAACACCATATAGTCATTGAGAAGCTTAAAAGCAAAAAAAAATTCAGGTGCCAAAACTAAAAAAAATTTAAGTTAGTTTTAATTATTATTGTTCGAACTTCATTTGTTTCTATATGTACTAATATGATTTGATTAGGCTAAGGTTCATATCACTCTGTAAGCCAAATTTTATGTGATAATTATCAATGAACAAATAACACCAAAGTTAATTGTAAAAATTCTGAAAAACACTAGTTGTTCCGTTTTACTAGTTCTTGTCATATTATTTACAATTAACCTTGATGTTATTTGTTCATTAATAATTATGAACGGAACAGCTAATGTTTGTCAGAATATTTACAATTAACTGTAGTCTAATCAAATCATACATACTAAAACAAATTTGTTAAATTAATTTTTGAAAATATTATCAAGACGAAGCGAAGTCGATAGGGAATTTCTTTTAACATATCGCTTATTTCATGTTTTTGTCGCCAATTTTAGTTAGCTGCAACCCATGTCATGACAACACATGTCGTCATTATTTTCGTCGTTATAATCTGACCTATGGAAAACCAATAACCATCCCTTGTATCGTGCATCGTTGGGTCTTCAACGTTTTTGGGCTATTAGCTGTTAGATAAAGTTTGATAATGTAAATTCACGACAACTGCAACCGCAAAATCTGATATATTCTTAATTCTGAACAGAAATCTTCAAAATAATTATATAGCAGGAGCAAGCATCACAGGTGATGATCAACTTTATCCATTTCGTGGTAGTAATTCTATACTGGCTTGTCGCCTTCTGGGAAAAAAGAAAAAATCAAGGTGAACGAGTTATTAAGGATTTGTGTTGCAATCTGTTTCAAAGAAGTGGAAGAAACGTCGTTTGTGAAAAGATTTTTACAAGTTACAATTTGGATTCTAGTTTGATGTTACACTACAATTTATCATTATTATGCACACCAAGGAAAAATCTTATATTTGTTCCCACTGAGTTCTTCAACCTAAAAGGAAGATTAGTTGAGTCATCAATTTTTGGATTTAGCAATAATATTAGTATGTGCTCCTGTATTCCAAAAAAAAAAGAAAAAAGAAAAAGAGATCAGTTGTTCTTATATCTACATCTCACTACAGCAACGATATCGAAGGTTTAAAAAGTAGGCCAGTAATGATATTGGATTACAATAAATACAAAGGTAGAGTTGATAATATCGACAAATATTTAGGAGAATACACAAAAAAGGAAAACTAATATATGGCCCTTAGCTTTTTGTATAATATTCTTGATATGGCAGCATTTGTAGCTTATATTATTTATACAGAAAATATCCCGCATCTAAAGGTATCAACAAACCGTAGAAGAATATCATCGCTCACAAAATACTCAAGTAATAAGGCATTTTTCATCGCGCAATGGAATTGAAAGTATTATAGGCCATCCAGTAATATCAGAAAACCAAACAGTTCGTGCAGCAGAAGAACGAAATAATTTCCGAAGGCTCAAACAAAAAGAAAGTTCATATATACCTGTGAAAAAAAAAGAGGTCAACTAGAAAAGCTTGAAAAAAATTTCAAATCCAGTATGTGCTCGACATTCAGCGGATATTAGTATTCGTAATGTATGCTCAATCAAATATACATAATAATTTTCTAATTATTTTGCAATAAATAAAAAAACATTCATAAAATTTAATGCCTACCCAGGTTAGTCTATTGTAGGTTTAAGGGGTATGTTTTAAAAACAGATAATATATATTCTCCCAAAAAATATTTTTTATAAATAAATTTTTTAGAAGTTAAAAAACAATATTTTAAAAGCATATTAAAGAGTTAAAAGAAATATCTTACCAGAGTGTGAATTTATATCGAATTGAAAACAGAAAATTTACCCGGGTAGGTGGTTGTAGACATAAGGGTTAATAAATAATAAAATGAACAAAAGTCAACATTTTAAACTATAAAACAAAACAATTTTTGTCAAACAATAAAGAAGTTGTAAACGCAAGAACAAGAAAAGTCATAACCTTAAAACAAAAAAAAATTTTTTGGAAGTCAAATAACTTTAAAACTGTAAGAGATAAATTGATAGTAAAAGCAAGTCTTAACATTCTTTTTAAACGTTAAAAATAATTCATATTCACTAAAAAAATCATTCCGATCGGTTGATCTCTAAAAAAGTTACAAGCTCCGAAAGAATTTCAGCTTCTGTAGGTTCCAACTTTGACTCTTCTTGGAGCTGCCTTGTCTTGCAACAGGTTGCTTTCAAATACAATTACTCAAAAATGTAACACTTTTTTTATTGGAAACAGTTCCTTTTTTTGAAACCGGTTAAATTGTTTAAAAGTTGCGGACTTTTTATCACTTTTTTTAATTTCTCACGAATACGAATTTAACGAACTCTAATTCGTTAATATATTTCCACACAATTGCATTGGATCCAAGAAAAAAGAATTAAAGACAGATTTCACGAATGCATCTTAAAACTTGATAAAAAATTTTCTCCTTCATTTCCCACAAGAAAAGCTGGAACCCAGCAGTTAAGGGAGCTGATTGTTTTAAATTTAGTTCCCGCATGAAATATAAATTAGCCTGGTCGTTCAAACGAAAACAAGTTACAAAACTGCAATGAAGCGTTAGTGGATATATTTTGTGGAACGCATTTTTTTTAAATATTAATCTATGTGGGAGATCGACAACGGATTGCTCCGATCTCTTACCTGCTTCTGTATTATTTTTTCGGCTGCATCTTCACTATCATGTAAACCTAAGTATAATAATAATCACGTTTTTTATTTTCTAATTATTTTGACAGTATATCTATTGTGAATTAAATATACTATTCAAACTTTTGTGGAAATTAGAAGCTATTGTGACTTTTTATTGTGAAAAATTATCATCTGTTTGCGATTGTGTGTCATGATGCCACTTATTTCACACGATTGCTGTGTCATAAAATAATATTTCCTACGATTGTGGATACGATCACGAATGTGACGATTAAAACCCAGAATAAAGAAGCACATCCTTTTTTAGGGTTCCGTACACCAAAGGTGAAAAGGAACCCTATTGTTTTCGCTACGCTGTCCGTCTGTCCGTCTGTCCGTCACACGGTATTTTCTCAGGAACCGTAAGAGCTACGGAACTGAAATTTGGACACAGTATGTAGAACCTTGGCCGCTACAACAACAAATTTATGCGAAATAAAAATTAAAGGGTGTTCCAAAATGAGCAACGAAAAATGTTAAAATCCCATGTAATATACATACAATTGTATATTGAAACTTGAAATTTGTAAAATTAGTGTATTTTTATACAGACTACAACAATTAACACTAAAATTTAAAAAAATTAAAATTAAAGGGTGGTCCATCAGTTAATGCAATTTTGACTATGTAATTTTGACAATTTGCTATATCTTGGAAACCGTAAGAGGCAAACACTTGAAATTTTCAAAAATGGTAAAACTAAAAAAACCGAAAATTATAAAATCGCCAACAAAAAAAAAATCGCCAAAAACTAAAAAAAAAATTGCCGAAACGAAAAAAATCGCCAAAAGTAAAAAAATTTCTAACACTAAAATAAATCGCCAAATTCGAAAAAATCGCCAAAATGAAAAAAAACGCCAAAATAAAAAAAACGCCAAAAATCGCCAAAACGCGAAAATGTCGCCAAAACTACAAAAAAAAAATTAAATAAAAAAAAACGCAAATGTGAAAAAAATCGCCAAAAACACAAAAAAAAATCGCCAAAATGAAAACACGCCAAAAACCAAAAAAAAATCGCCAAAACAAGAAAATAAAGTGTCAAAACTAAAAAAAAACCAAAACTTAAAAAAATCGCCAAAAACTTGAAATTTTCAAAAACGGTAAAACTAAAAAAACCGAAAATTATAAAATCGCCAAACGACAAAAAAAATTGCCAAAAATGAAAAACAAAATCGTCAAAACGAAAAAAAATCGCCTAAATTAAAAAAAAATCTAACACTAAAATAAATCGCCAAATTTGAAAAAATCACCAAAATGAAAAAAAACGCCAAAATGAAAAAAAAACGCCAAAATTAGAAAAAAATCGCCAAAAACGCGAAAATGTCGCCAAAACTAAAAAAAATTAAATAAAAAAAATCGCAAAAATGAAAAAAATCGCCGAAAATAAAAAAAATCGCCAAAATGAAAAAACGCCAAAAGCCGAAAAAATCGCCAAAACAAGAAAATAAAATGTTAAAACTAAAAAAGAGCCAAAGCTTAAAAAAATCGCCAAAACTGAAAAAACGCAAAAACCGCCAAAACAAAAATACCGAAAAGATCACAAAAACGAAAAAAAATGCCAAAACTATATATTATATAGGATAAAGTTTGTATTAAATTACATATCAAGTGTTCGTACGGAACCCTTCGTGCGCGAGTCAGAGTCGCACTTTACTGAATTTATTGTTAATTTTTAAAATGCTAACTAAGTCTTGCAGTTCAAAAATTGGAGTTTGTGGTATATTACCATGAATAATTTTTCTTTTGTTGTCACACAATCTTTTTTGTTCCTTTGCATTAAAAATTTCTTTATTAAATAATTTTTCAAAGTGTATATGTACAAACATTAGTTTTTTTTTAATTGATGTTCCTATACGACTTTTTGTTCAACATATCTATATAAAGAACAATTTATGTCGGTAGTTGCTGTTGATGACAAAAGATTAATTTGCATTATACGGAAATTGTGTGTCAGTATCATCAGCTAAAGCAGACCACTAAAAATTTCACTTGGCCTGCTCAATACTCAAACACAGTCGCAAAAAGTACATCTTATGATTAAACACATGCAGTATTTTGGTGCAAACATTATAAGGACTACATATAAAGATGTTATAGACAAATAAGCGGCTGTCACATGGACCACAACACTCACATGTCCTTTGCTAAATTCGCTCATGCATTACTTTGGAGTAGATATGAAACATAAGTAAAACTCACTGACTGATTATGACCACCATCATTGATTGTGCGGTCGGAGGTATTTACATGTCACTCTATCAGTCGGTAAATAAAAGAAAATATGCCTGTTATATGCAAGATATATTTAACTTTTAAATTTCAAAGAACCATGTTCAGTTTCAGGATATACAGATGTATGCTGGAGTCTAACTAATTTTATTCATTAAATGTATTCAAGAATCAGACTATAAAGTTCTAACAAGTAAAAGAATGTGAAATAAAATTTAATTCCATTCATGTACTAGAGGTGCTCGATTTAAACAAAAGTAAAATTTAACGTTTTTTTATCTACTTTTTTAAACGTTTTTTATATGTTCAATTAAAATAATTTTTTGAGCTTTATGCTGGAACACAACTGGGACGAATAACGAATTTCTTCCAAATCAGCGAATTCGTCCATGAGAATTCGCTGCATGAATTCGTCGTGTGAAGCACAACAACGACGAATTTTTTCAGCGAATTCAGCTCTTATAATTTCGAAAGTTGGTTATGAGTCTGAGCAAAATGTAACGAGAATTCATTGCGGTGCGGTTTTTCATTCGATTTTGAAGTAAAAACCTGCACTGCGGAACGGCATAAATTTAAAATCTATTTTATTTTCATTGCGGACTTTCTTATTCTCTCAATTTTTGACTCTCTTTCTCTTTCTGATGTTGCCATAGTTTTTGAAGAATTGGCGGTGTTCACAACAAAATACATGATTTTGAAGTTCAAAAATGTTTGTCATAAAATATGAAAGCTTAAAAAATTTATCAAATATATCTGCGAATGTATAAAATTTTAATAATTTTTTGTTTTGTTTATTAAAATTTATGCACAAAAAAATTAATAAAAATTTAAACAAAGAATGACAAGTATTGCCGTCGCCGTCTTCCGTTGTATTGTGTTTATTTTTCTCTCCCGCATCGAGAAATCGCACCGCACCACAAACATTGTGTTTAGACTGTATTGTGTGTGCAAAGAGAGTGAGAGAGAGAGAGAGAAAGAGAGAGAGAGAAAATTGTTTTTTCGTCGTCCGTCGGCATACCAAATAGAAATAAGTCTATTTCAGAGTTCGTCACGGCGGTGTTGTGTTCATTTTCGTCCTAGTTGTGTTCCTAGCATTAGGTCTGTTTGTATTCTATTTTTTTAGTTCCATAAACAGAGATAGATTATTAATTTTTATTATTTTTTTTATTATTATTTTTTTTTAACCCTACAAGAACAATGACTGATGTAAACATCTTCAGAACTGACTAATCAGTGCTGATGTATAAATCACATTTAAAAAAAAAATTTTGTTTTAAATTTTTTAAATAAACATTTTTGAAATTTATTTCAAAATTAATGCTTTAACAAATAAAGATAAATATAAATTAGTGTAATATAATATAAATATTAACTCAGCAAAAACAGAATAACCAAGGTGGCATCTAGCCCTCTTCACATCTTTTCACCACAAACGCATCTTGCTCTTTAAAAATACTTATGTAAAATTTTGGAAAGAAATATACATATATTTAATTAAAGTTTGCAAATTTTTTTATTCACTATTATTTTTACTTATCTTTTTTAACCACCGACCAAAAAGTTTGTAGGGTGTATCTGTATGTCTGTCCGTGTCCACTTACAGACCAAACCGCTGGACGGATTTTGAATTAGAATTAGTTTTTTCTGTTTTAAAGCAGACTTGATCGAGAGGGCTGTTAGCTACATATGTTTTAAGAAAATGGTCCAGCCTTTTAAAAGATATCACATATTTTCTAGATACATATATAGGGGTTTTTAAAAAATTTTTACTTTTGTTTTTAACACTTATAAATTTAAATTTTCACAGACAGACTGAATTGTATTTTTTTATATAAAACTGAAATGTATATACATTACATGTCCCACTCTAACATATATGCTAGAGTGAAGTAACTATAATTAATAAATAAAAATACTAGTCAGTTGACTGTAACTATTGAATTCAATGGAAAATTCTGACAAATGTGTTAGTGAAAACATTTTATTTGTGTTCGTTTCAGTCAGTCGTTTCTTGTAGGGAAAGTTACCCTGCAGAAAGTGCGAATAGTCGAATTTTGGTGATTTACTAGTGACGTTGCCAGCTGACTAGGTGGTATCATTTATTGACATTTAACATTAGCTTGTCATTTAAAATCCACCACTAGACTGTAGCACTATTGACTAAGTAGTTATTTTGGGACCACATGAAGACATTGCCACCAAAGATTCACTAGTAAATCTTAGGGGCTCCAGTCTACAATATCAATAGTAATTGACATTGAGACTATCTAGTGACATTGTCAACAGATCTATTGACTAGGTGCACCCCAGCCAATGTAATCTCCTATTGACATATAACATACGGTTGTCATTGAAAATCTACCAGTATACTTTAGCACTATTGAGAACCGATCATATGGAGATATTTGAAACAAAGATTTACTAGTAGTTTTTAGTAACCCTCGTATAATATTATTGCACAGCATAATAAAAAAGAAAAACAATCTATTGATTGTTTTGAAATCGTTTTGAAAACGATCGTTTTCTATCACATACCTGATATATTTCATTCTCAAGCACAAATATTTTGGGATTCGAACTGACAACCTCCGGCATGATAACCTTCTATACTATTCACTGAACGACCCACTTATCCAATTTCTAAAGTTCTTTCAGATACATAAATTTTCAATAAAGCCGCTCATTGGACAACAAATATTTATTGTTGCGCTGATATTCTTGGAACAAGATCGTGGAGCGGTAAGCCTCTCATACCCAAAAATTAATTATTATCGTTTTAACAGAGATATATTAAGTAAGAGTTTTTAAGATGTCTTATTAAAAATAAAAAGTAGAGTTCGCTTTCCATCCCGTATATATGTCCACCTATACATCTGCCCGCCCCTCTTTTCTTCTGGCCGAGTATATAAACAAAATGTTTTACTAGTTTTAAACAAATATTTTTAGATATCTAAGTTTATAATGCAAGTCTTTATTTCATTAAAAGTTTTTCTTTCCATATGTACATATATTCCTTGCACCACTTGTTTTAGGCAGTCAACTTCACCCATCCCAGTGATTTATATAACTTAAAAGACTTCTAACCCCAGTTTCGATAAACAATTTGCAGACATTATTTCCAATGTTTTTCCTTTTTATTTTCTTTTATTCATGACTATAAGAATTGTTTGTGCATACGTATATAAAACATCTATCTTATGCACACCCAATTACAATGTCAAGATGTTTGGCACTTTGATTTAAATTTTGCACTAGACAAGAGTTGTTAGGAAGAGCAGCGTTGCCAGATTTCATGAATTTTTTTTAATTTAAATATGATTTGATGATATTTCCTTATTTTTACATTTTTCTAATAGTGAGTTCCGACCGAAATTCACGTTCTCATGTGTAAAAAAAACGTGTGAAAATTAGTTTATAAAGAACAGATCATGGAATTTTGGATATTTAGTGTTTTGTATGGGAATGCTGTAGCCACAAATGAATGGAGTTTTTTTTTCAATCAACTCATACACAAATTAATGTTTGAACAATTATTTTTCACAGAAACTTTTTACTTTTCATGTTTCTTTTTTATCAAACATATTTTATTATAGAATTATTTTTATCGTGTAGAAATGAAAGCATGTTTTCATACTTAAAATTTAGTTAGAAGTCTGGAATTAAAGAATAAATATTGGCATTTCCACATGAATGTCATTTTTTTGTAGCGTACGACACCAAGCAATTATATTTGTTTTTTTTTTCAAAGAAAACGAAACTTTTTTTATTGCTTTATATATTTTCGTAGCAGCTGTACATTGGGTAATATTAAAAAAAAACGAGTCACATTGTTCTGAAATACAATCTTAATTCCTTGCTGTCGCACGCGACAAAAATGTGAACTTTCTCGTGGAAATGAACATATGTATATCAAAGGTAAAATCGAAATAAATACAAATGAAAGAGAGACTCTATACAGATGAAAAATAGAATGAAAGTTTTAACATTTAAAAACTTTGACGATTTTATTGTTTAAAATGTAATATTTTATTTCATCAAATAGAGATGTATGGTAACGCTGAATATTAGTGGTTATATATTAAATAATAATTTATTGTTTATTTTAAAGTAATTTTGAAGCATTTTTTATTCTTGTCAACATATTTGTTTTTTATAAACAGTAGATAACTGTTTATGGATTTCATTAAAATAAATAACAACACTAAATTATTGCCTAATAAATAATTTATAGTAAAATAATGGTCATTTCAAAATGAACACTTTCACACATCCGGGAATGAAAATATATTGCTTGGTAGGTTCCGCCATAGTAAAGAAATAAATAAATATATGTTTGTTTGAAAAGAGCAAGAGGTTAGGAGTGCAGAATTAGTAAAACTTTGTTGTTTTCTATTTCTCTTCCTCACATAAATTCTATTTTCACTTGGTCAAAAAGGCAGCAGTAATATAGAAAAAAAATTTGTGTTCTCTTTGTTAGTGTTTAGTTGCATATGCTTTTTTTTTGCTAATGTATTTATAATTAACATAAACATATAGCAAAGTTTAAAGTAGAAAAAAATGATATATGATTGCTAGTGGTAAGTGCTCTCTCTCAGTTTGTTGTTGACCATAAGGTTATTTTGAACAAAAGAAAAAAACCAAGTCAAAATAAAATAAGACGTATGTTTTGTATATTTTTTTTGGGGCGAATTTCTGTGCTAAGAACTGTTGTTTACAGTTATGAAGAAAATTGAAACTACGCTTGACAGCAAAAAAGTTTATTTTGGAATTTTATTTTATAAGATGTTATTCAATGAAATCAAAAAATTAATTAATTAAAAAAATTAATGGAACAATTTTTAAATGCTATTTAGTAAGTTTTTTAAAAATCATGCTTAATATATCCTTTAAAAGCCCTCAACAGCCATTAATATTATGTGGCCTCCCTTGAGCAGTTCAAGCTTAATAGCTGAGAAAAAATTTTGCTCAGGTCTTGCTTTTGTATGACAGAGATGAGATGGTTTACATAGCTCTATTTTACTTTCTCATTATCATATTTGCTATTTAAATTCACTCACTTATTGTAGAAATATGCAGGTCCCTTTTCGCAATGTATGATTAGGAGTTAACGTGAACTTTAACTGACATAGAAAACTTGCCGTTAAAGTTCCTGTTAGCTTTTAATTGTACATTGTGAAAAGGGCCATTAATGTGTTAAATAACAATGCAATAAAATTATATTACATATATCATTATATTCATGCAATTATTTTAAAACGTTTTTATTTATTTCCCATTATTTTCTTTTCTAGCAGAATAACTTTAATATAGAAAATTTAAAACTGAAATACAAACAAATACTGTTTAACAATATATCAAGCTGGTATAAAACAGTAAAGCATGAGAGAAAAAATATTAACTGTTTTCTCAAAAATAAAATCTCTATTTGTAACAGACTAGACATAATAAAGTACGAAAGACTTTAGAATTGCTCATTCCAAACTCACTCACGGACATCTTTTAAATCTCCCAACATCCCCTACCTGCAACTGTCCATCTCTGTAAATTCGTCTCACATACTTCAACATTGTCCAAAACTTAACTACATAAGAAACAAATATTATAGTAATATAATTCCTACCGAATCTCTACCAAATCCTTCCCCTGTTAATATTTCAAAAATTACAAACTTTCCAAAAGAATCAAATTTGTACAATCTGATATAAAAGTATAGTATTTATAGTTAGTATATAAATTATAATACATTTAGAGATGAAGACCTTTGAAGCTATTGCTCTTACCTTATATTATCTTATAATTTTAATTATACCCAGCTAAAAAAATTATATATGGTCCATATATTTTTACTACATGAATGTATATAACTATATATGAATATGAATGAATTCATGTATGGAAATATATGGGATTATACATGGCAAAACTATTATATATAAACTAATATATGGACTAATATAAGAAATGTATTATAATATATGAGCTCATATATTCAAATTTAATTATGAATCTCTTCATATGTGAATCCATATATAGAAATAACATGTAATATATGGAGCCATATAAGAATGTATGCATACATGATATCTCACATAAGATCGTTTTTGCATTAAAAAAAGCTTGGATTTTATCACTGGTGAATTGGAAATCCATTTCAAAATAGATACGCTATGCAAAGTTTATACGCGTACCGTCAACGTTTAAAAAGGAAAAATTTTTGTTACAAAAAAAAACCATTCTTGTATGATTTTATACATTGTGGATCAAATAATCAAAAAGATAATACAGTCATTAATTTTATCGAAAACAACAGAATCCTCTAGATAAGAAACAAAGTTCAAATTACTGCAAAAAACTATATTGAAAACTATTGTTAGACGGATTATTTTTTCTTTTATAATTAATTGAATTAGTTTTTAATCTGATTTCTTAAATTAAATTTTAAGTACGAATTTGAGTTTTGTGTTTTTTAAATAATTGATTTACCTTTTGACTTAAAGTGAGGAATGACATGACTTTTACTTCGTTTTGAACTATTTGTCCAAACAAATGTGTCATTAACTACAACCTCCCAGTACAAAATCTAAAAAAAGTAATTTTAGTAATTTAATTTATTGCACAGCAGTGCGCTTTTGTGGATATGAACTTTGCATATTTACACATACATGTATGAAAAAGTATGAATATATATAATCATATATGCCCATATACCCTCATTTTTCGGATCCGGACCATATATGGGCTATCATATATGCTCCATACATATTTTTTTTTAGCTGGGTGGGTAATTACGCTAAAAAATTATATATGGTCCATATACATATATATGTTTAATATATGAATGTATATAACTGTATATGAATATGAATGAATTCATGTATGGAAATGTATGGGATTATACATTGCAAAACTATTATATATGAACTAATATAGGGTGTTTTTTTGAGGGGTATAGAACTTCGAATTGAAATAAAACACAAGAAAATCGTTTTAATGTCCATCAATTTGACTTTATTGGAAGGATAATTTTATGCCATTAATGTTTAAATATGATTTCGGGCATGTGGCCGCCGCGGCTGGCTCGAATAAAGCCAATTCTGCAGGTCCAATTTTCAACCACTTTTTCGAGCATATGGGGCCGTATGTTGGCAATAACGCCACGAATGTTGGCTTCCAAGTCCCCTAACGTTTCTGGTTTGTCGGCGTAGACGAGCGACTTCACATATCCCCAAAGAAAATAATCCAATGGTGTCAAATCACACGATCTTGGTGGCCAATTGACAGGTCCATTCCGCGAAATTATGCGCTCATCGAATGTTTCCTTCAATAAATCGATTGTGACGTGCGCTGTGTGGCATGTAGCGCCGTCTTGTTGGAACCACAACTCATCCACATTCATGCCATCCAATTCGGGAACAAAATAGTCGGTTAGTCGGCTCCAATTGCTGTGCACGGTGGCGAATCGATTCATTCGGGTCCTCTTCAACACTTTGCTCTACAGCGGCAATTGTTTCTTCGGTGCGCACTATTCGACGTCTCTGCGGATGCGTATTATCACATAGAGTAAACGTAGTGCGAAAACGATCCATGGTTAACCGAATTAATTGCTCTGATGGACGATTATGTCGACCATAAAATGGACGGAGCTTGCGGTAAACTTCGCGAACTGAACCATTATTTTCGAAATAAATTTGCACGATTTGCAAGCGTTGTTCTTTTGTCAACCTGTTCATGATGAAATGGCAAGCCAAACTAAATATTAATCACTTGACAGCTGACAAAATGGCCGCCACTTAAAAAAAAGATGCCAACTTAAAGTTCTATACCTCAATAAAAAACACCCATTATGTTGTGTATGAATATGTGTTTTGCGTTTTTTAAATAATCGATTCACCTTTTGACTTAAAATGATGAATGATATGACTTTTAGTTCGTTTTTCATTATATGTCCAAACAAATGTTTCATCAAATACAACCTTCCTGTTCAAAATCTAAAAAAAAATAATATTAGTAATTTAATTTATTGCAGAGCAGTGCACTTTTGTGAATGAAGAGAGTATGAATATGAACTTTGCATACTGTAGTGGGAATATTTACACATAAATGTATGAAAATGTATGAATATATATAATCATATATGCCCATATACCCGCATTTTTCGGATCCGAACCATATATGGGTTATCATATATGTAAATATGTATGCTCCATACATATTTTTTTAGCTGGGTAAGCTAATAAATAAAATAAATAAATTCGCCGCAAATATTTCAAAACGTTTCCATTTATTTCCCATTATTTTCTTTTCTAGCGGCGTACGATTAAATTAATGTATCGTCTGGTTTGTGCTCATGTCTAAAAACAATACAAAAACAAATTGAGCATTCCTTCTCATTGTTTTTGTTTTGTGTTTTTTCACTCACTTCAAAGAACGAAACAAATGCTAGGAATACAATTTCGTCCACATCGACGAATTCGTCGATAAGAATTCGTTCCGTAAATTCGTCGTGTGAAGCAGGGCTGTCGGATATGGCGATTTCTCGCCAAACGTGGCGATTTTTCAACTTGTTTGGCGTCCAAATGTTTGGTTTGGCGACATGGCGATTTTAAGGGCGACAAATAAATTTATTGGCGATTTTACTGGCGATGAATAAAGTTTTTGGCGATTATTGTGGCTATTTGTTAACAAAATTGAACTTCAAAATTGTTCTAATTCAAGAAAATTATTTTGTCGAAGGAACAGTTTCAAAAATAAATCCTACCAAAACTCGTCTACAAGAAGCAATTTGATTTTGATGATTTTTCTTATATCAATTAAAGGTATTACTGAATTTTAAATTTGGATGAGAAAAATTTACAAGAAATAATTTTTGGCGATTTAATTTCTAATTTTGGTGATTTTCTGATAAATTCTGACACGATCATTTTATAAAAATTTACATTAAAAAAAGTGTTATATAAAAATAAATCTATTATCAAATAAATATTTACTAAGAAAAACTACAAAAACTGATTCTTGGCGACTTTTGGCGATTTTTAAAATCAATTTGGCGAAATAGGTCGGAAAAAATCTGACAACCCTGGTGTGAAGCACAATAACGACGAATTTACTAAGCGAATTCAGCTTTTATAATTGAAAAAGTTGGTTATTGTCAGTGTGACCATATTAGCTAATTCTAATTCTTCTGGATTTAGCTTTAAAATTTTTACCTTGTTTTTTTAGCTTTTTTAAAAACGGATTTAGCTTTTTTAGCCTTTTTTTAATCCAAATTGCGTATTCTGTAAAAATATATTAAAGAAAAACGTGATTTAGCCTAATTTTATTTTAAAATCTGGTCACACTGTTTGTTGTGTATGTAAAGAGAGTGAGAGAAAATAGTTTGTTTCGTCGTTAGTCGCCGTCAGTGTTGCCAGAAAATGATGATGAGAGAATGGTAAATCGGCCAAAAAAATTCTGCTTAAATGTTCTACAGAATAAAATTATAATGCCAGATTTATATTTTGAAAATTATTGCAATATGTAGCTTTGAATTTCATGTTTTTACAAACTTACGAGTATTACGGTCTAATTGATAAGGTTTATTACAGGTTTATTTGACAAATTTCCCATAGAAATGTGTCAAATAAGAGCTTAATAAGCCTGAAATATTTTTTATGAATAAGGCAGTTAGTATTTACAGGTATTTTTATAGCACAGAGAAACATAAAATAGTTGATAATTAGTAGTTTTTGGACATGTTAAAATTACGTTCAAAAAATTTAAACGCACTAAATTATTATTTGACTTATTTAGTAAAATATTCTTTTTATTAAAAATACATAGGAAATGATTATTGAGAGGTTCCCCGTATCCTATGAGCATTTAACTGTTGCTAGTGCAGATCATCACGGAACCTTTACCCTGCAATACATATGCCTTTATGAGAAAAATCCCATATACAAAAGATTTTTTTTACCAAATGAAAATTTTTGTTTTAAAAAAATTCTGCCAGAAAGCATTTAGCAGAATTTTTTGAAAGTTTAATGCTTTTTGACTAATGAAAATGCCAGATCTAGCAGTGAAAATGCTAAAATGGCAACAATGGTCGGCGTACAAAAATGAAATAAATCTATCTCAGAGTTCGTCACGCACGACGAATTTCGTTCTACGGCGGTGTTGTGTTCATTTTCATAGGAACAAAAGTGTTTTATTTTTTATGACGAAAGTTCGCACCGAAAAATTCGTCATTCGTCCCAGTTGTGTTCCTAGCAAAAGTCAAACAATGTTTTTCGTTTATTTTCGTACTCTGGTTTTAAGTACAAAGAAATCAAAAGAAAAATAAATTTAAAATTGTAGTAGTGTCGATAAAGAGCATAGCTATAAAAACAAAATTCGACACATATTGTACTTTAAACTCACATAATTTCCTTCTACTTAACGTAGTGTTTCACACATATTTTACTAGTTTACTTTATTATTAAGTATTTTAAACTTAATATAAAAAGCTTACGCGTAATTTTGTTGAACACTGTATCTTTAATAAATTTATTTGCAAAATAAATCTATGCTTAGACATGTTGTGAATCAATGGACATAAACATTAAGAGAAACAAAAACTTTTTTGGAAGAGCCACAAAAAATTTGCTGAACACAACTCATATATTCATAATGCATAAAAAAAATCACAAGACCCTTTTTGCTTGTTACAAATAAAAGTGAAAACCAAAACTATGCAGCACAATGCATATAATTGCAACTAAAACATATAATTACATAGAAAATAAATAAATGTACTACACAGTGTTTCAAAAGTAAGTTCACATTTGTTTGGCTTATTAGCGTGAAGACAGCGAGGTTTCCCCCTAAGGATTTTTTTCAAACTCCTTTATGCTTTTAAACGATCCCGTTGTAGCTTTCTTTATCACAACACAATTCACTAATCGATTAAATAAGTTTCTGCCAACTTAAGGTTTTACATTTGGATGATATTATCTATTGCTTAGAAATAAATTGTAAATTATTTATAGAAATAAGAAATAAACATTTTTACGATGGAGAGCTTGTATATTTTTTTAACCAATGCACAAAATATAAACTTTCTTTTGCGACACGCTGTATAATTAAACATGTGTGTGCAGAAGCTAAACATGTGCAAGAGTATACCATAAAGTACTAAAGTTTTTTTTAGTTATACTTTGCTCACACCTAAAATTATTATTAAATTTTTTTCTGGCTTACATGAATGCTTAATTTTTGTGAAGATAAGTATGTATGTGTGTTAAAGTATTTAATGGTATAATAAGTAACTATGGTAGAGATAAGCGATATTTTTGTATCTATTTCTTCATTAAAGCGATTAAGATATCACTTGTTGCTACTGTGGCAAAATGTGTAAAATGAAATATACTTATGATGCAGTTCTTTTAAATACATATTTAATATTATTGTTTAGCTACTTTAAAGCAAATTTAACTGTGACATTTTTTATACATATTTTCAATTTTAACTGTAAAAAATAGCAACGATGGTTGTAAATCATGGCATCTGGAAACTATCGCCTATATTTTTGTTTCTGTAACTTCGCTCTCTCTTTCAATATATGAATATTTATGCATCATTATTCATATTTATGAATATTTAATCATCCTTAGAGTTCAAAACAACCAAACCCAACATAACGTAAGAATAACTATAGAAACTAGTATATTCGGATGGAACTGTGCATGTCTGTAATAGAAACATACATTTTGGTTTGCCTCGCTATCTTCCGGTCACTTTGTCATTTTTCAACCATAATTCAAAAAATGTTGAAACCAAAAACTTCGTTTTTTTTTGTCAAATGGAAAAATAAGCAACCATTATACGAAATAGAGAAAAACACCAAAATATGATATATACACATAAATGATATATAAGAGAAACTTTACACAGGACTTGCGGGTTGAAAGAAAAACAAATTTATTAGAAATATTTAATTACATGAACATGTGTACATATGTATGTACATGTATGAATTTAAGTAAGGCTAAATAAAGTAAGCCAATAAAGTAAAAAGTACGTAATAATAATAATAACAAATAACAAATCAAAATGATTCCAAAGGTATGTATTTACATATAAGTCTACTAAAACAGAATTATGTTTAGACTTATAAATAATTTATTTGTACTTCACATGCAGATGGTTTTCACTATCAGCCCAATAATGAATTTTCCCCGGGGTTTTTTAGCTTTCCAGTCATTTGATTCCGGGGAAAATTCTCTTATTATAAATAACCGGAGAATGAACAAATATGAGAGAGAGAGAGAGAGAGAGAGAGAAAGCAAGAAATATGAATCAGCTGTTCAATGTTTACATTACATTCTGCCCTAACGCAAGAGTTTTGGAATAGAAATTTAAAAAAAATATTATGTTTTTATTGCCAATAAGAAAGTAAAGTGCGAATGAATTCAATTCTCAATGATTGTATATACTAAGGAAAAATGTGAATTTTATGTTTGTATAACAATGTTGAATAAAAATTCTTAAAAGCAGAAAGAAATATAACATTGAGGTGTTTATTTGAATTTTTTCTAAATAAATGTATATACAATTGTTTTGTAACATTTTTAATTTAATTTTTAAAATTTTGCATTAGTTCCCTTCAAAATGTGTGGGGAAAAAACACGCAAAATATTCTCCCTCTCCCTCATATTTAGAATACCTAGTTTTCCCCGAAAAATTTTCCTCGGGAAATAGTAATAGTGGAATGGGAAAAGGGAATTTTTATTCATAATTGAACCATGTTAAAAATTTTAGTTCTACGAATACCGTATATTTAAACATAAGTTGTTTTAGAGGACACACTGCACCCTGTTTCCAAAAGTCAGACACGGGGCTCATCTGCAAAATTTGTATGAAAATCACTCAAAATAATTTTCTACTCAAGTCGATCGTACGTGTAAAGGAAACAGGAGGTAAATGAAATTTTATATAATATATATAAAAAGAGTGTTGGAAAATTTTATAGTCACTTTGAATTTTTGACTTGCGTTGTTCTTCATTAAAATCACGAATAAATCCTTATATCCACAGTCATGAGCTTTTACGATATAAATATGTGTATGTTACAGCATAACTACAAAAAATTTTCTATTTATTTAATAAAAATAACAATTTTTCTTCTGTTAAGTAATGATTAGTAATCGTACGGATTACTAATTTGATTACTTTTTTTTTGGAAGGTGAAGTAATTATTAAATTACGATTATATTCAGTTTCGCACGATTACTAATAATTGAAAAGTAATCTGAATTACTTGAAATTACAACAAGATAATAAAAAAAAAAAAAAAAAAAAAAAAAAAAGAATTAAAAGTAATCAAAAAGTAATCCGATTATATTTAAAGTTTACTTTTAATTCCTTTTGATTATTTATTAATAATCAAAAGTAATCTTTGAAAGCAGTCGGATTATTTTTTTTAAACTTTTGATTCTTTTTGATTATTTTGTTGTAATTTCTAGCAATTCAGATTTTCTTTCCATTATTAGTAACCGTAATCAATTATTTATCAGAAATTCTTTAATTCTTCCATTTGTTATGGTATTTAACAGAGCTTTATGGTGAGACCCCATATAAGATCACTGCAGTTATTTAGCAAAATATTCCGTATAACTTTTAAAATCTTCTCAAGTCTCCTAGAATTTCCTATCAAATTTGATGAATTGTTATAAAACCACAATACATAACATCACATAGTGCAAAGAACTCACTTCTGAGAAATTTTAGTTTTTTTTTAGTTTTTTTTTTACTTTTTAACATGTTACAAACTGTATGAATTATTACTTGCATACAGATATTTTTACAAATAATTTCTAATGAATAAAAGTATTTAAGACACTTGGGCTACATTGGCTGGTTGTGACTATTTGTCTAGCAATTCCAATGCAGTGAGAAGCATAAATGCAGTCGAATCTTTGATATAGTGGATATGAAATTTACCAGTCCTGCAAACATAACGTAATGTAATACATTTTTAGGATTCCGTACACCAAAGGTGAAAAGGAACCCTATTGTTTTCGCTACGCTGTCCGTCTGTCCGTCTGTCCGTCACACGGTATTTTCTCAGGAACCGTAAGAGTTACGAACCTGATATTTGGACAGAGTATGTAGAACCTTGGCCGCTACAACAACAAATACATGAGAATTAAAAATTAAAGGGTGTTCCAAAACGAGCAACGAAAAATGTTAAAATCCCATGTAATATACATACAATTGTATATTGAAACTTGAAATTTGTAAAATTAGTGTATTTTTATACAGACTACAACAATTAACACTAAAATTTAAAAAAATTAAAATTAAAGGGTGGTCCATCAGTTAATGCAATTTGACTATGTAATTTTGACAACTTGCTATATCTTGGAAACCGTAAGAGGCAAACACTTGAAATTTTCAAAAACGGTAAAACTAAAAAAAACCCAAAATTATAAAATCGCCAAACCAAAAAAAAAAAATAAATCACCAAAAATTAAAAAAAAAATCGCCAATACGAAAAAAATCGCCAAAATTAAAAAAAAAATCTAACACTAAAATAAATCGCCAAATTCGAAAAAAAACGCTAAAATGAAAAGAAACGCCAAAATGAAAAAAACGCCAAAAATCGAAAAAAATCGCCAAAACGCGAAAATGTCGCCAAAACTAAAAAAAAAATTTAAATAAAAAAAATCGCAAAAATGAAAAAAAATCGCCAAAAATAAAAAAAAATCGCCAAAATGAAAAAACGCCAAAAAAACCGAAAAGACCCCAAAAACGAAAAAAATACCAAAACTATATATTATATAGGATGAAGTTTGTATTAAATTACATATCTAGTGCGCGAGTCAGAGTCGCACTTTACTGAATTTATTTATTATTGTTATTATTTTACGAATCAAATATTTATCAATTATTCATTTTAAGTTTAACCACCAGCTATATTATTTGGTGTCTCTTAAGCTATTACCCGCAGTGTAAATACGAGTATATTAGGCCCAGTACTTACTGTGGCATTTTGTGACAAATATAGCAAGAATAACAGTGGGAACTAGTGGCAATGTTTGTCATTTCCGATATTGAATAATCAGTACAATTCTTTTTAAAATATAATCTAACTTATTCCTAATCGTAATCGAAATTTAACAGCTCTGTTTATAGCAAATCATTTTTTTTTATTTAATTTTAATTTTTTGTTTTAAATAATAATATTTGAGAAGCTTAAATTAATGTTTAGGTATCATTTATCTATTGTTTCTTTTTACTCTAACATGTATTTCTCGGCCCAAATAGTAAATATTAATACTCTTATTCCGAAATTAAAAGCTATTGAAATTAAGAACAATTTAACTAGCCAAAAGAAAGCAAAATGAAAATATAAAAACCAATAAAAACTAAAACAAAACGGAAGTTGTGTAGACAACATGCTGGGCGTACAAATTAATGTGTGTGCGTGTCAGATATGTACATATGTATGCATGTGGTTCATTTCCTAGTTCGTTCATTGATGCATTCTTTGGCATGTTTTCCTGGCTTTTAAAACATTAAAAAAACGATACCCTACATTTGTTACTGTGATGGTTTATATATTATATATATATATGTTTATATATCTTTGTTAAAGTAAAATCTTACGCAGTTTTTAGGCTAATAATTTTCTTAATTTAACGATAATCGGTTTTGTTAACAGCAATAAAGCTTAAAAAAAACTAGCATAGCTCCGACAAGTAAAGGGTTCTTAGCTTTGAAGTAGAAAATCCGGCAGAAAGGTCAATTTCTATTTAGATTCACCACTGCCACCAGCGATCCCAACTATTTATAATCCAAGCGCTCAAAACGCGCTAGAACGCAATAAGTTACAGCACCAGTGTGACCAGATCCAAAAAATTTTTGCGGCTAAATTGACTTCAAAATAAAGCTAAAAAATGCTAAAAAATAATTAAAGTGCTAAAACATATTGCTAAAACTTAATATGTACTTTTTTTTTAATCAAATTGTTTTTTTTATAGTTGTTATTTTTTAATTTCTGCTTACATTGCCTTACTTATATTTATTTCCTTTGAATGAAACAGAATTTTGTTTTAAATTACAAATTTTTTCTTGAACATAAACTGCATTATGTAAGTGGCAAAATGAAGCATACGCTTAAGGATTTTTTGCCTATAGTTTGATTACATTACACTTCACGCTAGGATTTAATAGTCGGTGAAAACTACATGCGTCGAGTTTTAATGACAAATTGTATGGTGCAACTCGTTAAAACTTAGTTACGAGTAAATTCGTGACTTCCCAGCAAAAAATGTGATTTGGAAGCACTAAAAATTGAGGGAAGCTATGCATTGCTTACTTGATAACAAAAGCTTCGAAAAATGCTTTTGAAAAGCACTAACGTGAGGCAGTCTATCTAACAAAATAGAAAATTATTATAAAAAATTTTGCAAACCAGCAACTTTTGGATCTGAGTATTACTTCTATGAAGCCCTTTAGTAAGGCAAAAAATTCATGGCTTTTATGAAGCTAAAGGTATAAATTCTAGCTGGCTCATCTCGAACAAAAAAAAAATAATGCCTTATTCATGCGCAACAGAAAGTGATTCTGTAACATTTTGCCCCTTACAAATACGCTTCTAGGAAGCAGTAATTTTTGCTGGGTTATGATAACTGCATACCAGTTTTTCACTATACAAAATGCCGAAAAAGTATTTAAGGCAAACTAAAAACATTAATTCACGCACGGTTCTTCTAGAAGAAGCCTTTTCCCACTTACGTTTCATTTATAAACAACGTTTAAAAACTGGTTTTTTAAAAATACTCTAAATCTTTTGTCTATTCCACTTTTACGTAAAAAGTTAAAAGTTTGTACAGTCTTCGGATACGGTATTTACTACGTGCACAGATCAGAAGTTTCATAACATTGTAAGTATGAGCACCAACTTTGCAACCGATGCGCTGCTTGATTGTTTGCGGTGTTCTTAATACTTGTGAAGGACGTTTTGAAAGGGTATGCATTGTCAATGTTTTGTTCTGCTGTATTATGAAATACTACACTCTGTTGGAATGCAAGGCAGTTGACGCTTTGGAACTCAGCCTTTTTTACGTATAACCGAAATTCTTACAAGTTACGTTGATCATATTATGAAAAAATGCTAGAAAATGATAAATAAATAATTGAAAAATGCTAAAGAAAATGCTAACTGCTAAATCGAAAATTTTGCAGCTAAATCAACAAAAAAATGCTAAATTTAGCTGCAAAAATGCTAAGATGGTCACGCTGTACAGCACTGTCAAATATTTATATCAAAAACGCGATATTTTCTACGCGCTAAATTAAATTTCAATAAAAGTCGATGTATGTATTAGTACTCGTATCACAATTAATTTTTCAGATTTTGCAATATTGCTTCCTCGACATTATGTTTATTAAACTAAAATCATTTAGATAATACAGAATCAGAATCGCCTTCCAAATAATCGAAATCGTTAGTTTTTACTTCTAATTTATTTTTAAAACTTTGTAACAACATATAAATTGTCGAATAGTTTTGCGATTCAAATACTTTTTGTACTTCAGCTATAATAGATGCTTTGTAAGTTATGTACATTTTTTGGGTCATTGTATGTAGTACATATTTTTAATTGCGAAATTTAAAAATATTTGTCATTACAGTATTAAAATGCGTTTTTAATTCTAACCAAGGTCAAACGAATTTTGTTTGCGACAGCTGAATCATTAAGTAATTTAAAAAATTTTATCAGTATTTTGGATATTAGAAAATTGTCAAATTTATACAAAAAAGGTTAAAAAATATTGAACTGAAATGATATTATTGACTTTATTCAAAACACGCTAATTTAGCGCTTTTTTATTAAACGCGCTAAGACGAAAAAAACGCGCTTCGCATAGTTAAAACGCTCTAAATCTAGCGCGAAACGCGCTAAATTGGCAACCACTGGCCACTGAGATATTTTTTCATTTCCGGTGTTGCCGTGTTCCACGAACTTCTGAAATTTCAAGGACTTATAGGTAAAATAAAATATATTGTTTATATCTAGAGAAAAATTCATTTTAGGCCGCTGTGAAATTGTCATGTTTTCAGTGTTGCCATGGTGGTGTCCGGGGATGTTCTGAGATTTTGGAGATTTTTAGGTAAACAAATATATATTGTTTATATCTAGAGAAAAATTTTTTCGAAACCATATATCGTCACCTTAAATGCAAACTGTCGTAACTACACAAAAATTCGAAATCGAGTTTTTGATTGATTATGGTTCATTTTATCAAAACACATCTTCACGCAAATATTTAGACCTCTGCGATCAAAAATTACGACTTTATTAAAGAAATTCCAACGGACGTAATTTCGAATGCATATATTTTTATTGCAAAAAACATAAATAACATAAAAGCTTAAATATGTATAAAAAGGAATTAAATGGTTAAAAATATATAAGTATCCATACTACAAGTAAATTTCGAAGAAAATTTTCAACAACACTTTGATAGTATTGATTTCGCAACGTTTTTTGTTTCTCCTGTAAAAAAATTTAAAAGTGTAGTTACGTCCGTTTGTATATAAGGTGACAATATGTGCCCTTAATTATGAAAGTGTTCTAAGTCATGTTCATTTTTGCTTCGAAATATTAAATCAATCTTAAAAAAAATTCAATAAATATTTTAGAAAAATCAAATAAATTTATATTAATCGGGATTAGTACAGCTCTAAATTAAAATGTTGCATAATACAAAAATATTTTTTGATTTGTTCAGATGTAATCCGCTAAATATCTTGATCAAAGAAATATATGACTTAGACCACATTGTGTATTGTATTTATATAAAAAATGATATACAATTTTAGCTAATGGAGCTCAAGGGTAAAATTAGGTTTAGGTTAGGTTGCACAGGTTTCCACCAAACTTGGGTATTAAACGGTCTACTTGTGTTACTAGGAAGAAAATTAATTTCTTCTACGTTTCTTTATTCGTTTCAGTGTTCAATCAATCTGACGACTGGATAAATAAAATTAGTCGTCTAATGTCACAGTTTGACAAGTTGACAAGGGCTGCCCAGAGACACCATCTTTTAATTAGTAAGAGCGCGACAAAGACAAAGTACGTGCTCTACACTTTCTTCCTCCTATTCGTAATAACAATTAGTATAGAAATCTTTATATGGTTGATCTAACTTCAATCAATCACTCACTCAAAAAATGGTGCTTTTCGTAAAAATGTTCTATTTAAGTCAACCGTCAACGTTGTGGAAATAGGGGGTTAATCTCCTTGCAAGTATATACCTAAAAGAAGTGAACCTGTAATGACCGCAACAAGTGTGCATGTTTGCCCACGAAGTGTCCCCTCTAAGATTTCAGATCCACTACAATTTCATCGGGGCTATATTTGCCAAAAAAATTTGAATGCATTTTAATGGAACGCCAACCATTATATCCATGTATGAATGTGCATTCGAAAATCGGATCGGTGTAGTTCATCCGAAATCATATTTCGGGGCATATTGTTATTTTATAAAGCCCAGAGTAGCTTCATGTTTAAATGTCTTCCTGTCTCATTTAGATATTTCCGGCATTCATTCACTAAATTGGGTGTTGTAAAAGCATCCGAGAGAAACTTGATCACACATGTGCTGCCAGTACAAATTGGGATGTAGTCATTGTATATTAAAAGTAAAGTTAAGGAAAACATACATAAAGTTATGATTTCGATGAAACTTTTATTTCAGTATAATGCTTGGGCCTTGCAATTGCAAAATACAATGCTATTTAAATTGCCGCCTTTAGATTGCCTGCAGCAGTCTATTCTTTTGAGGTAGTTTTCGTCCACTTTTTCAAAGATTTCGATTGATACCTCAGCGATAATTTGACTGGTATTTTTTTCAAATGCTTCAGCGTGTATCCTTGTAGACAAAGTATTTGGCGTAACTTCACAAAAAAAGTCTAACGGCATCAAATTGCATTACCTGGGTGGCCAATTGTGGCCGCTAGAAATTGAAATTACGCGTTCTGGAAACTTGTAATGCAATAAAGCAAAAAATAGGTCGGGTTCTATAGCTCGTGGCACCATCTTTTTGGAACCACATATTGTTTTGTTTGTAATCTTCAATTGCAGGCCAAAAAGTCGGTTAATATACGGCCATAGCGCTCATGCCAATTTGTTGCACAGTAGTCGATTATGACGACCATATGATCAACAGAAAAGAGGGCCACGTTTGAAGTGACCTTCTACTAAATAAGTAGCACTCCAAATAACAGATATTTGATAGCTAATAGCCATGCCAGACCGGCGGTTTCAAACCACGAAACGAATAAGCTTGTACCTCATACAGTAAGCTGATTTTTGCGATGAATTTATTCAGTAGCTTAAACCTTAAGCTACGGTCACACTTGTCAAACATTTGCCCAAAAAAGCGTAACCAACAAACACTAATGAAAAAAGTTTTGATCCAGACACTTGTTTATCATATCAAACAGCTTCGAACACAACTAATGCACAATGTCATAGAATCCAACAATATTGGCTACTCTTTAACTTGGCAAACTTTTGTCTGAATTGAAATATTTTTCATTAGCATTTAGTGGTTACGCTTTTTTAGGCAAATGTTTGACAAATGTGACCGTAGCTTTAGTCTCTATTTAAAACGGATAAAAAAGACGCATCCATCCACACCAAAGTCTGACTTGGGCTCGTATAGAACACTTATGATGATAGGAAGGCGTTACCGAGAGCAACACAGCAAATGCTTTATCAGCAGAGGTGTGGGTGAGCATTCAAAGGTAAACCTTATTTTTTTTTATAAAGAGAATTAACACTCAGACAATGTATGCCTACTACTATTACTAGGTGTTATCTTCTTTAGGAAGATAGAGAAGATAGAAAAGGATAGAGGAGAAGGAAAACATGGAGGAAACCTTCATATTTTTACAATTCTGCTTTAGCGCGTTTCTTAATAATACAGTGTTGCAACGCCTCTGGTATCAATGAGGAGCATTAAATTTTAAAAACTGTGTTTAGTAGCCATTTTATTGGTAATTTTACTTTGCCGATAATTTTGCTACGCAATAGCGATGAAGGAGGGCATTCTGATGTTACATTAGGATTAGTGTCCACTGAAGCAGGAGTAGTTCAGTGACCAGTGTCTGTGCATTCAACACTTGAACTTTCCTGCAAATGCACATTAGAAAAATGCGTGGTATTATTATTTAATGACTGTCGGAGACCGGACTCGAACCCAGGACCTTAGGTATTGCAGTAAACGTGCTAACTACTTCAGCCAACGCCACCCTCAATTGAATTATGCCAGTCCCATTTGTTATGGTATTTAACAGAGCTTTATAGTGAGACCCCATATAAGATCACTGCAGTTATTTAGCAAAATATTCCGTATAACTTTTAAAATCTTCTCAAGCCTCCTAGAATTTCCTATCAAATTTGATGAATTGTTATAAAACCACAATACATAACATCATATAGTGCAAAAAACTCACTTCCGAGAAATTTTAGTTTTTTTTACTCTTAAACATGTTACAAACTGTATGAATTATCATACTTGCATACAGATATTTTTACAAATAATTTCTAATGAATAAAAGTATTTAAGACACTTGGGCTACATTGGCTGGTTGTGACTATTTGTCTAGCAATTCCAATGCAGTGAGAAGCATAAATGCAGTCGAATCTTTGATATAGTGGTTATGAAATTTACCAGTCCTGCAAACATAACGTAATGTAATACATTTTTAGGATTCCGTACACCAAAGGTGAAAAGGAACCCTATTGTTTTCGCTACGCTGTCCGTCTGTCCGTCACACGGTATTTTCTCAGGAACCGTAAGAGCTACGGACCTGAAATTTGAACAGAGTATTTAGAACCTTGGCCGCTACAACAATAAATACATGGGAATTAAAAATTACAGGGTGTTCCAAAACGAGCAACGAAAAATGATAAAATCCCATGTAATATACATACAATTGTATGAACATATGTATATTGAAACTTGAAATTTGTAAAATTAGTGTATTTTGATACAGACTACAACAATTAACACTAAAATTTAAAAAAGTTAAAATTAAAGGGTGGTCCATCAGTTAATGCAATTTTGACTATGTAATTTTGACAATTTGCTATATCTTGGAAACCGTAAGAGGCAAACACTTGAAATTTTTTAAAACGGTAAAACTAAAAAAACCGAAAATTATAAAATCGCTAAACCAAAAAAAAAAAAAAAATTACCAAAAATTAAATAAAAAATCGCCAAAATTACAAAAAAAATTTTAACACTAAAATAAATCGCCAAATTCGAAAAAATCGCCAAAATGAAAAAAAACGCCAAAATTAAAAAAACCGCAAAAAATCTAAAAAAAATCGCCAAAACGCGAAAATTTCGCCAAAACTACAAAAAAAAATTTAAATAAAAAAAATCGCAAAAATTAAAAAAATCGCCAAAATAAAAAAAAAATCGCCAAAACCGAAAAGACCCCAAAAACGAAAAAAAAACCAAAACTATATATTATATAGGATGAAGTTTGTATTAAATTACATATCTAGTGCTCGTACGGAACCCTTCGTGCGCGAGTCAGAGTCGCACTCTACTGAATTTATTTATTATTGTTATTATTTTACGAATCAAATATTTATTAATTATTCATTTGAAGTTTAACCACCAGCTATATTATTTGGTGCCTCTTAAGCTATTACCGGCAGTGTAAATACGAGTATATTAGGCCAAATATACACTGTGGCATTTTGTGACAAATATAGCAAAAATAACAGTGGGAGCTAGTGGCAACGTTTGTCATTTCCGATATTTTTCGTTGTGTGGCATTATCAAACAAAGTGTTTACGTATCTGATATAAACAGTTGTGAGAATAAGTTGGCTGCATTGCAAACACAAAAAGAAAATGTCAGCGTGTTGACATTTTGGCATTGAGAAAATACCGAGAGAATTTTAAATGTGTGCGGGTATAAAAATTTAAAAGTATGGAAAACGAAAAAGAAAGTGGAAAAGCATAGAAAAGTGTGAGAGAAATTCAAGCGACCTGGACACATGACATGACAACACAGCTAATTCAGCTTGTGGAGGTTTGTGAGGCTGTATGGAAATATATATAAATATGTATAGGGATAGAATGAAAAAAATGGCAGAAATTTCGGTGGAGTTAGGTCTTCATGCACATGAAATTTTAGACAAACTGACATCCTGCTTCCGTAAACTGGAATGCAGAGTACAATAGAATCCTTTGGTGGCACGAATATTAAGCCATGGTCCTGGACCACTTTCTTTGCCGTTTTTTAGATTTTCTTAATTTTTTTCTTATTATTGATAAACACACGGTGACCAATGAATAAGTTTGCGATTATCCATTTGTATAAATATTAAGTAACAAGCAATACGGAAATCAAAGTCCCACAATCAAAACGACATTAAATGTAATTATGTCAAAATTAGTTCTTGATGTAGACAACGATACCGTATTGCCATTATTTAGGGATGGGACTCTTTTCTGTCACAAAGAAACAACAAAATTGTGTGTCATCGCAAAATATGATGGGAACGGCACTGCACACATATGAAAATGACACCACAAAATGACAACATTTGAAAGGCCCAATGTAAACTCGGCATTAGACATGTGTTCGTTCTTAAACTGGCAGAGATGAACTCGTCGACATTCTTGCGACAATAATTTTATACAAATAGTTTTTTTTTATTCCCCTTAAGCAAAAATTGCTTCAATTATTCCACTTTAAAATGGTATTCACTTGACCACTAAAAACAAGGAAAATAAAAACAACAACAACAACAGTATATTTAATAAACATAATAATGATATGCAAACTAAATTTTGAACGCACAAGCACATAACACACATAATTAAACATTAATGCATTAATTCTTTATTTACTGGTTGTTGTTGCCTATTTTCATTTATTAAGTTGAATGCAACAATTTAGTATTTGCTTGTCTATGCATTTGGTGTACGTGTATCATTTGTGCTGTTGCAACTTGTGTATGGTTTAATACAATATTTGAATTTTAATTAATTTTGCATTTATATAAAGTTGACAAGAGAAAAACAATTTAATTAAAGGGCATGGTTTTATGTCATTCTTTTTTTTCCTTCTTTCTTTGCTGCCATTGTCTAATAATAATTATTATTTTTTATTTTTTTAAAAAGGTCTGCATATTTTAATGACTGTTCTAATATGTATTTAAGGTAAAAAGTCATTTATAAAATGTCACTTGTAATTATTTGATAGCCAACTAGTTACTTAAGTGACCTACTTATGTATCTATATACTTACATATATATTAAAACATACAATAATTATATTCCTACATAAATGTATTCACACTATTTAGGAAGTTAGTTTAGAAAAAACTCCACATTTATATTGAGCCAAAAATTGTATTTTACTGTTTTCCTTTTCATAATTTATTTTCTCTGCCACTGAATATATTTTTATTATTAAAAATTAATAAAATAACTAATAAGGTGTTGCTTTATTATTAGAACATAAATATATATATATATATATATATATATATATACAGACCTGCCTACATGTTATGTATTTGTAATGTAATTGAATTTTAATTTTTTTAAAAGGGAATTAAATTTCCAGGAAAACATGTGTACGTTTTTATATTTGCACGAACACACATAATTTTAATAATATAAATTTTTTTGTTCTACAATAACAAATGGTTTAAGATACTATATCAATATAACCAAGGTTTCTAATGACGACTTGCACCTGCAAAGATTCAATGAGAAAATTCGTTCATGTTGGCACGACATTTTTCGCTGCCAGTTTTATATCTTTTTCGCACCATATAGGAGCTTTATGTCATTGGAAAAAATATTTTAAAGTAAATGTGAAACAAATGTAAATTAGGGTTTAATGGGAAATGGTATTTGTCTTTAAAAAGAGAGTGAAAATTCCAAAAGAGCCCATTTAGATAAAGAGTGGCCTCTCTGAGACAACGCTTACGTTCTCTTTTGGAGTCCCTTCTTAAATCCACGCGCGTTTACATGAAGACTTTTTTGTCGCAATATTCTAGGAACACAATTGGGATGAACGGCGAATTTCGGCCACGTCGACGAATTCGTTGATAAGAATTCGTTGCGTAAATTCGTCGTGTGAAGCACAGCAACGACGAATTTACTCAGCGAATTCAGTTCTTATAATTGATAAAGTTGGTTATTGTCAGTGTGACCATATTAGCTAATTTTGGACTAAAGTTAGCTCATTTCTTCTGGATTTAGCTGTAAAGTTTTTATTCAGCTCTGAGCTTCTTTTTTTAGCTTTTTTAAAAACGGATTTAGCTTTTTTAATCCAAATTGCGTATTCTCTAAAAATGTATTACAGACATACGTGATTTAGCTTAATTTTATTTTAAAATCTGGGCACACTGTTTATTGTGTATGTAAAGAGAGTGAGAGAAAATAGTTTTTTCGTCGTTCGTCGGCGTATAAAATAGAAATAAATCTATATGTAGAAACAGAATAAAGTCTGCAACTTCAGGAAAATCGCTGACAAATTAATAAAGCCCATAATAACATCGACGGCAGTAACTTCAAATGCTCTCTAATTTTTGTTTTATTTTCTTTTGTGCTTATTTTTCTTTGCAGTTTTGTTTACAAAATGTATGAAATTTATTGAAAGTATGGTAACATTTTTGTGAGAATAAGTATTTATATGTGAGAGCATAAGAAAAAACGCTCTCAAAATAAAATAGATTCTATCTCACGACTGGTTTCTGCGGCTGTTTTTTTGTGTCAATTTGTATGGAAAATGTGTTGAAGTCGGTATTCTGTTTAATCATTATCTCAGAATTCGTCACGCACGACGAATTTCGTTCTACGGCGGTGTTGTGTTCATTTTATTATGAACAAATGTGTTTTATTTCGCACCGAAAAATTCGTCGTTCGTTCCAGTTGTCTTCCTAGCATTAGTCAGGCGACTTTTTGATATTAATTTGTTCAATGCTTTTTATTCGTTCATTCGTAGCAGTATTGCCGTAAAGGAACTAATTGTTAGTTTGAGATATATAACTAGAATTAATATGTCCACATATTTTTATTTTTTTTTTAATTTACCACCAAAATACAATAATTCCTTTTTCTCCTTACTTTATTTGTTTATAATTTTTATAGTATAACTGTTTCTTTGATGCATGTTATAAAAAATTGGTCTAACTGGCAACACTGTCTGTACATAGCACACAAAAAATACTAGAAAAAAATTTGTGAGAGAGAAGAGATAAAATTGTCGCTTCAATTCCCAATACGTGCGACTTTTGCTACCCCGCAAGCTTCTCCTCACTTCTTGTCTAAAAACAAGACTCGCAGGCGACGTGTCGCAGCGAGGCCACCCTTCATCTAAACGGCCTCATAGTAGTTACTCAAGAACACGTAAATTATTTTTGATGTATTGTTTTATTGCAGTCTACGTTTGAAACTAGTGTGGCGAAGCCTTAATCTGACTTTTGTTCCCCATTCTACCCAGTGACTAGCACACCCGGCCAAAAAACCTACTACATATCACCATGATTTATTCCTGTAAACATGGAATCGGGCACACTACTAGGGTATTCATTTAATCGGGGTTTTGCTTAAAATCGGTTAATCGCTAGATTAATTAATCGCGGTTTTGGCTTAATCGGTTAATAATCGGTTAGTTTCGGTATTAACCGGTTAACCGGTTAATAAAGTTTTTTCATAAATCAAGAAATTTTAACAAGAAAAACTGCATAAATCACACTGCACAACAAAATAGAGTTTTTTTAATGATTTTTAAATAAAAACATCTGATCCTTATCTATTTTCATCTCCTGATTAAGATGGCGTCATCAGTTTTTCCGTATCAGCTTTGGTTTTCAAGATAAAGTGACATTTGGCATTTGCATAATTTACACCACTTTTTGTATTAATTCGTTAATATTTCACGAATGGTCATCCAAACCTAAAAATACTTTCTGGATTAATAATCTACACAAAACTCTCTTGAATGTAGATAGAGTCACGTTGATAAATATATCAGGATATCGTACTGTTATTGTAAGGATATTAAAAATCGTGTGTTTTTAATTTAGTCCTGTTTTATATTCTATTTTTCAAATTCTTAACACTTCTAGTTGTTTCGGTTAATTTTGTTGGAACATTTCTTGTTTTACTATCGATATTTTTTCCAGTTGGTCTGTACTCATGTGACTCAGCGTCGAACATTCTACAGAAAAGTTTATTTCTAAACTTCTTCGTTTTCGTTTTAGTACTTTAAAACACTGTTGCTAGAAGACAATATTTCAGAGAGCAGATATAAAATAATTGAATTCGGTTCTTATTAAATCTAAACAATTTAGTTAGAGTAACAGAGTCCTTAATAAACCCTTTTATAGCCACGTCGAAAGATTTTGAAGTTGTTCCTAAGTTAAAATCACTGTATATAATTCTTTGTTTGTATAAAAAAGTATTTGTAAACAATTTGCTTTTGTATATGAGAAGAAACAACTAATTAAACAAAAAGTACATTATATAGTACAAAATATTTAAAATTTTTTTACTTCGGTTAATCGGTTAATCCATTGAAACTAACCGGTTTAACCGTTAATCGAAAAAAAAAACAATTTTTAATAAACCGATCAGTTAATCGGGTAGTAATTAACCGGTTTACCGATTAACGGTCTCATGCGAGTGAGTTATTTCGGCCTACCTGCAAAGATAGTGATGATACTATGGCAATGCGACAGTCGTCTATGCCGTTACAGCGTCTCCAACATTTTAGGAAACTATATCTCCTTCTAAAACATACGAGTGGTGTATAATAGATGTTGAAGATAGCATGTGCCATAATATATGTGGGCACACACAAAAAAGTATTCACCAATTAATCTTTTTAATTAAGAATTTAATTGATTCAATTTAATTTTTAATTGTATTAATTTATTTGAGAGGAAAAACTTAATTGATATTATTAAATTGTTTATACACAGAAAACATGATTTTGATATTTGAATACGAAAATCGTTGATTCAATAAAAAAATCTTTCGAATTTTCTGTGATGACGATTTTTGCATTATTGATAAATAAAATTGTATGCACTTTTATTGAATATAAAAAAAAAAGTTGTTGACTGAAATTTTATTTTCAGTGATAATTGTTATTGTGTGTGTGTGTGTGGATGAATGTTACATTTTTCAACCCCTTTTTGCTTGGCTGCTATTAAAACTAAATATGTTTGGGATGAGTCGAACCGGCAATCTCTTGACTAATAAACTAACGTACTTACCACTCAGCTAAAGAGCAAATCATTATGGAATAAGCAAACAATGAATAGAAACAAAACATGATTTCTTATGTGCGCATTGTCTTGATATAATCTAAAAATAACTTTGTTGAGTAAAAAAAAAACAAGCCACGACGTTTTTCGGCTTCTTGTCCGAACTCACACGTATACATCACAAGCAATCAAAAAAACCAACAACATCAGCACATGACCAGGTTGAGTCAATCAACAAGCAAGGAAAACACCAACACAAATAAATGACATTAAATGATATTTTAAAATGCGCGGAATTGATAAATACAATATTCAAGTTAATGACAAATATTATTGAAATTAAAAATTTTATTCAATAACATGATTTTATTGAAAATAATTCTTGTAAATTTTTTTCTGCGTAGGTGAAAATTTAAATAATTATTTAATTGATATTATAAGTTGTTTAATTGACATAACAAAATTATTCATATTACTTTTTTGTATGCATATCAATTCTGGATCAATAGATAGAATACTTGGACAGTAAGTGAGAGTACCGCGTCGCTTTTCTCGCTAACTCTTCAATAATTCGACACCACACTGAGTGCATCCTTAGATTTAGTAAAGATTTTACAAAAACACGATGGTTCGAAAATTACAGCGAAAGAACTCCCAAACTTTTTCATAGGTAAATAAATCTGTGAGTCAATTTTCTCCTTGAATTGCTGTACAATTTCTTCATGTTCGCTCTCCTATCCGTTATAACCTTTGCTAATTAGATCTTCAACCAAACCAACTTCTATAGCCATCAATCAATTACACTGCACAACAGTGATTTGGATGTTTAAATAAAAATAGCCGATACTTATGTTATGTAAACAAGCAAAATTGTCGCATTGGAGACACAGAAAACCCACACGCATACATTGAAAAGCCAACGCACCCAAAATGAGTCACTGTTTGGTTCGGATTTTGGTCCAGAGGCATAATTAGGCCATTGAGCAAGGATTGGCCGTTACAGTCATTGGCGATCGTTATCGGGCCATGTTGAACAAATTTTTGTTCACAAAAATTGAAGAGGAGGATATTGGCAACATTTGGTTTCAACAGGACGGCTCTACGTGCCACACAGCCGAAACTACACTGGATGTTTTGCGCCCTGTTTTTGAAGATCGCATTGTCAGTAGCAGAGCTGATATCGTTTGGCCACATCGGAGCTGCGATTTGACACCGTTGGACTATTATTTGTGGGGTGCCGTCAAAGATAAGTGTTACGCCGATAAGCCAGAGACAATTGATTCTTTAAAGGACAATATTCGTGAAGCCATTGGTGAAATATAGTTGCACACAATCGATAATGTGCTTAAAAGTTGGACCGATCGTGTAGGCTACTGCATGGCCAGCCGAGGCAGCCATTTGACTGAAATTATTTTTCACTATTAACCGGAAGGATTGTACTTTCAAATAAAAAAAGAAATTTGAGAAAATATTCAGTAGTTTTTTTTATAGCATATTTCAAAAAAAAAAAAAAGTTATCTGGCGGACCCTATATATTTATCTTCTGATTACGATGGCGTCATTAGTTTTACCTTATGAGCTCTAGTCTTAAAGATATAGGGACGCTTAGTATTTGCCTAATTTACACCACTTTTTGTATTATTCCGTTAATATTTCACGAATGGTCTTCCAAAATTAATTCTGGATTATTAATCTACATAAATATTTCTTTCATGTAAATAGAGTCACATTAATAAAAATATCAGGATATCTTACGGTTATTGTAAGGATGTTAACAATTGTGTGTTTTTAGTTTAGTCCTTAAAATTTTTTGATTATAATTTTTTTTAACCTGGTATAACTAATCATTATGTATTTTTCTGCGCTGATTGCGACAATAGGTTTGTTACTTTTCTATTCCCTCTAGTTTCAGATATATTGAGCTTTACATAAAAAAAATACTTTCAAACGTTATAAAAAAAAAAATATTTTTTATATTACAAGTACATTTATCAATTTACAACTTATTAATGCAAATATTAAGCAAAAATAAAATGTTATATGGACCAGTCCAGAAAATTTCGTGTTATTTGTAGTTAATACTCGTATTTACTTTAAATTTGCAGCTTTTAACTACAAATATTTTATTAAATATTTACTTCCGTGTTTTAATCAGTAGTATTGGTATTGAAAAGCTTTCATATTTTTTTTATAGCTATGCTATTTATGTCACGACACAGGAGCAGGATTTTCGTATCAAAAATAATCGACACTTTTACAGTTATATGTTTTCTTTTTGTTTTGATTTCTTTATACTTAAAAGCAAAGTACTGAAATAAACGAAACAAATTGTTTGATTTTATTCTGTTTCGTTCTATGAAGTGAGTGAAACAAAAACAAACAATGAGAAGGATTGCTCAATTTGTTTTTATATTTTTGTACATGATCACAAACCAGAGAGCACAGCCGATTGGCTGCAAGCCGGCTAACAGCCACCGCCAGCCATACACAAATACACAAAAAAAAAAATTTACTGCAATAAACAGCTTTAATTGAAAATAAAACCCTAAATCAATTGAAAATGTAATTGAGTCAATTTATTAAATTTTTAAACAAAAGTTTAATTGACTTAAAAACAATTTTAATTGATTTTTGGTTTTATTTTCAATTAAAGCTATGTATTGCAGTAATATTTTTTTTCTGTGCAATTTAATTTAATCGTTCGCCACTAGAAAAAAAATAATGGGAAATAAATTGAAACGTTTTGAAATAATCGTATCGTCATATAATATAATTTTGTAGCATTGTTATTTAACACATTAAGCTTGTTTTATATAGCTAAGAGGCATAGCTATAAGAAACCTCTCTTTATTTTTAATTTAATAGACAAGGTTTTGACTTGCTTTAAAGGAAAATATTCCATTTCTTTTGCCCTGAGCACCGCCGGTAACAATGGGTAACTTAGTTCTGGATGATTAGGAAAAAAAGTTGTTTCCAACCGTCTCATCTTTTATCATAAAAATTATTCCTAAATTTATATGGGCGTTTTCCCACTCACTTTATAAAATTTAATTAAGTACAAGTGTGTGAAAAGTTATATAAAATTATGATGGACATTAGTACGCCCACTTTTATACATACAACATTTAGGCCCTTATTATGAGCAACTTTCGATCTTCGACTGTAGTCGAATGTACTGACCGAACGAATTTTCATTTGGTATTATAACAATCATTCGACAAAGAAAGTTGTTATTGTGAATAAAATCGACTAAAAAACTGCTTAGAATTTGTGTTTGTGTTTATAATATTTAAAAAAAAAATTCATATTAAAATAGTTCATCGAAAGCTTAATTTTTGTTCGATAGAAAATTCGTTGCTCAACGAAATTTTCGATGCTCTTAATATGAATTCAACATTCGATTTTCGATGCTCGATACCCAGCGAAGATCGAAAATCGAATGTAACTCATAATAGGGCCTTTAGTAATCATGCCATAAGTATGTGTATACACTCTAAAACATTAGCCCAAATTTAGGATCATATTTTGTCTAAATTGTGGTTGAAATATTCTTATTGTCTAAATTTATATCGATTGTGTAGTTATTTGTATCAAAAAAAACGATATTTGTCTCATTTTACACAAAAATATAAATCTGCTTTTAGATGTGTTTATTTTTAAACAAAGTGTGCTTAAAAAACAGCTAGATATGCCTAAATAACGTCAAAATGTTGAAAACTAAACATATGTATGTGCGTAAAGCAGCAGAAATATGTTTAACAAGAAGAAAGAAGAAAGAAGAAGCTCAAAAGTACACATGTTCTAACAGAAGCACGCCATATTAATATAAAATTAATTAAAATTAAAATAAAGCTATTTTTAAATAATAATTGTATGTGTTTTATATAAATAGTGATAAGTTAATATTGTAAATAATGCACAAATTGAGTAAAAAAATTATTAAATTAAAGCTTTGAGTTAAGACAGTATTTTTAAACAAGTGCGATATGTATAAATACTTATGTTAGAAACAAAATTACTCAAATTTTAGAAATTTATTTTTCAGTTTTATTCAAATTCTAAAAATTACATGTAAAATTTAAAGCAAAAAGTGCATTTTTTATGAAAATTTAGTAAAGCTTTTTATCAATAAATTTAATTAAGCACATGTATTAAATGGATTTTTATTAAAAAAAAACATATTTTAAAATTAAACACAAGGGGGAAACTAAACACAAATTGCGTAAAATTGTTAAACATATTTTGTTCAAAATTAAACATATAGTGCTCAAAAATCAACAAAACGTTGAAAAAATATAGTTGTGTGGAAAGTAGTCTGTAAAGTGTTGCCTACTATTATTGACGTAATTTTCAACAAAAGTGTTTTAGAGTGTAAAGTAGCATAAGAATCCATTAAACAGAAGTGTAAAATAAGGCAATGAAAGTTAATAGCAGTGGCCCCGCCTTATTAAAAATATACAAGATTATTGCAATCCCACAAGCTGTATGCAAAATGAAACACAACCACCACACTGTTTAAGCAATAATTTTATATAACACACCATTTATGTAGTTGAGCTACATTTTAAACAAGAAACGTTTGTTAAAAATTTCACATATAGCGAATAACAGCATATTGAATTTAGTTTGTCATTTTTGGAATATACATATGTATTTTCTTTTATTTGTTTTTATTCTCCCTCAATGAAGTTATAGCCAATATCAAATATACATTCTAGTGAAAATATGAAAACAACACAATCCATTTCCTGCTAAGTCAATGATGAACTTTAATTCCTAATGCATTGACAGACCTTAGGTTACAAATATTTATTACAAAACGGATATATTTGTGTCTTAATGTCACAAACATATTTATACACACATATGCAACATAAACATGCACTAAATTCTTTTCAAAACTAAGGTAAATTAATACCTTAACCTCTTAACTTTGCCGCCTTGACAAACAAAGAACAGGAACAAGAAAAATTATAAGAAAACTCTATAAAATCGCACTAAGCAAAACAGATATCGATAACATTTTTATATTCGTAACTAAAGTTTCAATGGCACCTGAGATCATTGTGATTGACTTACGAAGTGAATGAGTTATTGCATAAAGGCAACAATAGCAACTGTCAGTAAATAAAAGACGGGTATGCACATAAAAAATTTTTGTTATTTATTATGCAAAAAGTTTAAGGAGGTGATTCAGAATTATGTGAATTTTTTAATCAAATGATGTAAATATAAACTTCAAAGTAGGAATTAATTTAATTAATAATGAGAAAAATAAACAAAAGTCATTGGTGAACATCAAGGTCACAACCCTTATCAGCAATTTAACAACCATTACAACATAGCGTACGCGGCATAAACATATAAGGGACATTCTGTGGGGTGTACTAACTCCCCACCCCCGCCAAAAATTGCTGTTGCTCCACCTAAAACTATTTAAAATTGCATGTAATTATTTATTTTAATATTATTCATGAAAATCACCAGTAATAATGCCCCCCTAGGAAAAATTTACAACTACGACAATGGTACGCGGATTATGAGATTACGTTGATGGCAGGGATGCTTATGGATGTGATAAGCGATATCATGAACAAAGAGTAAGCCCAAGTAAAATATAACTAGTACTAGAACCAACAAAGAATATGGTACAGAGTTTTCACTTTCCACAGCTGCAGAATAGTGCAAAATATCTGGGTGGTATTATGGGTTTCAATCTCTCATGAAAACCAAATATGCAATACAGAGTGAAAAGTGCTAAGGTGGCTAACTATACTTGACGTACGGACCTCTGTACTAAAAATTTGCCATTATTTTTGCTCTAATATACCTAAAGTAGAACTAATTGAACGCCTCTTTTTGCATTTTTCAGCATTACGTTATAATATATTTTCCATGCGAACTGTGTGAAGTGAATATAAATTTTCAAATTTTTGATGAAGGTTGTTTCAGCGATAATAGATATGTAGATATTAGGTATTATTGAAGTGACCTTAAGGTAAAGCCCTTTTTTATTTGGATATTGAAAAATGAAAGCAGCTGAAAGCTATAACACCTTAACAGTTCTCTAAGACAGTTGATTATCTTCCGAACTTGAAACATTTCAGCTGCAAATATTTGAAATTTTCTTAAAAACCTCTATTTTTCCAGGTAACTGAAACGAAATATAGCTTATAAAGGGTGTTTTTGATGTGCAAACATCTATACGCTAGGGGGTAAAAATCTTTTGACTTTGATTTCTTTGCTGAGATTTCTTTGCTGAGATTTCTTTGCTGAGATTTCTTTGCTTTTCTTTCACAACATTGTCAAATCGATGTGAGCTATGTATGAGTGTATTACTGTTTGAAAGAAGCAATACCAAGCAGAGAAACAAGTCGACCGGCTCGAAGCCGACGGTGCGCCGCCGCCGGTTATTTTTCTGTATATTTCCGTACACCAAAGGTGAAAATGAACCGTAAGAGCTACGGACTTGAAATTTGGACACAATATGTAGACATCTGGCCACTACAACAACAAATACATGAGAGTTAAAAACTAAAGGGTGTTCCAAAACGAGCAACGAAAAATGTTAAAATCCCATGTAATATACATACAATTGTATGTACATATATACACTTGAAATTTTAAAAGTTAGTGTATTTTTATACAGACTACAACAATAAACACTAAATTTAAAAAATTTAAATCAATGGGTGGGTGTTCCATCAGTTAATGCAATTTTGACTTTGTAATATTGACAACTTGCTGTATCTTGGAAACCGTAAGAGCAAAACTCTTGAAATTTTCAAAAACGGTAAAACTAAAAAATCAAAAAATTGTAAAATCGCCAAAACGAAAAAAGCACCAAATTAAAAAAAATCTCTAGGACTAAAATAAATCGCGAAAAAACGGATAAATCGCCAAAATGAAAAAAATCCTTAAACAAAAAAATCGCCAAAATGAAAAAATCGCCTAAATAAAAAAACCCTAAAAACAGAAAAAAAATCGCCAAAATGAAAAAACCCCAAAAAAACAGAAAAAAAATCGCCAAAATAAAAAAATAGCCGATATGAAAAAAATTGCGAACATTAAAAAAACCCAAAAAGAGAAAAAAAAACGCTAAAACGAGAAAAAGCGATAAAACTGAAAAAATCGTTTAAACTTAAAAAATGAAGGAGGCTAAATCAAAAAAATGCAGAAAACTGAATGTGTGCGAGTCAAAGTCGCAGTTTACTGAATTTATTTTAATTGGAATGCGTACACAACAACAAGAACAGAAACAACTAAACGATGAACAACAGGAATTAAAAATTAAGAAGTAAAACTAAAGGCATTTACCATAGATGAGCACTGCAGTACCACTAAAGTTTCAGTAAAAACAATAAAAAATGTTAAACAAGTAAATTTTTACTGATTATTAAAATTTTTTTCTACAATTTTTATAAATTGCCTAAATTATTTGTTATATGATGAGGTGCATTGAATTTTCAGTAATCAGTAATGCCCGTATTCATAATGAAATTCTACCAAATGGCTAAATGTTTTTCATACAAAAGTTTCAAAATTTGAATGAAGAAACTTTGCCACTTGCTACAATTTTATTATGATTACGGCCCTACGATTTTACTGGTAATGCAAATTTAATTTCATTAGCTTTTGAATGCAGTACATATACATATACTGCAGTGTGCCCATTTACTAACCAAATAAGTTTAATAAAACAAACACAAACCAACAAATTCATATGTAACTAAATATTTACAATATTGAAAGTTTTAATACTTTTAATTAATTAATTTAAAAAAGTTACTAAAAGCATAAGTACTTCCAACTTAAAAAAAAAATTTTCATTACTAGATGTTTACACATCTCCTCCGTGATAGGACTCACATTTCTTTTTTTTATAGAGTAGCACAAGTTTAAATCATAATAAAAAAAGCAAATATATACTTAATATCAACAAAACGGGCTTTATTGAAAAGAAGATTTTCTGAAATTAATGTTTAAATCAGTGTTAAAAAAAACTGCACTGGAAATAGCAAAAGTTGTAAAATTGTTCTATTTCTTCGACTTTTTTATTTTTTGACAGCTCAATCACAACCTGTTGATCATGCTTCTTCTACTGAAATTCAAAGAGTCTTAGTTGAAGTTAACACAATAAACGAATAGATATACCCAATGAAGAGCTTCAGCTGTCGTCATATTCGTAAATTTTTCGGTTTGAATGACTGATGCTGTAAATAAATATGAAGTTAATGAAGCAGGAGTAGTTTGTGTGTACAGTCGAATCCGCTTTAGCGCAACACGCTTTACTGAAAAAAATCGGATTACTGAAAGCTATACAAATCCCCGCACTGATTTTAAACGCAGCTAGGCTTATTCACTTCTCTTTAGCGAAACATCGCTTTTTATTGAAAATATCGTATTACTGAAAACCAAAAGCGAGCCCACAACTACGATTTGTATGAGACTTACTTCGCTTTAGTGAAAAAATAATCAATGACAAATTTATTTATTAGAAACTTGATTGCATAACTTTAGGCTGAAAAATTTTTGCATGTTTTGTCCGTTAAAAAATTAAATGGCAAAATGTATTTGTCCTTTTCGCTCTCACGTACTTTATTCTATTTTTTTTGACATTTACTGATTTTAAGCAGTACGCTTAGCTGTAACAAATTTCAGTAATCCGAACTACGTTTTAGAGAAAAAATCGGATAACTGAAAAAATTGGGTTTTGGTTATTTCCAGTCTGCGGAGTATGTGTTTGAATGTGAGTTTTGTGTGTATGACAACAACATTACTTTCAGCAAGCGATTAAACACGCAATTGAAACTACAAAATAAAAAGAAACGAAAAAACGCAACACCTCTACTACAACAACTTCTGAATTTATTTAAAGCAGCAGTCAGACAACAGAAAACTTTTAGAACATGTCGAGAGCTGAAGCTATTCGTTTATTGTGTTAAGTTGTACTGCGAGTCTTGAGTTTTCAGAAGCAGGAGTATGAGCAGAAGCAAAAGGAAATACATAACTGGGAAACTTTTAAACGCTGGTTTAAATATGATTTCTGGCATGTGACCGCCATGGCTGGCGCGTAGAAAGCGCAATTTGGAACACCAAATTTCAAAAAATGTTCGCATTCTGACCATCATCGTTTTTGAAGACATATGGGCCAATGACTCCGCCAGCCCATAAATTTACCAAACAGTAATTTTCTGTGAATGTAATGGTGTTCCGACAAAAGCTTGTGGATTCTCCTCACTTCAAATGCGAAAATTTTGCTTATTTACGTACCCATTCAAGCAGAAATAGGCTTCATCGATTAATCCTAATTCATAAAATGGAAGAAGTGCACGATAAGTTGGACGAATAGAACAATCGTTTTGATTAAAAATTTCAACAAATTGCACTAGTTGCTCTGGTATAAGTCTATTCATAATAAAATTTCAAAGCAAACTAAACAAAAAGCCACTATCAGCTGTTAAATGAGTGCTCAAATAAATTAGTCATGTCAAATAAAAAACACCCTATACACATATTACATATATGCATTTGTGTGGAAATCATAATTGCAATTAATTTTGTATAGAAATATTGGTATTTGTGTGGAAATATCGATATTTGTGTGAAAATATCGATTGGTATCGAATGCCGTAATATTCCACCAGAACAAAAAGGAACCAAAAGTAGGAGGAGCACCTCACGCTTGGTCGCGTTATTGATTGGAGACTTGCTAGCTGTATTCCCTATAATACAATCTTTCGCAGCAGCTATATAGAACAAAACATCAGTTGCTAACCAGCTCTGCGTACTGCGCGATAAATTTTCTGGGAAAAAACATATCAGACGTTTTTTTTTTTGCAGACCTGATTGCTATGGGAAACCTCATATTGCACCTTAACTCCACGGGGTTGATCGAGTACGGCTGATCACTGGATTTAGCATTTGATCTGGACTTTTTTATAGGATGATACTCGGACGATTCTACTTGATTTATTGTAGGCAGCAAGCAGCCACGCCGAAAATTTTAAATATTAAAACTATTTTCTATTAAGATAATATACAAAAATGAAATTTTTTAATCACCATAAGGTGATAATTGACGCTTTTAAAATTTCGCTTTAAAAAAATGGTAAATGTTTATTTAAATTATTATTGTTCGAACTTAATTTATTTCTTTGTTTCTGATTTGATCAGGCTATAGTTTATATCGCCTTCTAAACCAAATTACATGTGATAAAACAGCTGGTTGTTCCGTTCTACTACGTGTTTGTCAGAATTGTTACAATTAACTTTGATGATATTTGTTCATTAATAACTATCGCTGTCATTTGGCTAACAAAGCGATACGAACTTTAGCCTGATAAAATCATAAATTAAATGTTAATGTTTTTTTTTTCATTTTCAGCACATACATTATTAATTATTACTTTAAAAACATGCATATACAAATTTAAAATTTTATCTGGAAGATGACAACATTAAATGCAAATTGATTTAAATAACATCTCCTATCGAATTTCTTTAAAACAAAAATCTTCTACTCGCCTTTATGCTCAACTGTTTGTACGTATAAAAAGGACAAACTTTAAATTCGATATCTTTAGAGGTTTGCGTATGTGTGTGTGTGTGTGTGTGTGTTTGTATAAAACTTATTCAATTAATTTGCGTATTTTTATTACAATTATCTTATTACTTGCAAGTAAAGTGAATAAAAGTGAATGAGGGAATAAAATTCAAGAATCGCACTCCGAAATAAAAACAAAAGAATAAAAAAATGCAGAGGGGGAGCCCACACATAAGCATTGAAAAAATATAAAGACTGCTGCATAAATGTATGTGTATTTGTATGTCTGTAAACTTCATTTAGTATTTCCTTCCCTTCATTTTATTTAGCTTTGAATATATCAGGCGAATGTCCAACTTATTTTTTATATCTATTGCATTTTTATGTGCACTCTCACAAAATAGGATAGATACAATTTGCTCACTCCACTATACGTTCATATTTAACTGGGTATTCATATCACTTGCTGAAGGCGAAACAAACGTAAAGAAATAATGTACATATATATATGGGTATATTTCTGTAGGGTGACCAGCTAGCAACTGAGGTGATCGGTCATCAGTATGACTTTTGTGCGTAGGGAATTTAGTGATTTGTGCGAAAAGTTGAAGCATGAGTAAATTGGCACAAAATGGGGAATCCTGGCTGTTATATAGGCCAGTGCATAGAAGTTTGAGCTGAATTATTGTAGCTGATTTTATATGTGATATATGATATAACATTTATTACATACACACAATCAATTTGTTGGTTTATTGAAATGTATTTTTCTCTAGTTCTAGTCGCCTAATGAGTAGTTTTATTTACTCGTATAACTCCAACAAAATGGTTTAAGTATTGCTTAGGGAATGACATTTTCATATCCTCTAACGTAAATATCAACAAATGCATGTTGTCGATTTACTACGATGTCATATTAAAAAGCTCTTGGCACTTTTAATAAAAATAATTTTTATAGTTAATACAGCATATACTGCACAAAACTTTATGACAAAATTCTCATTACATCCCATTTATTTCATAGAATTAACAAATACTATTTACTGGGTACAAATAAAAGAGAACATCATAGATGAAAAGTACTTTACTTAACATCTTTGATATAAATTCCGATTTAGTGGACAGTTATTAAAACATTTTCTTCAAATCGGTTTTCAGAGAAAAAAAATTTAAGAGGTTTAATGAAAAAAAGTTATTTAAAAATTTAGTTGTGTCAATTAAAGTTTTGAATTAATTACATATTTTTTTTTAGAAAGAGAAGTAACATTCAAGCAATGAATGCCTACTAATATTATTTGGTGTTATCTTCTAAAGGAAAAGAATAGTGATAGAAAAGACAAGTAGAGCAAAGCTTAATTCTTTTACAACTCCGCTTTTTTGCACGTTTTTTAATAATGCAGTACTGCACAGCTCCTCTGGTGTCAATTAGGCGTATTAAACTTTTGAAGTTGTGCTATTTACTGCTGTGCTATTTATTGCTTATTTTACTTCACCGATTATTCTGTTACACAATACCGACAAAAGATGGCGTTCTGATGTTACATTAGGATAAGTATATGCTGAAGATGGTATGGTTCAGTGACCAGTGACTATGCCTTCATCACTAGAACTTTCCTACAAACCTTTTTAAAATGGATACTAATGCACATCAGAAAAATTTTAAACGACAAGTTCAGTTCACTCGATTAAACTTTTAATTCAAGTTGTAATCAAATAAGTGTTGAAATAAGGATTCAAAGACTTAATTAAATTATTTAAAACTTTATATCTTTCAAAACGGTTATCGAGAAAAAAAATCTATTTTCAATATGAGAACTATTTGAAAAAAAATATAAAATTACCAAACTTTTTTATTGCATAATTAATTTTTTTTTAGAAAATTTTCATTGATATAAAATGTTTATTTAAATTTTAATCAATTAAATTTTGAAACAAAAGTTTAATTGACTCAATTAAATTTTTAAAGTTGTTAAAAAAATTTTTCTTTTTAACATCCGTTATCACATATAATAAAATAATTAAAAATTTAGTTTTTTCAACTTAACTTTTTAATTAACTAAATTTTCAAAAGATTAATTGACCCGATGAAATTCTTAACTAAATTTTTAAACAACTAAATATCGAAACAAACGAACGGTCAATTGTTTCAATTAAATTTTTAGTATATCTTTGTGATGAAAAGCATTCAAAAAAAATATTTTTCCAATCAAAACTATTAATTTAAAAAAATCAGTGTATAATTTGAGTTTGACAACAAAACATTTTTGCTAATTAAATGTTTGGACAAATTTTAATGAACTCAATGAAACTTTTGATTCAACTATTTGTCAATTGATTTTTTTTTTTTACAAAAGTTACACAGGTCAGTAGAGAACACACTCAGAGAAAAATTGTTTACAATAAATTGAAAAAAAAAAAAATAAACATAAAATTTAATTGTGCCAATAAAACTTTTTAATTAGTAAATCTTTGGAAAAAATTTTAATAGACTCAATGAACTATACAATTCAACTTTTATTTGTATTATTATTATTTTTTATTTATTTGTATTTTTTTTAATAAAAAGTATGAAATGGAGAAAAATATTGTATTTGTGTCAATTAAACATTTTAGTTTATTAAAATTTTGAAAAAAAATTTAGTTGATTTAATGAAATATTTAATTGAACTTTTAATCAAACAACATTTTAATCATAAGTTCAATTGACCTATTTATATTTATTAATTAATGATTTGTATTTGCTTTTTTCAATTAAAGTCGTTAATTGGATAAAAAAAAATTATGTTCAGTGTTGCCGATATAATTATCTTTATTACCAAAATAACCTTTTATATAAAAGTATCACTTTTCATTACCATTACCAATACATTGTTACTATTACAATCCTAAATTTCTGGAATGTTTCAAGCTATTGCAACAACTTAAACTACCATTAATCGACTTCACAATTTCTTAAGAGGAAAGAAGCACACAGTAGTGTACCTTCTTAATAAATAGCTTGAAAATGAAGAGTACTTAAATTCTCTATGGGTTGCTATATTATACTTATTTTTTTTATGCATTTGTGCGTGTGCCTTGGTTCAAGTATGGAAAAAATTACGTTTCTCAGTCTTCAGCTACTTTGTATTCTTTTATTTTAATTCAGTTGATATTTCTGTTAAAACTTCATGATACGGCATGTTGTATGGTTTTTGAAGTAGTCTCAATGAAAAGTTCCACTCAATGGCTGGCATTTGTTTTGTTCTTGAAACAAACTGAATGAATGAATTGGTCGGTCGTTTGCTGGTTTTAAATTACAAAATTTTTTTTTTTCATATACATTATATACAATATATTTTGCAAACTGTATCTTATACAAAAGATTAAATACATTTGCATCTACGGATGGGAATTTTTATATATGTATATATTTACTCGTATGTATGTTCATTATGCGTACATATCAGTGATCTGCATGATTACGAATTAAGCGGCATAATTTATCATTTTTATACCCTTTACCAAAAAATGGTAAAAAGGTATATATAGGTTTGTCATTCCGTTTGTAATTTCTAGAATATTAATAAGCGAGGCATAAAGTATATATATATTCTGGATCCTTATGCATAGGGAAGACGAATAAGCGATGTCCGTCTGTCCGTCTGTCTGTACGTAAAATCGGTTTTCCGAAGCTCCCAGAACAGCTAGAGACTTCGTTCTTGGACTAGTGTGTCAGAAATGGTCGAAATAAGATTGGTATTGAAAATCAGCAAAATCGAGCAGACGGTTTCAGAGCTGGGAAGCTTAAACTTCATTTTGCCATACGAAATAACTACCGAAAACTAGTTATTATTTTTTTTATTGAATAAACTTATTTTATACTTCAGTATGAATAAAATTAATATTTATTAATAAAAAAAATAAAAAAAAATAAAAATATTAAATAGACGTTTCCAGGGTTGGAAAACTTTAACTTCTTTATACAAAATTATACAAAATTAATTTACTAAAAGAAATTTTTCCTTTTCTCTATAAATTAAACATATCTTAGATTCTTAAAGGAAAGAGATTGGTGTAACAAATCAGAAAAATTAAAAAGGATGATTCCAGGGTTGGGAAACTTACACTTTTTGTAATATATAAAAGCAACTAGGTCTTACTATTTTTTTTTTTTTTTATTAAATTAACTTATTTTATACTGCAGTACACATTAAATTGATATTAAAAATTAAAGAAAAGTATAATACATGAAAAAGACATTTCCAGAGTTGGAAAACTTTAAGTTTTTTCTTATACAAAAGTAACTTACTAAAACAATTTTTTTCTTTTTCTATATATATTAAATATAGCTTATATTCCTAAAAGGAACATATTCGTGTACGAAATCTGAAAACTCAAAAAGAATGGTTCCAGGGCTGGAAAACTTACACTTTTTGTGATATATAAAATTAACTACCAAAAATTAATTTTTATTTTTTTATAAAATAAACTTATTTTATACTTCAGTAAGAATGAATTTGGTATTTCAGAAAAAAAAATTAAAACGAAGTTTCAAGGGTTGGAAAACCTTATTTTTTATACAAAAGTAACTTAGTAAAACAAATTTTTTCTTTTTTTACTATAAATTAAAAAGATTGTTTTTAAGAATACAGAAAAATCAAAAAGGAGGATTCCAGGGTTGGGAAACTTACATTCTTAGTGATTAGAGCTGCCAAACTATCGATAGTCGCTCCACTCGATAGTTTCGATAGTTTTATGTAAAACTATCGATACTATCGATAGTATCGAATAGTTTTATAAAAGTTGCCACATAAACTACATTTGACTCGAAAAAAATCCAGAGTCCTCAACATTTTCATTAGTATATAAAAATATATCAAGCCTTTTTTTCGATTTTATCGTAAGCGGCATATTATCGAAAATATACTTTTTTATTGAACTTAAAATTTTATGGACCTACCCATGGTTTAGAATTATCAAAATGCGAAAATTGTTGATAACTTTTAACACACTAACTGTAAAGTTTTATCGTAAGAGACGATTGGCGGCCGTCGTGATATCAGTACCACCAAATTTATCTTTGTGTCGACGATGTTGAATTTATTAAGATACTTGTGACTACTATTTATCGAATAACACTTTGATTTATAAATAAATTCATATACATACATATGTATTTAAGTACTTATGTATACAGAAGCAGGGATGCGATGTCATATTTACAAATTGTACTAACTTTCAAAAAAATTTTTAATTTTTTCAGTACGATTGTACCTAATTCTTTATTTATATTTTTTTAATACTTGTACTTTTTAACTAACTAAAAATCAATTAACAAAACGCCAGAAGGTGCACAAAGAATATTAGTTGCTGGGATCTGAATATAAAAGTAACATTTACGATATACTACGTTTATAACCTTTTTTTTTATTCGATTGTTCACAGTCGATGCAAATAGTCGGCTTCTCACTTTGGTACGAAAATAAAATTTCCACATTTGCAGATGAATTTGGAATAAATAACATTCCTCCAGCAATTCTTTAAGTACCGGAAAACGTCGTTTGCTTTACTTAATTTTCTAATACCTTCGAGCTAAATATTAACCCCCTTGTGCAAAAAAATAAGTGAACGTTAAAACCGGTTTTTCTATGGAAATTTTTTTTAATGTACACTTCAAGCACGCACTATTTTTTGCATAAGGGGGTTAATATATATTAATGCTATTTTTGGAATGTAATATAATATAAAGCGATTCCAGTAGTGCTAAATGGGTCATTGCGGTGCTACGGTACTTTTGGCATTCAAATAGCGCTAAAATTATACAATTGTACCAACTTTTCCATCGCTGTACAAAAGCTTTAATCAACTACGGATAATTTGCTTCAAAGCTGCCGGCTGCTGTTTACTGACTTCGATTATTTTTACGCTTTTAATTACTTGTTTTTTTTTGCCGATAGTATCGATAGTGGAAAAAACTATCGATATTTCATTTACAACAAAACTATCGATACTATCGATAATACTATCGATAGTTTTGCAGCTCTATTTGTGATATAAAAAATTAACTACCGAAAATTAATTTTTATTATTTTTATTAAATAAACTTATTTTATGCTTGAGTACGAAAAAACTGGTATTTAAAATAAAAAAAAAAAAACAATTAAAAAAATTAAAAAGACGATTCCAGGGTTGGAAAACTTTAACTTTTTTTGTACAAAAGTAACTTACTAAAACAAATTTTTCCTTTTTTCTATAAATTAAACATATCTTAAATTTTTAAAAGAAAGAGATTGGTGTAAGAAATCAGAAAAATCAAAAAGAATGATCTCAGGGTTGGGAAACTTACACTTTTTATGATATATAAATGTAACTAAGTCTAATTAATTTTTATCTCTTCCTTTATAGATTATACATATTTTACGTGTTGGAAAGAAAAGTTTGGTGTAAAAAATTATAGAAATAAAAACCACAGCTCCAGAGCTGGAAACTTTGACCTTTTTTCTGGATATTAAAGTAACTAAATAAAACATTTTTTTTAATTTCCTTTGTTTCTTTTTTTACTTAACACACTTTCTATATTTTTTAAGAACTACTAGATGGATATAAGGAATCAGCAAAATCTAATATAATGATTCTAGGGTTTGTAAATTTATTTTTTTTTTTGTACATAAAAGTAACTAGGTCAAATTATTTTTTTCTTTTTGTTTATACTTTATGTATGTGCTTATGTATGTATCTCTATACTACATAAAAACACTTTGGTAAAGGGTATATAAGATTCGGCACAGCCGAATATAGCACTCTTACTTGTTTAATATGAATATTGAGCTAGCACTTAACATTAAAGTAATGAATGATGCTATTGCATGATTCATATCAATGAGACTGTGTTTAATAAATGCATGTCACTGCTTGCAATCTCTATTCAGTCATATGATTCACTAAAGCAATGAATCATTATGATTGTTTTGAATACTTCTTAAAACCCTTTCTGACAAATATAGTTTTATGTAATATTATAAAATAAAATAGCTAGCCGCATTTTATTTTACTAATTGTTTTAATACGAGAAAAACTATTTATTAGTACGCCATGTTTTATTAACTTAAGACTTCATCTAGTCAACATGCTTTTGTAAGTTATTTGTTTGCTATTCCAAACAATAAAACAATAGTAAAAATTGTTATTGATTTTTAATATAAGCACAAAAAAAAAGAGAGTAAGTTAATGACAGTTAGTTATTAGAGAGGTAATTCTGCAAGCAATATCATTTACATGTTGCTGTTAAAAACCAAAACAAAAGCATTGTAAAAGTGAGTGGATAGCGAAAGTGAATCAACTCATACAGTTCTCTGGTATATATGTATGTATGTATGTGAATATATTTATATTAGAGACCTGCGTAAACAGTCCTGAAATATAAATACTTCATGTGTTTTAAATGTATTCACGTCGCATGTATTATACTAAACCAATAATAAATGCTGTCGTACTATAAGCGAAGCACGATAGATGTATTGGTGTACGTGTATATCAGTGTTAACAAGCGATGTGGCCAAGACTGCTTGTTTGTAACAAACACTCAAAAGAAGTAGTGTTGATTTGTGTATGCTTGCTATTTTGCATACTGTACGTTCGAGTGTGAGTGTAAGATGTAGATGGTAAGCTGTTATAAGATTAACCGCACACAACTAATGTTAATGCATGTGTGTGCCTTTGCATGTGCGCAGAAAAATAAAAGATCATACACACATACATGCATGACGTTTGTACACGCGATCATGCGTAAAAAGAAGCAAGTATCACAAATTCTTCCGTCACGAAGTGTTTTCTTCTTTACTCTTATACCTACAATACTCAAACAAATTTCTTGCAAACAATGTTGTTAACGTTTGTTTTATAAGATTTTGCTGTAGTAAAGCATTTGAAAAATCTCTCATGTCTTAATAGTTCTTATAAGATGTCTTGTGCAGGACACTAATTTATATAGATTTTTTTTTTTTTTAATTATTTTTTTTTTTTTTTTTTTTGTTTCACTGGCAGTAATGTGAGGACTTGGTTATTTCTTTTTACTATTTTTATAACATTTAATAATGGGTGTTTTTTATTGAGGTATAAAACTTTAAGTTGGCATCACTTTTTTAACTGGCGGCCATTTTGTCAGCTGTCAAGTGATTAATATTTAGTTTGGTTTGCCATTTTATCATGAACAGGTTGACAAAAGAACAACGCTTGCAAATCGTGCAAATTTATTTCGAAAATAATGGTTCAGTTCGCGAAGTTTACCGCAAGCTCCGTCCATTTTATGGTCGACATAATCGTCCATCAGAGCAATTAATTCGGTTAACCATGGATCGTTTTCGCACTACGTTTACTCTATGTGATAATACGCATCCGCAGAGACGTCGAACAGTGCGCACCGAAGAAACAATTGCCGCTGTAGAGCAAAGTGTTGAAGAGGACCCGAATGAATCGATTCGCCACCGTGCACAGCAATTGGAGCCGACTAACCGACTATTTTGTTCCTGAATTGGATGGCATGAATGTGGATGAGTTGTGGTTCCAACCAGACGGCGCTACATGCCACACAGCGCACGTCACAATCGATTTATTGACGGAAACATTCGATGAGCGCATAATTTCGCGGAATGGACCTGTCAATTGGCCACCAAGATCGTGTGATTTGACACCATTGGATTATTTTCTTTGGGGATATGTGAAGTCGCTCGTCTACGCCAACAAACCAGAAACGTTAGGGGACTTGGAAGCCAACATTCGTGGCGTTATTGCCAACATACGGCCCCATATGCTCGAAAAAGTGGTTGAAAATTGGACCTGTAGAATTGGCTTTATTCGAGCCAGCCGCGGCGGCCACATGCCCGAAATCATATTTAAACATTAATGGCATAAAATTATCCTTCCAATAAAGCCAAATTGATGGACATTAAAACGATTTTCTTGTGTTTTATTTCAATTCAAAGTTCTATACCTCTTAAAAAAACACCCTATATTTTTATATGCTGATGATGTTATACTTTCTGTTAGTGCTGCTGCAATTATTACTGCTGCTGGTATTGTCATGGCTGCTTATGATGACCAGAAGAGACAATCAAATTTCATGTTGTCAATGACTTTTGTGCAGAACAAAAAGAGCACACAAACATAAAATAAATATATACATGAATATATACATATACCTATATGTACATATATACGAAAAAAATTAAGCATTTCAAGTATTTCCTTTCATTCATTTTATATATTGAGCAAAAAATAATGCAACACAATACAATTGAACACTGGAGAAACCATAACCAACCGTCCAATCCATTTGCTATTGATTCTTTGCAATTGGTCTAACTTAAATAAAGTACAAGTATATTGTATAAAACTAAAAAGTTTTAAGTTAGAATTTCCTTTTACATTAACAAAATTCTAATTTTATATATTTTATAACAACTGGAGGACACAAGAAATAAGGGTATTCAATTAATTGATGTTTGGTCAACTCATTAAATTTATATTTAAATTTCGTGTACCTATTAAAATATTATTTTTATGAGACATTTTTAGATTTAATAGAACTGCAGTAAATTTTATTCAAAAATAATTTCTTAATCGTGCTTAAGTTCAGTAATTTAAATTTCCATGGAATTAAATATTTTTATTAATTAATGTGAGTTTCTAAAGAAGAGAAGAAAAATTGAACTAGATTTTATTAGCTGGGGGAAAATCCGATATTTTTCTGTGCAGTCAGGCACATGCTGATGTGAATAACAATCTCTACTCCAGTAGATAGACTGATGAAGTGCGTGGCTGCACAGAAAAATATCGGATTTTCTTCTAGCTAATAAAGTCTTGTTTAATTTTTCTTCTCTTTTTTAGAAACTTACATTAATTAATAAAAATATTTCGTTCAATAAGAATTGAAATTACTGAACTTAAGCCCGATTAAAAAATTATTTCTGATTAAAATATAATTTTTTTATAATTTAAATTTGTATTTTTTACGAGTATGATGATGTCAAATTTGCCGCAAATATTTAAAAAAAATTCCATTTATTTCCATTATTATTGGCTTTCAGCCAATCGGCTGTATTATCTGGTTTGTGGTCATGTGCAAAAACAACACAAAAACAAATTGTTTTTGTTTTGTTTCCCTCACTACAAAGAACGAAACAAAACAAAATCTAAGAATTTTTTTCGTTTATTTTCGTACTCTGCTTTATAAATGTAAAAGTTTCGATTATTTTTGTTACGAAAAGCACGTCCTAACTCATGTATCGTGCCATAAATAGCATAGCTATAATTATATTACCCAGCAAGTGCTGTTTATTTTATTTTTATTGGTTTGCTTGGCAGCAACAAAATACATGTAGACGTGCTAAAAAAAAACAAATAACTTTTTTTTTAATTTGTATACATTTTGACGCGCGTTAATAAAAATAAAATATTGCAATTAAATCATTTAATTTTTTGTTTCTTGAGGTATAAATTTTTTTTTTTACTTTAAGGACATGAATAATTAATTTGAGAAAATACAACCCCGATACGAAAATTTCCAAGAGATAATAAATTTTCAACACGAACTGTTCGCGACAGAAATTCATGCATGGCCGGCAGGGTTGCCGTTGAAAATTTTGAAAAAGTATCATAAAAAGGGTATTTAAGAAGAAAAAAGGGTCATAAAAGTGTATTTTATAGTAAAATAGGGTCAAGTTTTTTGTGAACAAAAAATAACATTTATTTCAATTTAACAAAAAGGAACACCAATTTTAACAAATAATTAAATACTAGGGATGTAACGATACGCCGTTTTGCCGATCCGATACCGATACCGATACTCAAAAAGAAATATCGCCGATACCGATTCCGATACCGATACTAATATTGAAATTTAACTCAATTTAAAATTAACAAAAGTAGAGTAATTCTTTTATTATATAAAATAATGTAATGTAAGAGTTTATTAATATTTAAAATTGATATTTGAATTCATTTTGAAATTAACAAAAAACAAATTATTTTTTAAACAAAATAAAAGTGTAAGCGATTATTAATGAGCCCATTAAAACTGAATGTCATACTGTTTATTTTATAAAATCATCCAAAATTTCAATACATTTCAATTTCTAAACTTCAAATTTTCAAACAACAAAATGTCTGCAATATTTATGATTTTACAAAATAAATGATGACGTTCACTTTAGATTGGTTCTTTATTTAAAAGGGATGAATAGGACTTAAAAAAAACAGGGAATTGAATTTGAATTCATGGTAATACGAGTAATAACAAAAAACATTTTTTACACAAAATAACAGTGTCAAGTATTATTAATGAGACAATTCAAACTGAATGTCTGTTAATTTTCTAAAATCATAAAAATTTTCAATACATTTCAATATCTACTCTTCAAAATTTCAAACAAGAAAAAGTATAGGAACATTTTATGATTTTACAAAATAAAGAATATGACACTCAGCTTAAATTGGCTTAATATCTAAAATTGATTTAATAAGAATTTAAAAACAACGAATTGAGTTTTTGAGATCATGGTAAAATTAACAAAAAATAGTTATTTAAAAAAAATTGTAAGAGATCAATATTTAAAATTGATATTAATAAGATTTTTGTTTAAAAAACAATGTGTTCGCAAATTTTGTGGAGATAGACGATTTCGCAAATCCGTTTGAAGCAGACCTGCAGTAGAAAATAGTCTCTCAGATGCGACAGAACTCATTTGAAAACTTAAGTATTTCTGCGCCAGTTTCTTTAAGTTTGGGTAGGATATATCATTGCGCCAGTAATCAAGAGGATCTGCGCCTCTAAGAATATTAGGAGATCTAAGGTATCTCTCTACTTCTTCGTTAGCAGAACCACATCCTAGGATGGACAGAGGCTCATCCTCCTCGGATTCTCTTATAATTTTTTCACAAACGCTCCAAAGGCGAGTAGTTCTCTTAGACTTATCAAAAGTTTTACGAGGTGTAGCGAGGACTCTGTCTTCAACTTTTTCGGAATGGAGAGTCATGTTAAGTAGCTCAATGAGACGTTTTTTCGATAGGATTGAAGTCGATTGCCTTTGAAATATTCTAGCTTTGTATCGAGGGTCAAGAATTGTAGATAAATAATACGTTTCATTAACCTCTAAACCCTCAAATCTTTCATTCAGAGCTGATGCTAAGTTAGTCGCAAATTGTTGGGACTCCGGGACAGTCTCTATCTCCTTTGATTCATGTATTATATTTTCTAATAATGTTCGAAGACTGTTAACTAGCGGAATAGCGTCAGACAATGTAGCAGTGGCTTTGCTTATAGATTTTGTAGCCTCTTCAAAGTAAGCCAAAATTTTCACCACCCTTTCCATCATTATCCATTCGTCTGTTGTAAGCTCTACCTTGCATTTTATACGAGGTAAACAAGCTTGTACCGCAACCCTTTGCTGTAGCAAACGCCTCAAAGCCTGAAGTGTTGAATCCCAACGTGTAGATATGTTCTGTATAAGGACATGATTCGGAATATTATGAGCATTTTGCATTTCTTTTAGAATTTTAGTTCTGCTTGTGGAATGACTAAAATGTCTTATAATGGACCTTGATTTGGTAATCATTCCATTTACATTATCGTCTTTAAAAAGGCTGGATTTGATTGTCAATTGCAAAGAATGCGCTAAACACTTCACTGGGATTACATCGTATGAGAGCTGAATCTCTCTAAAGCGACACCCATGTTGGCAGCATTGTCAGTGACTATTGCTCGTACACTACCTTGTATTTCCCAATCTTCTAAAGATTTCTTTAGATTAGATGCTATATTAATACCGGAGTGCTGAGCTCCAACAAATGGCATGACCTCAAGGCAGTAATTTTTGTACACAAAGTTTGTATCGATGCCATGAGCTGTCAAACTAAAAAAATCATTGGATTGTGAAGAGCAGTCACTTGTCCATATATCGGTGGTTATCACAATGTGTGGCAGATCTTTTAGTAACTCCAGTACCCTGGATTTTACTCGCTGATATATATCCGGTATGACTTTTTCACTCAAATGAGCACGGGAAACCATTTTGTAATTCGGATTTAGTTTTTTTACTAACCGTTGGAAGCCTATTTGATTCACTAAATCAAACGGTTGCATATCAATACAAATTTTCTCAGCGATAATGCGAGTTATTTCTTTTGCCCGAATATCATCATTGCTATAAACAGATTTTTCTTCTCAATTATTTCCGCAAGAGTTGCTTGTTTCTTAGGCTGTGTATCGTTGGCATTGCAACTTTTTGAATCCTGAATAGGCCTTTTCGTCCCTGAAACGGTATTCAATTCATTTGAATGGTGTCTTTTCATATGAACCCACAGTTTTGATGTATTGTAATTTTTGAATTGATGCCACGGGAAACTTTTTCGCCACAATACAAACATGTTGCTTTAGAACTATCCACATTCGAAAATTCAAAATGTTCCCATATAGCACTTTTGTGCTGTGAAGTTGACATTATTGGAATGTTTATTTTATATTCAACAACTATTTAGTTTAAAATAAACAAAATCTATGTTGTAGTTTATTTTTTAATAAGAACACTAAAGAAGAACCGTTTTTAATAACCACGCAACCAAAGGTCTAATTCGAGTGGCTGTCAGCCGGCTTTCAGCCGCCGACTTTTTTTGATATGCAGCCGCCGCCGATTAGTTGTTATGATAAATTTTTATTAGGTATAGACGCTATGTTATTAATGCGCTTTGAAAGAAATCTTAAAACGCACAAACACATACATGATTTAGCATTGCGAGAACATTTCACTACTATGCACTATAGGTCAAATGACTACTTTTTCTGTGCAAAATTAATAACAGGTAAATTAATGCTTAATTTTAAGGGAAATTAAAACAAAAAGGAAGGTAAGGTATAAAGGAAACCAAAATTTATAAAAACTTAAAATTTTAAACTTAAAAATTTAATTACATTCAATCCGAATAAAAAACACCCTACAAAAAACTTAAATTTTTCAATCGTAATATTAGTCCTCAATTTCATTCAGCAAACATAAATTATTTAATACATCCACAGATGTTGGTGATAAAATTTCATTTTCATTGTTTTCTTCATCTTCGTTGATGTCTTCTCTTGGGCTCTCAATGCTTAACAACTCGATAGCTTCAGGTGGAAAGTGTAATAGCTTCTGTTGCCGCATGCGTCTGCTTAAATATTTTGATGAGATAAGCGGATCGGACGTATCAGTAGCTCTATTAAATATGTCCAAAAGATTATTAGATCGGCTGTTTTTACGAGCGTGATGCAATCTGTCAGCCTTATAAATTTTGTGCCTGGACTCAGCACCTGCTTCTCCAAAGTATCCAATCGGAAGCACAGTGTTGTCAATAATCTGCTTGGAATGTACAAGCACTTTGTGGACTGTAGCTGTCATCGGCAACCAAGAATAAAGCTTTTGGATCAAATCCGCTGTTTGAAAGCAGAACGTCTCAAATTTTGTTGAGTTCAGAGGATACTGGCATGACAAACAAATTAAAATAATTTTAAAACGGAAAATTAATGTCTGATCAACGCCCGTAATGTTGGAAAAGATTTCGTGATCGGTGAATGCTCTACGCGCAGTATTTCCGTCATTTGTGCTGCCAAATCCGCCAACTTTTGGCATATCCACACGGAGACCCAGTTCTCTCCAAAAAGCGTCTTGAATATTTTTTTTTCTATTTGAAACAGCCAATTTGTCGGTTTCAGATCGTGTCTGCCATTTTTGCAATTCACATTTGTAACCTAAATGTAATATGAACTCGAAAAATCGAATCCAGCAATGCAATGGGCTTAAACCAAATTTACAATTAGAATCTTCTGCACGAAATCTTTCAGAAGTGTAATTAGTTATATTCATGAAGTCTTTTGGTGTGGAACCGCAAATAGGGCAAGTTTGATTTGATTTGGTTCCAGTCAAAATGTTCAAAACTTTCCCGTCAATAAGTGTTAAATACAAATCAAAGGACACTTCCACAATTTTCCCTTCGCTGATCGTAATGTGTATACTTTTTAATGCGTCAATTTCTTTTTTCAAGTCTGATTTTTCCTTCAAGATAGATTCCTTTGTTTCTTTGACGTATTCTAACTTAACGGGCCGACAAAACCTTGTCGATTGCGCAGTAAGATTATTCCAAATAGGCTGTCCTGACGTGACCAAAAGTCTTAACGGGATAATTGTAGTTGCCAAAAGCGACGCATCGGAATGATTCGACGTGCTTGGTTCGTTAAAAGCTTGTTTAAATTGCGCTTGACCGGTGCTACTATCGAAACCGTAACTTAATATCAACTTACACTTTAAATAATTGGTATTTTCTTTATCCATTACATATTCAAAGACCTCCTTCTGCATTTCAACAATTCTTTTAGTAGTATGTGATAGAAGCGATTCCAAGGGTACTCTTGCTGTTGTCTCGCTTGCTATTATTCCATCAGGTCGGCACATCAATTTTGCAGCAGCAACTTCGTTGTAATGGGGATAAATGTCGCAGTTCCTTAATTTGCTTTCTCGACGTATTGAATTATATTGTTCTTTTGTAAAATTATTTTCGAGCAAAAAAGCTAATGCTTCCCCCGCAGAAAATACAACAGGTTTTTGATGGACTTCAGTGCACAATTTTTTTATTTTTGAAGGCCTTGCAAGGCTTGCTAGTGATCCTTTAAGAAGCACCGCTAAGTCTGCATTTCCTTGTTTTCGAGCTGACGTTGCTGCCGCACGAACTAATAGCTCAGTTTCATTATTTGTTCCGCTTGAAAGGTCTGCTGCTGCTTTCCTCTTTCCGTACTCAGACTTTTCGCAAAATGCAAGTTGAGGACGTCCAAGAGCAGAAAAAGTCACTTTGCCAGATTTAATTTCATTTTCGAAGCTTATTTCAGCGTTGAGCCAAGTGACATACTCACTTCGAAACTTTTCAGCCTTTTTGTCCTTCCCAATACTTTTGCCATATTTCGCCCACATTTCTGATATATTTTTACAGAAAAGGCGCACTTTTTCCTTAATACATTTGGTGCAGTCATCGGAAATTTCATTTTTACCAATTTTGTCGACTATAAAATTCACAAGTTTATCCTGCTTGTCTTGCCTTGAATTTTCGTTAAACCAAATTTCAAACAACTCAGCTTTTTTTAAAACGCAATAACCTAAAAAATATGGAATTATTCGAAAACGGCTAAAAATGGCTATTAAATGTAAATGGGAATTGCTTTATAACATTTCAATATATTCATTTATGATTGCATTCAATCCGCCGATCTTCGCCGAAATTTTAAAAGCTTCCACGAAGTTACAGTTTGAAAACAATCGCAGTACTTTTAAGGTTATGTTAAAAACGTGGCTTTATTTCAAGCAAGTCAAACAAATTTATCACCTTTTTTAACAAAAAACATTAAAACTTACTTAATTTATTGTTCTCCATTTTCACTTTCTTCTTTATAACTCGCGAAATTATTTAAACAAGCAATTGAATCTTTAAAAGCAATACAGGCTTTTCAACAAAATTTATTAAGTGATTACAATGCAATGACTTCGACTGCGTGTTGTCAAACGGAATTTAATATTAACCAAAAACAAAAAGCTTACTTAGTTAATTTGAAGTATTGGTTACAAAATGACATTAAGAAAAGTGCAATATTTGCACTTGAAAAATTGGACTTTAGCACAGTTTTGGTAGCCGTTTAACCTACTGTGCTATGGTGCAAAACAAAACAAAAGAAACAATTTCATTACTCTATTTTGATTTTACGTTCTGCTTTTAATATGTTATTCCTCTTAGTTATTATGCAAAAAAAAAAAAAAATGAGAATTTAATTATGTAATTGTTAAAAACAGCTCTAAAAAATTTTAGAAGTATCGGCGTATCGACATTTAAATATCGCCGATATCGATATATCGGCAAATTAGCAGTATCGCCGATATATCGGTATCGGTATCGGTATTCGTTACATCCCTATTAAATACATTAGACTAAAATAAAATCAATCAATATACATACTTTAATTTTAAATCGATGTTAACCCTCTAACTTGCCAGATCGTTAAAATAACCGGATGAAGCTAATAATAAGTAAGTTTTGATTTATAGGTGAAAAAACCTTCGAGCGAACACCAGGTAAAGAATAGTGAAGACCGTTTGTAAACGTTCTTGCCGGTTTGCAAAAATTTTATTTATAAAAAGTTTTATTAAGATTGAAGATGATAGTAAGTTAAAATACATATTTTTTAATTGTGCGTACCTCGCAAAAAGTTGAACATGCTTTAACTTTCACGCGTTGTATACAAAACGACAGCTAGTGTTGCCAGATTCATAAGCTAACATACACAAAAATTATTAGAAATTAATTTTTTTATTAAACAATGGATAAAAAAATACCTTAAATATTTAAAGATAAATAAAACGTAAATACAAGACAAAAAATATCCGGCAAAATCTTTAAATTTTACAACTAAGAAAGCCTCAAAAGCGTGGTGTGTAACTTTCCATTGGTATAGCGTTAAACGTTTAACAAGCCAGAAAAGTGTTGCCGCGTAACGCGTGGTATGGGTGTCAGATTTCTTGCAGTATTTTATATACTGCATATAATTGCCCTACGGCATACATTTTGTTAAAATAATACAAAGGGATAAAGGGTCATAAAAAGTGTCATTAGCACGAAAAAGGCTCAAAAGTTATACTTTAGTCTCACAACGGCAACGCTGATGGCCGGGTAGTATTGTGCTGAGCAAAGTGGACAAAAAAAAACCAAACAACTTTTGGATTAAATATGTATGCTTGAATTTCTAGTAAAGAAAAAATTTAAATTTTTGTACCGCCCAACATGCAACACGAACAAATATGTTAATAGTGTAGGGGTGCTCTTAAGCTTTAATTCTGAAGTTAAACCAAAAGATGTGAAGATTTGAATATAAAAAAAAATCATCTTTTTGTTATTCAATTTGATTTCGTGGGTGTTGTGTTGTATCCTGTGAGGAAAAATTTTCGCGTTAGTGTTTCGTGCATGCTGGACATCTTGGTATTCGTGTTCGGGTCGTGTCGGTGTTCGGAAAATGCGAAACCAACCAGCCTTTACATATTAAAAAAAATAAGCACATTTGTTAGGTGTACCCCTTATCTGTGAAGCAATAAGTCTACGAGTAAAATTATAAGTAGCTATGACTTGAATGCTAGCTATTTTTTTCTTAATAAAGTCATGGTACAAAACCTTCAGATTTTATTTCTTGCTTGATGTTAAAAAAAGTGTCCTTTCAGAGTGAATATCGCAAACGTACTGCCAAAGCCACAATGTGAATTAAGATATTGAGTACTCGTAATTGAATTAAGTTAAATCAACAAGAGCCATAAAAGTAAAAACATCACAATCTAAAGAAATACAACTACGCGCACATTAATGCATTCATTAAAAGAACGTACAGCAGAATATTGTGTTAAGTGAAAAGTTTTGTATACTCTATTCAAAGACAATTTCAATAATTAAAAAGTCTGGGGCAAAATAAAAACTAAATGCGAAAGTGTAAAATAAGTTTATGCTCAAACTTGTTTATAATTGAAATGAAATAAGTACAATTGTATCAAATTGATCAAACTTTTGAAAATTTTTAAAGTATAATTAAAAATAAAAAATATGCAAACTTTTTAACTAAAAGTTTGACATTTTCTACTCATATTTTAATATAAGTTATTGCATTTACTATTTGCGGTTGAATTTATATTATTATGGACATATTTTAAACTTAAAGTTTTTTTATTTTTTCTGCTTTTTACTAAAAAATTTCAGCAACTTAAATTACTAAAATCTAAATAATGATCCGACAACCTGCGTCTATGTTCTGTAACTTAGTAAGTTATTATATGAATCAGCCTGTTGAAACCCGGACAACCAATATAATTGTTTTTTTTTTCTCGATGCGAAAACTTCTCACAAGTTACAGTACACACCCTGTCGGAAACTTTAACCCAAAGTCAGGCACACACATACATCTTGATGTCATTTGTTTATTAGTGATGATATGAACTAGAGTAAAATGTATGCTTTGTCGAATACTGATGAGAGATTAATTTGCTTTCTTCCGTACGTGTGTTAAGTACGTGTAAACAAGAGCATAACGAAGTGCCCACGGGTGGCCTTTTGCTTGTCTCTGCTTTAAACTAACTTTAAGCTAACTATTTCGCAACTAGTGCTGACTGACACTTGGATTACTTTCTAATGGAAAAAAACCAACTATTTTAACATTACGATGTCGTAGACGGTAGCCAAGTGTCTCACTCTATATTACTTTTCAACTGACTTAAAGCTGATTTTATTTAAGTCAACTGGTAGTCAGTAAATTTTAAAAAGATTTGCTGGGACTCGAACCATGTATCATAACACTTTGTGTAGTCAATGCGTTAATATCCAGCTAAGGTACCATCTAAAATAATAATAGCAAAATGTTAAAATAAAATTGAAATGAGTTTCAAAGTAGCTGAGAGTAAATTTTTTGGCTCTCACCAAATCCGATTATGTACTCGACTTAAGAATTAATTTTGGGCCAGTTCTGGATGAAAATTTAAATAGCTTTTAGTTAGTGTATGAAAAGTTAACTCTCTTTTTTTGTAGTCAACCACACATTCTCCGGCTGGGCAGCAGGCACTTTTTACATAAACAATATTACATCAAACTGTCAAAGTATTATTATTTATTATTTATTTATTAGCTTTTGAAATCATGTCATAACTGAGAGAAGTATAAATAGAGATAAAACAATTAAGACTATGGGCTTTATGACAAAAATATTCCTTTACTTAAATACTTTTCTGTCTCTTTTTAATTTTCCATAGTTGTTTATTTTTTTTATTATTCCATATTGTTTATTTATTCCAAACTGTAAAAGAAAGTTATGTCATTGTGTAAAGCTATTGTGTGTTTAAATTTTTCTCGGTAGTACAGAACGAAAAACTTTCTTAAAAGTCGTTTTAATTTTGCTGAACACAAACGTTGCTGCAGTTGCCACATAAAGCTGCTTAATTTTAATAAGAAAAATAAACAAACAATTATACAGGCAATTATTATTGTAATAATATTTGATATTATTTTCTTTTATAAAATTAAGATTGAAATGTTTTTCTTGCTTTTAATTACTTTGAATGCTAGCAGCTCTGAGAACTTTAGTAGTAAATAAATGTTTGACAAATGGGTTTACAAAATATCTAAATGGAATTAAAGCCAATTAAAAAATTATTTTTTTTTGCAGAAATAAAAAATACTAAGAATCAAATACTAACAAGAAAACTGATAAATTTTAAAAAACCCCCGGTATATCCAGAAAAGATATGATACATTCTAAGCGGCTAAACTGATTTTTTTAAACATAGCTGAGAACACTATAGATCAATTCACATTTCAAACAAACAAAAAAACTAAATCAAAATTGGTCCAGCCGTTTGGTCTGTACGTAGTCTCGTACATGTACACAGAAACACAGATACACAGACACACATGATTATGATTTGAACAGGCTAAAGTTAGTATCGCCTTCTAAGCCAAATTACATGAGATAATTATTAATGAACAAATAACATCAGAGATAAATGTAAATATATTTTGACATACACTTAGTTGAACGGAACAACTAGCTGTTTTCGAAGGCCACTAAACCCTCATCATCAGGGTTCTTTGTGTTTGGTCCACTATGTGTGGTGTCAGTTGATGTATATTTCTGCTTTATATACTTAGCATTATTGCAAACGGAATATATGAATTGTTTTGATTCGTCTTATTTCAATTTGCTGAAAGTTTTTTTTTGTAATGAAAGCTCAATTTTACCATCTCTATATTTACAAACAGTCTTGCCATTGTCATTTGTTCTTTACTAATTATGCACATGTTAGTTAATTTGCTTATTTTTGTTAACATATAAAGGGTGTCCCAACAAGAACGCAAGATTTAAATTTGGCGCCATTCGAAGTGTCATTGTTTGACATTTGAACAATTGTTATTGTTTGCTAGTAAAAGGTACGAGGTTAGTAAAAATGAAGCGCTACACGAATGAACAACGCATTCTCATTGTGAAATTGTTTTACCAAAATGGTGAAAGTTTTGCGGCTACAGTTCGCAAATTTGCGATCAATTTGGGGTCACAATAATGCTCCAAAAGAGTCAACTGTAAAGAGATTAATGGATAAATATGCATTAACAACGCGCCTTCGACCAGGTCGATCGACCGAAAATGTCGCAGATGTACGTGATGATGTCGCTCAAATGCAGGTCAAGCGCAAACAGTCAATGGTGTTCGGTATCGTGAAATGATAACCACTTTTTCGTGCCTAGAATTGAAGAAATGAATGTGGAGGGCATGTGGTTTCAACAAGACGGCGCCACATGTCATACAGCCAGAGAAACAATTCAATTGCTACATCAGTCATTTCCCGGTCGTGTTGTTTCGCGTTTTGGAGACCAGAATTGGCCTCCTAGATCGTGCAATTTAACACCATTAGACTTTTTTCTTTGGGGTTTTTTGAAGTAGATGGTTTACGCGAATAAGCCGACGACGACTCAAGCCTTAAAATAGGAAATTGGACGCTGCATTAATAAAATACCGCAGCATTTATGCAAAACGGCCATTTAAAAATTTCATTAAAAGATCGCGTGTGTGCCAGCAAAGCCGCGGCGGCCATCTGCCCGATTTGTTGTTCCACACATAACCCCATTTTGTCTACTTTACGATATAATAAAGTTTCACGATTTTTTTTTAATATCTGTGTTTTATTTAAAATTTAAATCTTAAGTTCTTGTTGGGACACCCTTTATTTAAAACTTTTATACAAATATCTTTTATACTCCACTCTTAATAGAAAATTTAAATTTTAATTTTCCCTTAAGTCTTCGTTTCAAAAGTTTAAAGGTAATTTACATTTGGGGTATTCACAAGGGTGTCCTAAGTGTCATAAAGTCATAAAGTCATAAAGTCCTAACATTTTAAACCAGTTTAAAATTATTTTTATTTTCTTTCATATAAAAGGAGTACTATATTAATACAATTCTCCACTCTATGTATTTGTTTCTGTCATAACTAATTATTTTGCTTTTTACTTTTCTTTTCCGACAAAATGTCCATTTAAGTTTAAATATGTGGCATTTTTCTTTAGCAAATTTCTACTCGAATCATTATATATTGCAAAAAAAAAAAATTAAAAATTCGTAAGGGATTAAAATAATGGAAACAATCTCCCAAAGCTGATTATATAGACCGCAAAAAAAGTAATAACTCGAGTGTAGACTTACTTTGATTTTATGAATCAAAAATTATCTCACGTGCAAAAAATTTGCGAAAATTCGCAAATAATTTTTTAATTGAAAAAAACCTAAAATTTATTTTTAAAAATGCTTCAATTGTACGGAATGCAAAAAATTTTTCAAAATCCGCAATTACGAAATTTCGCAAAAACTTGGTAACATCAAAAATATATTAAAGTCTGATACTTATTAAAAAAAGTTTAAAACTGTTAAAAAAAAAAACAAAGAATTGGGAACAATCACTTTTATTGCAAAAATTTGCAACAAATTGCAAAATTGCAAACAAGCCCCAAAATTACTTACAAATACCTTAAGATCTAAGAAATTCCAAAAATCGCAGAAAATTTACAAAATTACGAAAATTCGCACAAATAGATAGATGTACTAAAAATTGGTAAAATGTAAAAAGGCAAGCCCTAAAATAGCACATAAATACCTAAAGATATAAGAAATTCCAAAAAATCGGAAAAATTCGCGAAAATGAAAATTTGCAAAAACTTGCTAATACCAAAATGATAGCCAAGTGTGATATAAAATAAAAGTCGCCGAAAGTGTGAAACTGCAACAACAAAAATACTTCAATCAGACAATGATGTGGCTTGATTCAATCCTAATTTGTTAAAATTACACACAAGAGCAATAAGTTTTATCAAAAATTACCTGATTGCAAAACCTAAGAAAATTTGCAAATAAATTCCAAAGCCTTAAAATTGTAAAAGGATTTGACCTCGATTTGTGCTCGAAAAAATTTTGTTTTACATATTGCAAAAATTCGCAAATAATTTTCGGAAACAGATAGAAGCCGTTAAATAATTTTCTCATAATTTTGCATATTCGTACCAAATATTATTTAATTTTTGTAATATTTTTTCTCATTTGTTTTGTATCATATTGTTATTTTTCAACTAATACACTAAAATATGAGGGGTTGCTCACAGCAGTCGCATTTTAAACTAGTTTAAAAGTTTAGAACATTATGACGTTATGACTTTAACACTACCGTTTGAATACCCCAATTATATATAAATATATAAAACCAAAACTAAAGGTTTTATTAATAATGCGGTTTATTTATCTGATTTTAAATAGAAAATCTCTTAAAAAAAACTGATTTTATTATCTAGCAAACAAACTACTGCTATCCTTGAAATTTGCTTTATGGTTAAGGTTAAGTGGTTATTAAAAATATTTTCCATATCATGAACATAAAATTAACATGAGCTGCTGTGCACTCAACATCAACAAATCATTTAACTTAAACAGCAATTTGCATAAGAAGAATTATTAAAATTATAATTTGTGCCCCCCCCCCCCCCCCCCTAAAGCATTTCAACCAAACTCTTTTATCTACTTATGCTGGTATTAATATATATATTTTTGTTTTTCATTCCATAATTAAACTTCAATTTATCAAATTGAAGCAAAACCTGTTCAATCTTGAGAACTAGAAAAACATCTGCCGTTCTTAAGATCGAAAAAAACACACTCTACTTCCTTAGCAAACCATGAAGTGTTCCTAACATTTCACATTTAAAGCGCATGATGAAAGATTTTTTCCTGTTTTTTTATTTTTCTTTTTTTTATAATGGACAAGTGAAAAATTTGCAGCAAAAATCTAACCAACAATGTTTAACGTTTAAAGTTATTTAAAGACTGTATAAAGAGGAAGAATGAAAAAACAAAACACAGAAATCAAAAAAAAAAGAAAGAAATGAATGAACCTGTACCAGTGTAGTCCTCATCATCATCATCATCCACAACGGATGTGGCACCTTGTGGTTTTTGCGTCTTGTTACGTCTCCCCAAGAGTATTCGCTGTTAAGTTGTTCTTGTTAAATTGCTGTGTCCATCTTTTTATCATTTTTATACATCAGATTTTTTTTTGCTCTTTACTTGCATTTGTTAAACACAAGTTGTTGAATTTTGTTTCCCTCATTTTTTTTTCTTTTTTGCTGTCAATATTATACCAAGAACATTTTTGGGGGGTAAGGAACCAAAAAAAAAGGTAAATATCGTAAGACTCTCTGCGAGCGTTACATGTTCAAAATTGTATAGTATTAAAATCACTACATCTTATATATAAATTGTAGTATATGCATCATGCAATAATGCTTTACTTGGCAGCAGCATACAGTTAGATGCATGTTAATATTACAATTGGGTACAACAACAGTAAGTGTGACCGCAGTCATTGTTTTCTACTACTCGTATTCATCAGTGGTTGCTGCAAGATTCAGTAGAAATTTTTGTGCGTCTCTCCACTGATGTATAATAAGTTTGTCATTTCGTTTGCGATTTCTATGAAAATAAAATTGAGGAGCTGGTGAACAAGACTGGACATGTCCTGAATATATGTTTTTTTTTTTATATTTTATTTTTCTTTTACCTATGAAGTCACGAATTGTTTTCATTCAAAACCAGTTTAATCCTACTGTAAAAAAAAAATATAACTAAGACTGACGTTTCTTTGCTATTCTGTATCTGTAAAAAAACTAGTCTGTTATTTTTCGACATGTGCTCAAATATATCCTTAAAAAACTTTTAAGTTTTCAAGCTCTGATTAAATAATTGTTTATTATAACAAGTTTCTTCCTCAATTAAAAATTTATTTAATTCAATTGAATTTTTAATTGTACTAATTAATTTGAGTGCAAAAACTAAATTGATATTATCAAATTTTTTATAGGTGAATATTTAATTAATTTCTTTACTTTAACTGATACTACAAAATTATTCCTGCTACTTTTTTGTGTGAATGTGTCTTGCTTTTAGGGCTTTATTGCGAATATTAATTTCATCGGATCTTTCATTAAGCGTTTTTTAATCGTTTAAAAGGTTCATCGATTATTACTGCAAACGTATCGATATTATTATGGATAGTATAACAGTTTTCATTTTAGTGAAAGAAATATCGATATTTTTTAAAAAAAGCAACTAAAAGAGTAAAAATCGAGGTCGGTGAAAGTTTCTGACTACTTAAGTAGTCGACGGCACCTCTGAAGAAAACTGTTTCTCAGGTTAAAATCTCACAATTTCGATAGATAAGTCATATAACCTCCACGAGATATGACTAGATGCTAAAAGTGCTCGTGAAGAAATTCCAACATGGCGTGAGATGTGTGAAACGAAACTTACGGACGTCCTATTGAAACCATATGTGGTTGGTGTCCATATCTTCAAATTCAGGCAAAAAGCAATTGGTAGTCATCGACTTATTTATCGACACTTGTATATCATAACGTTGTTAGTTCACTTATGCTAAAAAATGCCAAACTTTAGTATGGTGTTGCCAGATTTTAGCTTAGCTTGACGTTAGTGTTGCCAGTTCCCGAAACACAAATAATAGCCCTCGTATATTGGTTGCCCTATTTTATACTTTTCTTTTTATATCAAACTCAAGTCCACTTAGGAAAACAATAAGAAATATGATTTTTTTCTTATTTATTCTGTGTTTCACAAGTTGATAAAAAAAAAATTTCGTTTCGAAAAGTTCTCGCATTCCCTACAGAAACGAAACGCAGATCTCAAAGTATTATAACAAATTTTATAAAAAAAGGAGCTTTATTTTTTTAAGTCTTAAAGTTCATTGCAGTTCACTCTTTGTGATAGGTTCCCATTTTAAAACTTGAAAATCTGCGTCAAAGGCAGCAAATTTGTTTCAAACTTGTTTGGTTACCGAAAATTTTCGAAAAAAGTTTTTATTTGGCGCTATGAAGTAAGGCCTGAGGAAATCACAACTGCATAAGAAATGAAATAAGACCCAATAAAATAAAAACTCAAAAAAAAAAAATTCAATAAGGCCCAAAGGAAAATTTATTACTATGTTTATACGGGCAACTTATTCTCAAATAAAAATCTTTCAAATAGAGAATTTTGCCGCATAAACAGCGAATTAAATTTTTATTTGCAAATAGCTAACTCTCTATCTCTCTCTCGCACTGTTCGCATATAACATGCTTAAGGTTGATACTTTTACAAATGTTTGATAACAGAGAACAACGAATGGATCAATTAAAACAATTTTGTACATTTGCACTATTTTTTTTTTTCAAGATAAGTAAGATTTCTATAGAAATGCTACCAAGTTGGTGTACTTTTGTTATGTCGTATAAACAGTGAGTTAATTCATTCACAAATAGTGCGCGTATAAACGTAGTATATGAAAAAACACCATATATATAAATAAAGTGAAATAAACTCAAGATAATTTCGTTTTATTATTTGGACGTTATTTCCTTGGGCCTTAATTTTTTTGAAAAGCTTTGTCAAATGTTGCATTCCTCCTAGATTAGAGAACAGATTTGAGAAACTGATTTTCTCACTTCAATTATTTTTCTATAAATAAATATTTTATCGCTTTGGGCTTTTGAGCATTGCGGGAAAATTCAACTTGACTCTAACAATTTCCTTAGGGTATCTACAATTTGTAGCGGCCGGTTGTAGCAGTTTTTCTTTGTCTTCTACTAACTTGTATTTTTCTGGTTCCACATAGCCACGGAATCCTTATTCGCAATTTTATAGTTTTTGTGCTGCTATTTCGTGCAAACTACGCAGCTAATCTTCGTTTAAAGTTTTATACGAAGCAGATGCATTTAATTTTTTATTTTTTTTTAAAGAACTTGTTAATAATTAATTATATACTTTAACTCAAAAAAAAAAAAAAAAAAAAAAAAAAAAAAAATGTATGTTTTTTCTTGTTGCTAAAGTTTATTTTTTTTGTATCTTTGATCGTGATGTTTTTCTTCAAAAGATTTAATTCTTCACTAAGTGCCAAGTAGAAGAAATCTTGACAGAAGCACCTGTTCAAGTGTGTTTGAAAAAAAAAAATTTTTTTCTTTAGAAGATTATTTGGTGAATTGCCATAATAACAAGGAAAGGAAATAAAGTATAATTATTATAATTTTTAAGCAAAAATTGTTAATTGATATTTGCTTCAATTAGTTATTTATATAATTTGTAATAATTAAAATAATTAAAAGTATATTACCAGGCAAGCGTTCCAGTTTGTTAATAATAATAATAATATAACGATACTTGTACATTTATTTATCCTCACAAAAACATAAATGTGAAAAACGGCCAAGTTCCTATCCAAAATTTCGGCCATAAAAAGTTGTGAGATATAAATTTTGGCCAAGTTCTTCTTTGCCACAATACCTGACACACAAATATATTATGTATGATAAAAATTTGTAATCGTAAGGGTGTCATATAATTTCTAGATAATCTGCCAATTTGACAACATTTTTATCAATATAAAGAAATGAACATTTATACATTATTCTCTCCTTTTTTGGGAAGGTAAAAATATTGTTAACAGATTATCTAGAAAATATGTGACACCCTCACGATTACAAATTTATATCATACATAATATATTTCTGTGCTAGGTATTGTGGCAAAGAAGAACTTGGCCAAAATTTATATCTCACAACTTTTAATGACCGAAATTTTTGATAGGAACTTGACCGTTTTTCACATTTATGTTTTTGTGAGGATCTGATTACTTTTTGAAAAGATTTCTATAATATCACTTTTTAAACTTAAAATTTCTAGTGTATTTTATTTCTATTCATGATCACTGTGCCAGTTGAAAATGGCAGAGTTACATAAAATAATGGGTAAGAGTGTGATGGGTGTTGAATTGTTGACCTTAAAAATGCACTATTATGTCATAACAACGGGTTGCAAATGTGTATGCAATTTGGTAAGAGGCGACTGGAAGAAACATGTAAAATACAGCGTATATATATTTACATGTTAAATAAAGTCTGCTTAGCCGAAGTACATAAATCAAAAGGATATGCCCAATGTGTATGCAAACTTTCAATAGGGTAGCTGGTGCTTCTAATTTTTGGAATTTCCGATTGAGTAAATCAATTACTATTTGTGTACAAAATGTCAGCTCTCTATAGTATAATATTACGTAAAATTTTTATGGGCATGGCCCCGCCGACTTTTATATCTGCTAGTGCTTATGGTTCATGCAATGTTTGGTATTAAAAAGTTAATAAGAAATACCTGAGTATTAAATTAAAAACTGCTAAGCCGAAGTACCTGAACGAAAAAGCTAAGATTTATGGGTGAAGGCTACTTTTTAAAATAGGGAATTTTTATTTTGGAGAAGTGCATTGTGTATTAAAAGTTTTAATAAAATGTATGTTAATTTTAAATTTGAAGTGCTTGTTTCCGCCCTCTGATAGCAAGTTCTGGGTTTTCAGATTTTTCTTAGTGATCTGTTATCTAGATTTATTTGTGTATCAAATTTAAGCTCGCTAGTGCGAATTGGAGTTTTAACGTCGTGGACCCGCATACCGGGTAAAACTTTTTGGTTTTAAGATTTTCCCATTGGCTTACGCAGCTACACTTACTAGTGTATAAAATGTCAGCTCTCTAGCGCGAATTATATCTTTAAATTTTATCAGCATTACCTCTCCCCACTATTCCTAACTCAAAACTTTGTTGTGAGCAGCGCTTATAATTTATGCTAATTTTCTTCTAAAATATGCTAGACCGATGTAGATTAAACACAAGGCTAACATTTTATGGTAGTGATCACGCCCAATTTTTAAGGTGATGCAAGATTTCACTAAATTGGCTTGAATTAAAAGCTGTATAATAAGTATTTAGTTCAAAATAATATTAGCGTGGTCCCGCCCATTCTGGTAAAATTTTTTGGGTTTTTAAATTTTTCTAGTTTGTTTCTCACTTAGAAATACTTGTGTATCAAATTTCAGCTCCTTTGCGCAACTTTTAACTTTTAATTTTCATGGGCGTAACCCCGCCCACTTTTCCAAAGTCAAAAGCTTTTTGGGTCAGTGCTTATTATTCGTGTCTAGTTTCGTTACAAACGGATAATAATAGCTAGATAAATAGTATATCTAAATATGCTGAGCCGCAGGGCATTAAAATTAGGCTTAAATTGTATGGGCGTGTCAACGCCCATTTTTTTAAAGAAAAATTTATAGCCTTGCATTACCGCAGTATATATGTCGAATTTCAATAAAATAGCTTCCATAAAGCGCCTTAGATTAGCTTTTTTAATTCTGACTTTTATGGGCGTAGCCCCGCCCTCCTGGTCAAAATTTCCGAGTTTTCAGATTTTTTTACTTTATTTTTTACCTTGACCTAGCTCTGTATCGAATTTCAGCTCAATAGCACAACTTTAAATTTTTATAGGTGTAGCCCCGCCCTCCTGGTTAAAATTTTCAGGTTTTCAGATTTTTGTGGTTCATTTTTCACCTAGATGTTCTCCTGTACCAAATTTTAGCTCTCTAGCTATAGCGGAAGTGCTTCATCAATTTGATGAGTGTGTCAGTGGTCAGTTAGTATGTCATAAAATATGCACTTTTTGCACCCCTATATCTCCGGAAGCTTTCATTGTAAGACTTTCAAGCTTCGCATATGAGGTTATATGAATATATTCTAATTATGGTTTAAATATCGTAATTTTACGAATGCGGGGAACAAATTTATGAGGGGGGTAAAAACAGCTCGAATGGCTTCGTGTTAATATACACACTGCGTGCATTGGCCGGAACTTGGCCTGGCGCACTACCGTGCGCCTAGATAAGAGAGTGTGAAATTCAACGTATGTTTTTCTAACTACAGTCGAAGAACAATTGAATTAACTAAGATAATCACCACTATCGCGAATAAACGTTCCCAAGACAAAACTCCCAAATTTTATGATTTGCTATCGTGAATGTTCCCATAAAAATTTTTTGTGAATGCGTTCACAAACATAAAAAATATTGTATCACGAATATTTACTCCCAGCAACTAGTTTACAAAATTAATTCACAAAAATTGTTATTGGGAACAAGAAGTACACATGTAAGTTAGTTGCTACATATTTGTTTTTAAATGTCCAACTTTATTAAACTTATTTTATTGAAAGAGTATTTATAAAGATCAAAGTGCTTGCCTGGTGGAAGCCATGTCCGCGCAGCCAGCGTATGGTAAGCGATTTCAAAAAGAGAAAATAGAGGATGTGGCAAAATTTTGGAATGTGCTAAGCACTACGTTGAACAGCCGTGGACCGCCTATCAAATCTATAGCGGAGAGGAAAAAGGTAAGAGTACATACATATGTAGCGAATGTTTATTGTTGGTTTAATAACCGTGACTTAAAATTTATAAGCATACATACATATGTAGGTGTGGATCGACCAAAAACGACACATAAGAAAAAAACTCACCGAAAACAAAAAAAAAAAAAAACCGCAACAAAACTGGTGATGGTCCAAAACATTTTACCCCTAGGAGGCAAGTTTTCTTCCAACACGTTCAGTAGGAATTGGAAAGCATCTTTGTTAAGATCTATAATATTCCTGAAACCTGTCAAAAACATTTGATTTAGAGACAAACACGTTTAAATCTTTACGACTTTTACCTTGACTCCGTTAACGATAGCGGATCTGATTCATCACGTATATGTCTTCGCTGCAATCGTTCGCTGGATTGATTTTCTTCTTCCAAAATCAGGAAACGCAAATAAACACTATTCATTTTAAATTAACACTTTTCTTCACAAAATAAACTTTTCTTTTACAAGCACGCAAACTATTTATAAATCAAAACAAACAATTCAAAATAGAAATTGTTACTCCCATGATATTCACAATAGACTTTTTACTCCCAAAACATTCGCGATACCAATTTGTTGGGGATGGGAATACACGTTTACTCCCAAACAACTTATTCCCATAACATTCGCGATAGGGGTGAATATCTGGTCCGAAGACTGGCACTGAAGCATGTGATGGATCTTTTTTCTCTTACACAAATACTATATTCATGAATTTAATTTTTTATTGATTTATTTATATATATAATTGTACTGTACGTGTGTATTTCACTAAACTCCTCCAAAACAGCTGGACCGATTTGTATGAATTTTTTTATGCGTTTGGCTGGCGCCCTGAATTATTTTAGATTCACAAATCAGCCCAGCAGATGGCGCTGCAATCGTTATCGAGGCTATTTATCTATACTGCAACTAAACGGCTGGATTGATTTGAATAAATTCTTGTGTATGCATTCAAGTGGAGACGTATATGTATATAAAAATAATATTAGATAAAAAAATACATTTTTACTCTAAATTTTTGAAATCAACAAAACATAACATATTACACACAAAAAAGTACAGTAGTTTTCCGATTTAACGAACATTCGATTTAGTGAACATCGCATTTAACGAACATCCAATTTTTTTCTACTGAGTTTCTTATGCAACGAACAAAAATTCTAATTTGTGCTCGGTATAACGAACAAATGTGAAATTAAATAAGAAAAATAATTGCTACCAGAAAGTTACTAAAAAAGAATCAGTTGTCGACATCGACGTCACTTTAACCCAATACCAAAAAATTGGGGCTTGTGTGCGCGCTCTCAAGAACAATTTTGTCCAACTGACAAACTATTTCCGTTCCCTAAGGTCTACAAAATAGCATAAACCTGCCAATAGGAGTCAGTTGTTTTCGACAACGGGTACACAAGCCCCAATTTTATGGTATTGTGTTAAAGTGACGTCAATGCCGACAATTAGAATAAGGGTTAATATAAATAAAAATGTACCGTTATTTTTCTTCTTTTGATGGTTTTGTTTGATATCATTTGAGAGTAAGTTGTGTGAAGTAATTTTTGCTACGAACATCAAAATATGTAAAAGAAATAGATTGTTTTTAAAGGATAAAGTTAAAATTGTCGATGATCATCGAAATGGTCTGCGGGTTAAAGATTTATGTAAAAAATATGGGCTGCATAAATCCACCAATAGTACAATCCTAAAATAAAAGGGAAATTTTTTAAGGAATGTTGAAAACAGTCATTTTTGGTATCGCAATAGAAGTGCTGTAAAGCAAGGCGAGGTCCCGAGAATGAAAAACTAACTTTTTCAATGGTTCCTCATGCAACGCAATTGCCATTTTGTAATAAAAAGCCAAAGAAATTCACAACAAAATCTATGGAAGATAGTTTAATGCAAGCCATAATTGGCTGACGGATTTATAAAAAACTTTAATTTAAATTTGAATAGATGGATTGAAAATAGCCCTTTAACCGACGAACAAAAGGAAAGTGAAGAAGAGCTGGATGGAACTGAAATTCAAGAGCCCAAAATAAAACACGAAGATGTCATTAAGCATTTCGAAATTTGTAATGGGTGTTTTTTATTGAGGTATAGAACTTTATGTTGGCATCACTTTTTTAACTGGCGGCCATTTTGTCAGCTGTCAAGTGACTAATATTTAGTTTGGTTTGCCATTTCATCATGAACAGGTTGACAAAGAACAACGCTTGCAAATCGTGCAAATTTATTTCGAAAATAATGGTTCAGTTCGCGAAGTTTACCGCAAGCTCCGTCCATTTTATGGTCGACATAATCGTCCATCAGAGCAATTAATTCGGTTAACCATGGATCGTTTTCGCACTACGTTTACTCTATGTGATAATACGCATCCGCAGAGACGTCGAACAGTGCGCACCGAAGAAACAATTGCCGCTGTAGAGCAAAGTGTTGCAGAGGACCCGAATGAATCGATTCGCCACCGTGCACAGCAATTGGAGCTTTGTCCATCAACTTTATGGAAGATTTTGCGCAAAGATCTTGGCTTGCGACCTTACAAGATCCAGCTTGTGCAAGAATTAAAGCCGCGAGACCATGCAATGCGTCGTGATTTTGGTGTATGGGACGAAAATGAGATTGATCTCGATGCTGATTTTCATCGCAAAATTTTGTTCAGTGATGAGGCTCATTTTTGGTTGAATGGCTACGTCAACAAGCAAAATTGCCGCATTTGTAGTGAAGAGAATCCACATGAGACCCTTGAGACGCCATTACATCCACAAAAACTGACTGTTTGGTGTGCTCTATGGGCTGGTGGAGTCATTGGGCCATACTTCTTCCGAAATAATGCTGGAGAGTCAGTTACCGTTAATGGAGACCGGTATAGAGCCATGATAACCGACTATTTTGTTCCCGAATTGGATGGCATGAATGTGGATGAGTTGTGGTTCCAACAAGACGGCGCTACATGCCACACAGCGCACGTCACAATCGATTTATTGAAGGAAATTTCGCGGAATGGACCTGTCAATTGGCCACCAAGATCGTGTGATTTGACACCATTGGATTATTTTCTTTGGGGATATGTGAAGTCGCTCGTCTACGCCAACAAACCAGAAACGTTAGGGGACTTGGAAGCCAACATTCGTGGCGTTATTGCCAACATACGGCCCCATATGCTCGAAAAATTGGTTGAAAATTGGACCTGTAGAATTGGCTTTATTCGAGCCAGCCGCGGCGGCCACATGCCCGAAATCATATTTAAACATTAATGGCATAAAATTATCCTTCCAATAAAGCCAAATTGATGGACATTAAAACGATTTTCTTGTGTTTTATTTCAATTCAATTTCTTACCTCTAAAAAAAACAAAAGAAAGCTGAAGATGAAGTTGTAGTGATCTTCGAAAACAGCTAGTTGTTCCGTTATACTAAGTGTTACTTAGTTACAATCTGTAGCCTACTACGAAGTGACTTACCTCAACCATATATGAATATGACCAATCAAAAAATACCTTAGTAGTCATTGTACGGAAAATATTAAGCTAAGAACACCAAATGATATTAAAGCTAACATTGCCAATCTCAACGAGAATATTAAACAGGCTACTGAGCATGCCACTACCTCCCATCCGCAAACTGGTTTTAATAAAATTTATTCTTCAGATATTGAACGTCTCGTACGTGAAAAAAGAAGAGCTAAAAGGGAATGCGAACAGCACAGATTACCCAAAAATAAAATTAGATTTAAAGAGTGCACGAAACGACTCCAAGAGTTGCTTGCATCTGAGAAAACTGCATCTTTTAAAAATTATCTGGAAGGTCTTGATGTCACACCAGCATCTAATTTCTCTTTGTGGCTCGCTGCTAAAAAGCTTAAAAGACCCGTTGCGTTTAAACCACCTCTGCGGACTTCGACCGGTGATTGGGCAAGAAGCGATACTGAAAAAGGTAAAATATTTGCCGAGCATTTAAAATCCGTATTTACCCCAAATATATGTACTGGTGTTGCTGATTTGCCGAATGTAGTTGCTCTTCCCCCTCGACCCTTAAAGTTTAAGATGCGTGATGTACATAAACTAATTGCTGAGCTGAACCCGAAGAAAGCTCCAGGTATTGATGGTATTAGTAATAAGATGCTGATGAATCTCGTCTACGCCAACAAACCAGAAACGTTAGGGGACTTGGAAGCCAACATTCGTGGCGTTATTGCCAACATACGGCCCCATATGCTCGAAAAAGTTGTTGAAAATTGGACCTGTAGAATTGGCTTTATTCGAGCCAGCCGCGACGGCCACATGCCCGAAATCATATTAAAACATTAATGGCATAAAATTATCCTTCCAATAAAGCCAAATTGATGGACATTAAAAATAGTTTCTTGTGTTTTATTTAAATTCGAAGTTCTATACCTCTAAAAAAACACCCGTTATTAAATGGGCTCAACAAAACAAAATTAGTAGCTTAAATTTAATGCTTTTGAGAGAGCTTCAAGAAGATGCCATTAAAGGTGTGTTTACATGGTAATACAAAGTATTACGACTTTGTAGAATCAAAATATTATGAATTTCTCTCCGTGTTAAAAAAGAGAACAAGAGTCTGTTGTAGATATTTTTCATGTTTACACTGATACTATAAGTAAAATACAAGCAAGGATATTAAACTGTTAAGCTAAAAATAAAAATTGGATAATTGAAAAAAATTTATACTAATAAATATAATTAAATATTGAAGAAAACATATTCAACGCAATTATGAATAAAATTCCGCCAGAAATTTCTCCCTTTTCAAATTAGGATTTTTTGTTTTCCTTATTACTTGCCATTAGTTGGAATTATTCCCCGGGAAAAATTTCTCGCGGAATTTTATTCATAATTGCCCTCATTATTATTTTACTACAAAATTTTTATAGGTTTGTTTATTGTTTGTTTGGTTTTGTGGTACAGGTTAAGTAGCTGATGGTTGCAGTAGTACAATGATTACAAAAACAACATGAAAATTTCCTGAGTTGATTTTGGTAGTTTTTGTGAAAGTGCTAACCCCTTCAATAAATACCATCAGTGCTGGCAACGTTTACTTTGAAATACACCTCTGGTGTCATGAGAATACTTAAGTTTCTAAAATGGTTTAGAAAATAAACATTTACCGACCGCTTGCCAAATTTTCTATCCGTATTCTCTCCTATTCGATACATTTTGCTTTTACATGATAAGATTTTGTACGTTCTACATCATATCATTGTATTACCATGTAAAGACAGCTTAAGAGAAAGATATCAATTCCAAAAAAAAAAAAACAGACCAGTTTCTTTAAATAAATTATTTTTGTATTATATTGCTTTATGAATTTTTCTTTTACTGATATTTTAATAAAATACATACACAGAAAAAAGTATTCACCAATTAATATTTCCAATTAAAAATTTAATTCATTCAATTAAATTTTTAAATGTATTAATTAATTTGAGTGGAAAAACTTAATTGATATTATTAAATTGTTTATAGGTGAAAAATTAATTAATTTTTTAATTGATACTACAAATGTTTTAATTAATATTACAAAATCATTCATATTAATTTTTTGTGTGTACATATGTTCTTTTAATAAAATACTAAAAATACTGCGAGTACATATTCTTTGAGTTTTGAATAAAACAGGAGGACACTTTTCCTTTTTTACTTTAACGAACAGACCTGACAACAGTTAGGTTCGTTAGATCGGAAAACTACTGTAATATATATGATTTTGTAATATTAATTAAAATATTTGTAATATCAATTAAAAATTTAAGTAAATTTTTACCTATAGACAATTTGATAATATCAGTTAAAATTTGCCACTCAAATTAATTAATACAATTAAAAATTTAATTGAATCAATTAAATTTTTAATTGAAAATATTAATTGGTAATACTTTTTTCTGTGTACACGATATTGTTGGACAAAGTGCAAAACCAGCATATTTTTTATGAAAATATGATATTGATTTTTCCTCGTCTATTGAGCATATTTGATGCCAAACTTTAAATTTTATGGGGTCTCTCTTATTCATTGTGTTGCTGTGATATTTTCCAGCAGTTGCAGTTTCATCTCTAACGTTACGGTATTACCAGATGACTGGTCCGGCTTTATTGATATTTTTCTACATTTTGCTCAAGCTAAAATTTTGTAACGGAATAATAAAATTTATTTCAATTTATTTTTTAATTTTGTTTTATTTTTGGAAAAGATTTTTATAAGAATAAAAAATTGCAAAAAGAATTAAATAAAATAAATCAAGGGTGCATACAGGTTTAAGTTTCATTAAAAAAATTCTGACTAGTTTCTAAAACCATAATGAAATTACAAACTTTTGTATAACATATAAATGTTCGCTCAATTTGAGATTCTTTGAAAGCAATGAAAGTGTAGATCCTTAAAAATTACTTCCAATTTTCTGTACTGGGAATAAAGAATTGCTATTTGCGCATTGCATGATATTTATTTTCATTGAGTTTTCCTTTCCGTGAGGAATCAATTAAACTATCCAATATACATTAGAATAAACCGAGTTTTTCTTTCCTAATATTAAGCTCGTTTAACAAACAAGTCAATTATGAGATTTCTTGCAAAATTTTTCTAAGTTTTTTTCTCCCATGTGACTCCATTATGATTCTCTTCTATTTGTATAGATCAATTAAACTAATTCCCAATTGTTCACCAGATAACCCCATATTACCTGCCATTAAAAGCCAGTCAGTTACTGTTAAGAAGCCCCTGGTGTTCGCTAGTTTGCCCTTTGCGATATTACTAATGTTCCGCCATCTAAGCCTATCACATTCCACACTAGAGCAATGTCAGATAATAAAAATTCCTACAGAAATGTTGAGTGAAAGTTTACCTTATGCTGGTGCTCGCTCTGACCGAGCAGGGACCAGTCAAGACTCTTATCACCTTCCCATTTATACCAGTGGCAGCTTGAATCTTCCGGAGTCAAGTTTTTACTATGTGGCCCTCGATACTCTACAATAATCCCTGCTTCTAAATGAATTGTTGGCCTGGTCATTACACAATTGTTGAGTTCCCTGTAGTAATCCCTCATCTGTAATTTAACTGATACTGCCATTCATTCTCTCATCTAACGGCGGCCCTATTCTTGCCAGCTCATCAGGAATTTCGTTTCCTTCAACATTGCATTGACTAGGAATTCAACATAGTGTGACACTATATTAGAAAATAAGCAATTTGAGGACTCTCCTGTAGTCAATCACTAGTTTCGATTTGACATTGTGCATCTTCAAAAATTTTAGCGCTATCTGACTGAATCTCTTCGTATTCAGTCACATTTCTGGACAAACGCTATCGAACGAATGATAGTGTGAAAGAATTACAGATTTCCGTCCCCAAGTTATGCGCACAGCAAAACTACCAATGTAAAATCAACATGTAACAATTTTGATTGGATATCATATTAAATTTACTATAAGTAATATGTTGTTTAATGTACTGTTGTGCTCAGCTATGCGACCTGTTCTTGCTTTGATGTTCGTTTTGTGTAAATAGCTGACAAACTTCCCATTACTCCTGCTGCTGTCAGTGTACTAGTCTTCTAGTCAGAGTATCACAGGTTCAATTTCTGGCGAAGACTTTCAATGTTTCTGCAGAAAAGCCAATGTAGCTTCGTAGTTTGAGTTTTTCTTACTATAATTTTAATATCAAATAAAGTATATGTTATATTATCAATTAAAGCATATTGAATTAAAATCATTAATTCATATTGGTATTTATTTAGTGTTTATGGCTGTAGCAAAAAGCGAGTTGTCTACTAGAGACCTGCGTAAACAGTCTTGAAATGTAAATACGTGGTTTTTTAAATGTATTCACGTCGCATGTATTATATTAAACCAATAATAAATGCTGTCGTACTATAAGAGAAGTACGATGGATGTATTGGTGTACGTGTATATCAGTGTTAACAAGCGATGTGGCCAAGACTGCTTGTTTGTAACAAACACTCAAAAGAAGTAGTGTTGATTTGTGTATGCTTGTTATCTTGCATACTGTGCGTTTGAGTGTGTGTGTGTGTGTAAGATATAGATGGTAAGCTATTATGTGATTAACCGCATACAACTAATGTTAATGCATGTGTGTGCGTTTCCATGTGCGCAGAAAAATAGAAAATCATACACACATACATGCATGACGTTTGTACACGCGCTCATGCGTAGAAAGAAGCAATTATCACAAATTCTTCCGTCATGAAGTATTTTCTTCTTTACTCCTATACCTACAATATTGAAACAAATTCCTTGCAAATAGTGTTGTTAACGTTTGCCTTATAAGATTTCGCTGTAGTAAAGCATTTGAAAAATCCCTCATGTCTTAAAAGTTCTTATAAGATGTCTTGTGCAGGACACTATTGTCTACCATACGATGAGTTCGAGTTAAAATCTTGGCCGGCAAAGCCAACTACATAACAACACACTTACATTTTCCTAATTACTGAGCCAATAGACACAATGACGCAAGTTAAATAATTTATAAAATCCTATGACTACATTAGCGTGAAATAACATTGATTTAATATATGGATCTTCGTATTATTTCAGTAATAAATTCACGTTGCTTTAATTTAAATAACTTTGATTCAATATGATTTTTCAGTTTGATTCAACAGTACTGGAATATGAAATTAATATGAAGTAAAGTCATTTCAAAGTGAAATTATTTTTTTTTAAGAGATGACATTAAATTATGATGAATTAACATGCAATATATATGAAACAAAATTATTGAGGAAAAATATTAAATTAATATGAAAGTTTTCTGTGTGTAGACATCAGCACCTGCGCCTTCCTCATTTTTGAACAATTTTTAAGGACCGCACCACTCTCATAGAGCTTTTATTTATTCGACGCAAGTGTCCGTCTCCAGATTAACCGGTGGTGATAGGCTCCATGAAAAATCGCCTAAAAATAAAAATGAAAAATCGCCCAAAATTTTTCCATACAAAATTTGGGTGATTTTTCATATGAAAAAACGCCCAAAAATGTTGGGCAATTTTTCATTTTTTTTTGTGATTTTTCATTTTTCCATGAAAAATCACCCAAAACCAAGGCGCCCAAAAATAAAAATGAAAAATCGCCCAAAAATTTTTTTCATATGAAAAATCGCCCAAAATTGTTCAAACATATAAAAATTAAAGGAAAAAATACACCCAAATACCATGGTGGAGAAAATTCTTAAGGCCGGCAGTGCAGGAAAATGTTATTAAACAAAAAAACTTGGCAAAGCAGAAAATCTTTATTAATCAGCGCCGTGTGGGGAAATACCATGGTGGAGAAAATCCTTAAGCCCGGCCGAAGGCCGGTAGTGCAAGAAAACGTTCTTACGCAGGAAAACTTTGCAAGGCAGAAAATATTTTAGGCAGCGCCGTGTCGGGATACATCATGGTGGAGAAAATCCTTAAGCCCGGCCGAAGGCCGGCACTGCCAGTAAACGTTCTTAAGCAGGAAAACTTTGCAAGGCTGAAAATATTTATTAGGCAGCGCCCTGTCGGGAAACATCATGGAAAATCCTTAAGCCCGGCCGAAGGCCGGCAGTGCAAGAAAACTTTCTTAAGCAGGAAAACGTTGCAAGCCTGAAAATATTTATTAGGCAGCGCCCTGTCGGGAAACACCATGGTGGAGAAAATTCTTAAGCCAGGCCGAAGGCCGGATGTGCAAGAAAACTTTCTATTAGGCAGCGCCCTGTCGGGAAAACCATGAAACCAAGAAAACGTTCTCAAGTAGGAAAACTTTGCAAGGCAGAAAATTTTTATTAGGCAGCTCCGTATCGAGGAACGCTGTGGTGTAGAAAATTCGGGAACGAACGAACATTATTTACGCTTCTCTATAACTTTTCTTTTTTCATTTTAATATAAAAATGAAATTACTATAAATTTAATTTTTATTGAAAATTTTGGACGATTTTTCATTTTTTTTGGGTGATTTTTCATTTTGAAATTTTGGGCGATTTTTCATTTTCATTTTTGGGCGATTTGGTTTTGGGCGATTTTTCATGGAGCCGTGGTGATATTCTACTAAAAACAATTTCAATGACTTTTAAGTTCGTAAGCCTAGTAGTTAAGCCAAAACTTCGCCAAAACTGATTTCATTCAAGATGGATGTGTAACCTGTTAATCTTGTTATTCGCCACACTTGCCTCTATGACTAGGTCAGATAGAATATTCATACTTTTATGTCTCAGCTAAATAAAATCAAATTATCATTTGAGATCATCTGTAATAAAATTATTTTTGGCTCCTGTTATAAATAAAAAAAATCTTGGAGAGGAGAAGACGTCGGATGAATAATACGTAGTTGAACTCCAGCTGTCCACTGCGATCTTAATAGTTAAGACGTCTAACTGGAAAACATAGTCTATAACAGGTATTCGCTTCTTGTATCTTGTGGCTCAAAATTCACAAAACATATGTTTTCTTAATTTGGAACGATTTTTCTTAATACCGTGTCCAATTTTGGTTAAGAAAAATATAGCCGAAATCGGTATCTTTATAAACCAAATTTGACGCGAGCTGATGAAATATCGTAACAAAATAGCCGGAAGAAAATTGCATTACTGAGAGTGTGTTTCATTGATTGATTTCTTTTTCTTCTCTGTTTATAAAAAAATATTACTTGGATACTATTCTGAATACTTAAACAGTTTCAGCTGCTTACAGATTTCATTATTTTCAATCGTCTTAACTCAATCTAACTGGATAATATTATTTGCATTAAACAATCCTTCAAATTACATTCTACACATACCAATCACATAAGTGCTTTTAATAAACTTATGTATATGATTTTATTTTAAATAGTATTTGTATAAGTTTTCTCTGCAAATATAGAAAATATTACAGCAATATATATTTTCCTTCATCTTAAGCAATAAAGGTAAAAGATGAAAATATTATTTTAATTGAATTTTTGAAATGAAATCTAATAAAAGTTGAATATAATTGCAGTAACTCATACAGATTCAACAATAACAAATACCTGCAAAGTTAAAAAAAACAAACGTACTTGTCTACCTGCAAATGCAGATATAAAGTCAAACACCTGCAATTCAAATTTAATTCATTTGCAACAAGATATGCAAGCTGTTAGTAACCAGATGTATCGCATTCTGTATACCCTTCAGGATAAAATTTTAACTATCAAAATTAATATTAAATTTCCTTGAGAAAAATTTCTTCAGTAAACTAATTTGTAGAAAATCTAGAGGGATTTTAGAGCAAAAAATTTTTTGCATGCAATGTTACCAGAAGGTGGACAATAAAGAAGACATTTGCTTTTCTGAAAATAAGTGCATTTGTTTGTTTCATTCAACAATAAAAGTTAACATAACTGTTCATAACGCTGTTAGAAATTTTGTTTTACTTTTCAATTAATTTATCACTGTGCTAAAAAAGGACTAGAAGGATAGAACACATATTTCGAGTTAAATGGACTAAATTTAACCTCGAGAAACTTGCAGTGTAAACAAGGTTCTCAGAGATTACAAATGGAATGACAAGTCTATGAATACCTTCTTTACCTGTCATTAAGAATTTTCAAGGAAAGGAAGCAAAAAAATATATCCGTATACAGATGTTTAAGTTTAAGTTTTAAATTGTATGATATACATAGAATAACAAAATATTGAGATGAAAACTCTTCACATGAATATTCATACTCTAACGCACAATTTAATAATGTAAGAAGAACATCATCCAGATAACATTATTTCCATTTACACATGTATTTGTTATAATATATACAGATGTACATATGCATATATACTAAAACATACATACATATACATCCCAACTGCTTTGAAGTTGGAAAATGGTGAAAGTTAAAAAAAAGAATTATTAAAATAAAAACTTTTACTTCTAGGAATAATTGCTTAATCTAGAGCCTTATAAGTTTAGTTTCATTTAGTTGTATTTTAGAAATGGAAATATATTTTATAAATTAAATAAATTACTGCAATACAGATAGAAAAAGAAAATATTATTTGAACAAAAATACATTACTAATAATTTTAACAGGCTAAAGTTCGTATCGCTTTTTAAGCCAAATTACATGTGATAATTATTAATGAACAAATAACACCAAAGTTAGTTGTAAATATTCTGACAACACATAGTTGAACGGAACATCCAGCCGTTTTCGAATGCCACTAAACCTTCATCATCAGCGTTCATTTCATTTAAACAGTTCATTAAAAAGTGCTATATTCGGCTGTGCCGAATCTTATATACCCTTTACCAAAGTGTGTTTATGTAGTATAGAGATACATTCATAAGCACATACATAAAGTATAAACAAAAAGAAAAAAATAATTTGAGCTAGTTACTTTTATCTGCAAAAAAAAAAAAAAAATTAATTTATAAACCCTAGAATCATTAGATTAGATTTTTCTGATTCCTTGTATCAATCTAGTAGTTCTTAAAAAAATATAGAAAGTGTGTTAAGTAAAAAAAGAAAAAAGGAAATTAAAAAAAAATGTTTTATTTAGTTACTTTAATATCCAGATAAAAATATCAAAGTTTCCAGCTCTGGAGCTCTGGTTTTTATTTTTATAATTTTCTACACCCAAATTTTCTTTCCAAAACGTAAAATATGTATAATCTATAAGATAAAAATTAATTAGACTTTGTTACTTTTATATATCACAAAAAGTGTAAGTTTCCCAACCCTGAGATCATTCTTTCTGATTTGTTACACTAATCTCTTTCTTTTAAGAATTTAAGATATGTTTAATTTATAGAAAAAAGGAAAAATTTGTTTTAGTAAGTTAAAGTTTTCAACCCTGGAATCGTCTTTTTAATTTTTTTAATGTTTTTTTTTTTATTTTATGTACCAATTTTATTCGTACTCAAGCATAAAATAAGTTTATTTAATAAAAAAACAATAAAAATTAATTTTCGGTAGTTAATTTTTTATATCACAAAGAGTGTAAGTTTCCCAACCCTGGAATCCCCCTTTTTGATTTTTCTGTATTCTTAAAAACAATATTTTTTTAAGAATGTAAGATATGTTTAATTTATAGTAAAAAAAGGAAAAATTTGTTTTAGTAGGTTACTTTTGTATAAAAAATAAGGTTTTCCAACCCTGGAAACGTGGTTTTAATTTTTTTATTTTTTTCAATTTGAAATACCAAATTCATTCGTACTGAAGTATAAAATAATTTTATTTAATATAAAAAAAATAAAAATTAGTTTTCGGTAGTTAATTGTATATATCACAAAAAGTTTAAGTTTTCCAGCCCTGGAACCGTTATTTTTTATTTTTCAGATTTCGTACACCAATATGTTCCTTTAAGAATATAAGCCATGTTTAGTATATAGAGAAAAAGAAAAAATTTGTTTTAGTAAGTTACTTTTGTATAAGAAAAATGTTAAAGTTTTCCAACCCTGGAAACGTCTTTTTCATGTATTAAACTTTTTTTAATTTTTAATATCAATTTAATGTGTACTGCAGTATAAAATAAGTTAATTTAATTAAAAAATAAAAAGAAAATTTATTATTTGACATATTGTCAGAAGTGTACATAAAATAATTAAAATTTATTTGCTGGTAGTTTAGCATGTCTATATACGTATTTCATTGGCACTTGAACCAAATCATCAGTAGACTTTAACCACAAATTTTAAACAGTCACAAACCTCTTACTTTATGCATAGACTTTCAAAACTATATGAGAATTCATAAAATAATAATACTTTTGAAAATCACAAAAGAAAAAATAAGCTTAGTAGGCTTTGAAGCTGATACAAAACCCAGCAAATAATTTATATCCAGGTGAGCTCATTTTATTTTTCTACATCCTTATACAATTAGAAATCCATTGGACAACAATAAAAGTATTTACAAGGCTAAATGAAAAATAAAACATTAATTGAACTTTATAGAAAATTTATTATTTGACATATTGTATAGAGACATGCTAAACTACCAGCAAATAAATTTCAATTATTTTAAAAAATAAAAAATTAGTAAGACCTAGTTACTTTTATATATTACAAAAAGTGTAAGTTTCCCAACCCTGGAATCACAATTTTTGATTTTTCTGATTTGTTACACCAATCTCTTTCTTTTAAGAATCTGAGATATGTTTAATTTATAGAGAAAAAGAAAAAAATAGTTTTAGTAAGTTACTTTTGTATAAGAAAAAAAATTTAAAGTCTTCCAACCCTGGAAACATCTTATTAAATTTTTTAAGTTTAATTTTTTATTTGAAATACCATTTTTATTCGTGGTGAAGTATAAAATAAGTTTATTTAATAAAAATAAATAAAAAATTTGTTTACCGTAGCTAATTGTATATATAACAAAAATCGTAGGTTTTCCAACCCTGGAATCATCCTTTTTGTTTTTCTGATTTCTTACATCAATCTGCTTCTTTGAAGAACATTACATATGTTTAGTTTATAGAAAAAAGATGAAAAATTTGTTTTAGTAAGTTACTTTTGCATATCAAAAAAGTTAAGGTTTTCCAACCCTGGAAACGTCTTTTTAATTTTTTAATTTTTTTTTATTTTTTAATTTTATTTAGAAATACCAATTTTATTCATACTGAAGTATAAAATAAGGTTATTTAATAAAAAATTATTAAAAACTAGTTTTCGGAAGTTATTATGTATGGCAAAATGAAGTTTAAGTTTCCCAGCTCTAAAACCGTCTGCTCGATTTTGCTGGTTTTCAATACGAATCTTATTTCGACTATTTCTGACCCACCAGTCCAAGAACGAAGTCTCTAGCTTCTCTGGGAGCTTCGGAAAACCGATTTCACGTACAGACAGACGGACAGACGGACATCGCTTATTCGTCTTCCCTATGCATAAGGATCCAGAATATATATACTTTATAGCTCGCTTATTAATATTCTAGAAATTACAAACGGAATGACAAACCTATATATACCCTTTTACCATTTTTTGGTAAAGGGTATAAAAATAATGAGAAAACTCCTTAATAAAAGCTTACGCATCCACTTATGACACAAATGACAATCCAGTCGAAAAATTATAGGAAAATATAGGAATTCAGCAGCTACTGCAAATGACAAAACAGCATGACCTCACACTTATACATTGTGATTTCAGTATGAAGATTGTAGAGAGTGAAGTAATATATGTTGTCGGAAAATACTACCTGGGCAAACGAAACGATACAAGATTGAGACTTTTGCAAGTAAAAAATACTCTCAACATCGCCTTCATCCAAATCATTTATACAAATCGAAAGCCAATTAAATTGACATTGTAAGAAATAAAATTGACTACATTTTAATAAATAAACGATGTTGCTACTGGGTGAGAAAAGGCATAACATTTCAAGGGTAGATAAAAGCTCAAGGGTAGATGAAAGCTCAAGGGTAGAAAAAGAAAGCTCAAGCCAGAATTGATATCGATATACTGAAAGATCCATGAATTTAATAGAAATCCAGGGGTCTGCTCAGTAATTTAAAAGGAAAGAAAATACCTTCAAACTGGTATGTTAATTACATGCAATTTTGAAAACATTTTCTTTCGTTTCAAACTACACAAAACACCTCCAGGACCAAAGTAATAATTACTTGGAAAACTGGAAGAAACGTAATCAACATGAATAATTTATAAAATTATGTTAAACTTATTTTAAATGCGATAACAAACAATATTCTCGAAACCCAATAACAACAACAACAGCAAATAGATAACACACGAATTCCGAGATATTCGTAAAGAGTGAAGACATGTGCTGCAAAAAATTATATGTATAGATTTTCCATTTAATGAGAATTAACACTCAGGCAATGGTGGTACTTTCTTTGAGAAAGGGAAAGTGAAAGAGAAGACAGGTGGTGAAGGAAGAGAGAGAGGAAAGCTTCATTCTTTTACTACTCTTCTTTTTTCACGTTTTTTTTTATAATGTAGTGTTGTAGAGCCTCTGGTGTTAAATGAGACGTATTAACAATTTTTGAAGCTATGCTTAGTAGCCATTTTATTAGTTACTTTACTTCGAAGGTGATTCTGTTACACAACGAAGCAGGGCGCTGTGATGTTACATTAGGATTAGTATCTGCAGAAGTCGGTATAGTTCAGTGACCAGTGACTATGCGTTCGTCACTTGAACTTTCCTATAACAAATGATAACAAAGGGACACTAAAGCACACTATAAAAATGCGTGGTGTTGTTGTTGGATACCTTTTTTAAGCTTTTAATTTTGATGGTAAAAGAGATAAAAAAAGGTAAAAAAGATGTTTATTTCGTTCTGGCCGTACAAGCATGGAACATGCCAAACGTTATGGACGCTCAAAAAGTTAAGGACCTATTTACATGCCGTTACTAAGTTTTACATGTGTGCGAAGATGAATTCGAATTCAATTAGCAGAGACAGAAAATAAAATTTCTAACAGAGCATTCTAAGCACATAACAGAGCACTGTTAGCTATTTAACAGTAGTCGCATAATAGATTAGGATTTCAATTCTTTGGAAATAAAACGCGATAGATTATTATTATTATTTTTTTTTAATTTCTCTAGCGGCATTTAATGAAATTATTAAGGTGGGATGTTGAAAATATTTCTTGTAAGGCCAATAAATTAGATTCAAAAATCAATTACTTGAGAAGATTAGTGGTCAAATATGGAAGAGCACACATACATATTATATAAAGGCGTGGTAGGCTTTAGGGTTCTAAATGTGATCCAATCGATCAAATATCTAAAATAATTTTAGAAATTGAAATAATCGATTTTAAAAAAATATGATTTTTAATGAAACTTCCTTAGAAGATTAGTGGCTATTTTGGCGATATATGGAAGTGTGCTCTTCTCTTAAATACATAATTGTGATAGGTTTAAGGATCCTAAATATGACCCATTGGCCAATTATCTGAAATAATTTTGGAAATTAAATAATCAATTTAAAAAAATTCTATATTATAAATTTTGGTTCCTGTCTCTGCTATTTAAATTTGAATTTATCTTCAGACTCATACAGGGCTATCATGAATAAAATTCCACGTGAAATTTCTCTCCTTTCCAATTAGAATTTTTGGTTTTCCCTATTACTTGCTATTAGCTGGAATTGTTCCCCGTGAAAAATTTCACGCGTAATTTTATTCATGATAGCCCTGATAGCTTTTTAAAACAGAATTTTGTAATTGATATCTAATTAAAAAATACTCCTTTTTCCTTAATATTGTTACGTTTAAATTTTATTAAACGAGTGAGTTCTTTTGATTGCTCAAAAATAAAAATAAATAACACACAATTTTTTATTTGCTACTGTTTTTCCTTTTATTCTTAACGAAGCAAATTACAACTTGTCTTTACTTAACTACTTCTTATCGTTATTATCTACTTTCAATGAGGTCTTAACTTGACTACTTTCTGATTAGCACTGCTCTGTTCTTGCACATGCTGCCACTTTTTATACCGGGTGTTTTTTTTTGAGGTATAGAACTTTGAATTGAAATAAAACACAAGAAAATCGTTTTAATGTCCATCAATTTGGCTTCATTGGAAGGATAATTTTATGCCATTAATGTTTAAATATGATTTCGGGCATGTAGCCGCCGCGGCTGGCTCGAATAAAGCCAATTCTACAGGTCCAATTTTCAACCACTTTTTCGAGCATATGGGGCCGTATGTTGGCAATAACGCCACGAATGTTGGCTTCCAAGTCCCCTAACGTTTCTGGTTTGTTGGCGTAGACGAGCGACTTCACATATCCCCAAAGAAAATAATCCAATGGTGTCAAATCACACGATCTTGGTGGCCAATTGACAGGTCCATTCCGCGAAATTATGCGCTCATCGAATGTTTCCTTCAATAAATCGATTGTGACGTGCGCTGTGTGGCATGTAGCGCCGTCTTGTTGGAACCACAACTCATCCACATTCATGCCATCCAATTCGGGAACAAAATAGTCGGTTAGTCGGCTCCAATTGCTGTGCACGGTGGCGAATCGATTCATTCGGGTCATCTTCAACACTTTGCTCTACAGCGGCAATTGTTTCTTCGGTGCGCACTGTTCGACGTCTCTGCGGATGCGTATTATCACATAGAGTAAACGTAGTGCGAAAACGATCCATGGTTAACCGAATTAATTGCTCTGATGGACGATTATGTCGACCATAAAATGGACGGAGCTTGCGGTAAACTTCGCGAACTGAACCATTATTTTCGAAATAAATTTGCACGATTTGCAAGCGTTGTTCTTTTGTCAACCTGTTCATGATGAAATGGCAAACCAAACTAAATATTAATCACTTGACAGCTGACAAAATGGCCGCCAGTTAAAAAAGTGATGCCAACTTAAAGTTCTATACCTCAATAAAAACACCCTTTAGTACAGGAACCGGTTCTCGAATGTTCGCCCAATAAGTGGCGTAATAACATGTCTGTACTTAGTAATGGCATCTGTGCATGTTGCCATCTGTATTGTCATTTTCTATTGGTAGCCAGATGTTTCAAACAGTCCTCTAGCACAATAGGGAATATTCATGTTGCTGCTTCTAGGCGTTTGTAGATAATTCGATTGGCCGTTATTTTTGAATTTCAAAGTAACGACTCTTATGTTGGTAATGCGGTGTGCTACTCGCATTTTTATTTGTATGTCTGTATGTCTGTAGCTATGTGCACAATTATTGTTGTTGCTATAGTGTTTGCACGTAAATATGTGTGTAAGTTTAGTGCTTTAGTTAAACACTTCCAGATAGTTCTTTGCATTAACCCTGTAGGAATATTTTTACGTAACAATATTTTATGAGCTTCTGCGTCTTGGCTAAGTGGGTTATTTATCCACATGCATGCACTTACATTCATAAAATACATAAATTCATAAGTAAGTGAGTTTGCATGCAAATTAAATTTGTTTGAGTTCTAGTCGATATAAAGTGTTAGTAACAATTTAATTAACATGCGTAGTTTTTGTGTAAGAATAGTAAAAAGAAATAAAAAAAAACATGAAGCTTTTTAAAGCTAAAAATGCTTAAAGGCTTGACATCAATAGAGTCTGACTTCCGTGGAAATATATAAGAGGAAGCAATAAAGCAAAAAAGATTGATTGAAAAATAAGTTCAGTCTAGATAAAAGAAAATGAGTTGAAATACTTGTTTAACTGACAAGAGAATAAGTGCTACATTATGTGTAACAACTTGTATTTGATGCTTGTTGGTCTGCTGTCCATTATTTATTCGTATTGATTTTAACACCCGTTTAATAATAACAAAAATTAAAAATTTTAAAAACCCACGACTTTTTTCAGAAAAGATGTTATATCTTCTAAACGTAAGAAGATTTTTTTTGTTTGAAAATACTTTTGAGTTCTTGTGTTTAAATTCTCTAAATTATTTTCTTCAAAAAAGGTTGTTTCTTGTCTTTGATAACGAAAAATAAAAATATTGTTGCCATGTTTTCAAAACATAAAAATTAAATTAAAGTATTATACAATAGTTTGAAAAATATATGAGAAAATGTGTATTGGATATAATGTTTGGAACAAAATCATAAAGCAAATACACGAACCTTCTAATATAGACAATAAATAATAATTGTTTTAAAAAATCACAACTGCGGCTGTTTTTCGTCCATAGACAAGACGATCAAATTGTCGAACAGAATTAGGGCATTATATTCAAGGTTATCATGAATAAAATTCCACGTGAAATTTCTCCCTTTTACAATTAGAATTTTTTGTTTTCCCTATTACTTGCTATTAGTTGGAATTGTGCCCAGGGAAAAATTTCGCGCGGAATTTTATTCATGATTGCCCTGATTGTGTGAAAGTTTTTAGAAACGTTGCTATGTAATTATAATTCTCAATAATTTGTTGGGAGCTTTTCTATAAGCATTGGTAAGTTTTTTTCAATTTTGCTTTAAGTCTACTGATGAGTTGCATAAACGGCAACAATTTGCATCTAGACCTATTTATACAACAACAAACAAACTTTTCTAAGCCCAAATTTGAGGTGTATAAAGTCTTACAATAAATAAAATTGTGAATTATATGTATAAAAATCTAGTAATCTAAAAGTTTTTTTTAATCAAAACCCAACAAACAATATGAGTCTATACTTCGTTAAATAATTTACTGATGTATAAAAATAAAATTCATTTAGAAAAACAAACTTTGGGCTTAGCAATTAATAAAATAATGTTTTGATGATTTGAATTTTTAATTTTGAGGTCTAAAAAAACTTTTATTGTCAATACAAATGGTTTGACTGTATTTAACAAGAGAAACATTCAGAGGATGGCTTTGGCTGAAGTAGTTAGCAAGTTGACTACAAAAACCGAAGATCCTGTCCGACAGTCATTAAATAACAACACAACTTATTTTTCTCTTATGCATTAGTGTCTTTTTGTATCGGTTGTTGTAGGAAAGTTCAAGTGATGTAGGCATAGACACTAGTCACTGAATTTACCCGCCTTCAGTGGATACTGATCCTATTATAACATCAGACCGCCCTCCTTCGGCGGTATTGTGTAGCAGAATCATCGGCAAAGTAAAATAACCAATAAAATGGCTACTAAGCACAGCTTCAAAAAAAATTAATACGCCTCATTGTCACCAGAGGTGCTGCAACTCTGAATTATAATGCGCAAAGCGCAGGCTTGTAAAAAAAATAATGAAGCTTTCCCCTATCATTTCCTTCATCACCTGTCTTCTCTATCACTATCCCTTTCCTAAAGAGGGTAACACCTATTAGTAGTTGAATCGGAAAACATTTTATTCGGTGAAAGCAGCCTCGTCAGAAATTATTTTTTTAATAACTCTGATACATACAATTTATGTTTCCAGATATTTAATGAAATATATTAAAAAAAATCTTATGTAGCGAAATACGAAGACATATTTTTTTTGCAAAACAAAAATTTATTTTTCAACATAATCTCCTTTTAACTTAATACACTTAGTCCAACGTTTCTCCAGTTTTTTTATCCTTTCAAAAAAAATAGGATTTTCCAGATCCTTAAAATAGGCAATAATTTCATCGTCAGAGCTAAATCTCTTTTCAGTGAGCCATTTCTTTAGCTTTTGAAATAGGAAGTAGTCACAAGGGGCTAAGTCCAGAGAATATGGCGGATGGAGTACGAAATCGTAGCCCAATTCAGAGTTTTGAAATTCAGACACGTGCGCACTCCTGCATTATCTTGATGAAAATGAATTTTTTCTTGGCCATATGGGATCGATTTCTTTTTAAATCCTCAATAAATTGGTCTAATAAGTCGACATAATATTCGCCGTTTATAGTTTTGCTCTTCTGAAGGTAATATATGTGGATTATCCCGCGTGCATCCCAAAAAAATGTTGCCATCACTTTATTGGCCGACACTCTCACATTGGCCCTCTTGGGAGCAGGTTAAGACTGCTCCTTGGTCTCCAGACTACAGTAATGGATCCATGTTTCATTCACAATTACAAAACACCGCAAGAACTCATTTGGATTGCGGTTAAACAACTCCAAACAATCGTTTGAAGTTGTCACACGTTTACGTTTATGGTCAATTGAGAGCAAACGCGGCACCCATCTTGCTAACCCAGCTGATCATTTAAAATTGAAACCACACTGCCATATGAAATGCCTATGGCAGCAACAAACTCACAAACTTATACTCTTCGATCGGCCCACACCATATCCTTGATTTTTTCAATATTTTCGGGTGTACTGACCTCAATTGGCCGTCCAGAACGTTCAGCGTCATTTGTACTTGTGCGACCTCAGCGAAAGTCCCTAAACCACTTTTTTACCTTTGAAATCGATGGTGCAGAGACCTCATAGTATTAATCGAGCTTTTTCTTGGTTTGATTGACGAAATTCACTTTTCTCCATTTTCTTTTCAAAAGTCGAGGTAGTCTGTTATTGACGGCTGCCAAACATAAACTAAATGAAACAACTTGTTCAAACTTAGACAGGAGTCCACTGACAGTTTCCTTTTGACAGGAGCAGTGTTGCCATTTCAAGCAAGAGGCGGGAAATTCAAAACGACACTGAGTTAATGATCAACGTTGTAGAAATTGTCAATGGTAAACCATTTCTGATTCACTATTGACCTTGTCACTAGTATTAGTGACGAGTTATATGACATACAATAATTTTTACCTCAGGCATTTAACATGTCGCGTCATTGAAAATCTTTTTACTGACGTTTGTACTATTGACTAGATATCAGTATTGCCAGTCACAACTTAAATAATGGTGGATTATTTGTTGTTTTCTTGTGCCATATAATTTTCAAATTAATAATGTTTGTGGTTCTTAATAGTAAAATTTAATTGGGTTGTGTCAAAGTTGGGCTGACTGAGTTGACTGGCGTAAGGCAATAGTGATGTTATTTATGTTAAAATATTCATTGGGTTATTTGTCATACCTTTATGTAAATCTCTTCCATATGGTTAGGTATATGTTACTATTGGTATTATAAAAATCTTTCTTTTTATACAAATAAATTTTTAAGCATTTTTAAAAAGTGAGCAAAATACTGTTAAATGGATATAAAATATTAATATGACAAGTAGAAAATTTTATTATAATATAAATTTTTTTTTAATTTTATTGCCACATCGTTGGTTGCGGCATACTCGCTTTTTATAACTAAAAGCATGTAGTAATTTGCTGTTAACACTGAAAGTAAATTAAACAAGTATTTTTATGATGTGTCTGGATGTGTTAAAGCCAAATTATAATACTTCAAAAAGGTAACAATATTTAATGGAAGTTTTTAATATTAGGTTATTAGGATCTTTTTGGAAAGGTATACTTTCACTGATGGCTTATTTTTTCCATATAGAATTTAATATTTTATCTAATTTTTCGCCCTTTTAACATATAAAATGTATGTATGTGAATTCATTAATTTTTGAGAAATTTCTTTATTGCAAGCAGGGCGTTTGAGTAATTTAATTATTGTGTGTTTATTGCTTTTCATTTAAGAAATACTTTTAGTGGGATTTTTGTATTTATGGTACTATGTCTGTTCTGTTCTATTTTGTAAACTTGATATACTTAGAACATACTGGGCCATAACCATAGTCATAGAATAAAGTCGGTTCGTTTTAGAAACAACTTAAAATTAAAAACCTGTTCTTAAAAAATTTTCTACTATAGTCAAAAACAAAGTGTGTGTTAAGTTGAACCGACTTTAACTGGGTGCCACAGTATAGGCTTCATTAATATTTTGCAATTACTTTGTCTGTGAAAAAAATCAGCTGGCAACCTATAGAATTGATTGCACTTGTACACAAAATATCACAACACACTAATAACTACATGCACACTTTTGGCTGTCACTTAACGTTGAATTCTATTTTCTACAGATTTGTCCGCAACAGAATAGAACGAAAAAGTAAAAACTAACCACACATACAGATTTTCAACTCAACAGAAACAAAACAGCTGATTCAAAACAGAACAGCACGTACAAACTAATTCCGCCTTAAATATTGGAAATTTTTCATATGGTAGAAAAAAATATATAAGGAAGTGGCATCTCTGTCTCTCAACTCTCTCATCTCTCTCTCATCGGACATTGTGTTATCAAAAAGGGTTTAGTTTGAGAACAAGATAAAATAAAACAACCGAACATAAAAATAAGTTAACAAATAATTAATATAGAGAAAATTAAAAAGGTGTTTGTATTTTGTCAAGGCACATCAGTTAGGTACCCGCGATTCTACAACAAATATTACAACAGCAACAACCACATGTACTTTGTTGGTATAAATTACCTTCTTACTTTTCAAAACAGGGTAGTATCGTCAGATTGCGTGTTTCTTATAGGAAATGTCAAACACCATACAAAACTGGAGGCTTATTCTGAATTGCGATGCGAAAATCAATGCGATGCGCAAATGAAATGCGATGCGAAAGAAAATTGGTATTCTATAAGGCTTTCGTAATCGCATTCGAGTTTTATTTTAAATCGTGGCAACGCCGGTCAAAAATAACAACGCTGGCCAGAAATAACAACGCTGGTATAAAATAAACGTCAAAGTTAAATTTACAAAAGAAAAAGAAATTTGTGATTGTGCTTGCAAAATAACATTAATTTATATATTTGTGTAATTTACCAAAAATGGATTATGTGGCACTATGGTTTGATGATGAAGAGGCACATGACCAAAATGAAAGGGTGCAAAGAAGATTGCTTAGAAGCAAATCAGATATTCTAAGCTTGAATGCAAAAAGGTAATTTATTTTGAAGCATTGAAAACAATTAATTATGCAAAATATTTCTCTTCCAGCTTTATAAAAAATTTCAGATTGAGCCAAGAGGCATTTATATATGTTTTAAATAACATTGGCTCGGAATTGAATGCCACAAAGTCAAGTGCGATTCCGCCAGTTATCAAATTAGCTGCTGCGTTAAAATTCCTTGGTCAAGGTGGCTACCAACATCAAATTGGTCAAGATCATCATCTTGCAATATCTCAGCCAGCAATGTCCCGACGTTTGGCAGAAGTTTGCGTTGTTATAGAGACGATTTTATGTCCGAAGCATATTAAATTTGATATGTCCGAAGACGAAAAGAAAGAGGCAAAAACTTTCTTTTTCAGAAAATTTAATTTTCCTGGTGTGATTGGAGTGGTAGATGGAATACACATCCAGATGATACGACCCAGTGAAAATGAGCATTTGTATTTTAACAGGAAACTTAAAAATAGTATGAATGCTATGGTGGTGAGTAAACTTATTTTTCAAATAGAATGTTTTTAATAATTCTTTAAGCCGATAGCCATTGTTGCTAGTGCTTTTAGCTTTTGATTTATTGTAATTTTAATTAAAATAAATTTTTAAATAAATAAAATAAAATATTGATACATTTCAGATATGTGACCACAAAATGATAATTAAAGCTGTCGATTGTAGGTATGGGAGCGCAAGTCATGATTCCCATGTATGGAACCTGTCTAATGAAAGAAAAATATTGAAAACACAATACGAGAATGGAATGAAAGAGACTTGGATTCTTGGTAAGCGGTTTTTTGTTGTTGCTTTTATTGTAATACTTTTAAAGTTTGAAACATTTTCAGGCGACTCAGGCTATCCATTAGAACCATGGATCTTACCCCCCGTTGTCACATGCCAGTAGTTACTTGCAAGTAGTGTATACGTATTACTGACGAAAATCAGGAGAAATATAAAAAACACAACAATATTTTGAGTGGCTACACAGCAAAGTGCAAGTTAAAATGTCGTCAACAAGTAAAGTTCTAGATAACAGCTTTGCTTCAACTTTTAGTGCAGTGTTGCCAAGAAGTCAATATTGAACTTTAATTGCATTGTTAATATATTTCATTTAATAAAACATAAAATTTATGTTCAAACTTAGCTCTAAAATGAGTCTATGCCATTTCTCAATATCCTTTTTATATAAAAAAAAATTAGCTATAATACTAACCAAATTAATGAAATAATTCTCTACTCGGCAACACTGTTTTTCGTTTTGTCAGTTTACTTGCGACAAGTGTGAAAATTTACTTGCTTCAAAATTTCATTGCAAGCTGACTCGCAAGTGACAAAAGTGTGACTGTGTTAGTAAAAAAATGTGAGTGTATTGAGTTTTTTTCACTTGCACTTGCATGTGGCAACGGAGGGTTAACACCATATCGGAACGCTGCAGAGGGTTCTTCTGAAGCACTTTTCAATGAAAATTTCAGTAAAGCCAGATCATTAATTGAAAGGGTGTTTGGTGTCTTGAAAGGAAGATTTCGATGTTTGTTAGCGGCCCGGGAGCTGCATTAAATTAAATTTAAAGTTGAACTGTCAACGGAGGAAATTGTGGATGCCGAAGATCTGCCACAATCTATTACCAATTCACCCAGCTATAATAATAGTACTAGTGGTAATAACAATTACACAAACATTGCTAGAAATATAAGAGACGAAATAAAAAACAACATGATTTAAAAACTAACAGTCTTTTTTGTATTTAAAAACTTAAAGTCACTTCATTGGTTATATATTACATTGATTTTGGTTAAACAAAAAAATTACAAGCTATCAAAAAATAAAATCATTGGTTTCGGTCAAAAAAAAAACTTACAAGCTATATAAAAATAATAAATTCACTGGTTTCCTTTTAAAAAAAATTAGAAGCTATCAAATATTAAAATCAAAAAAAGGCACTTCATTTCATATTTACATCACAGTAAGAAATATATATGTATATGCATGTAACATATGTGCATCACATTAATTTCAGTCTTTCCTCTTCGACATCCAGCATCCTTTTTTTAGCTCTAGTTTTTCTCTTGTCAATTTTCTTGCTTCAGCTGCATTTTCTTTGTCGAACTCAAACCTTTGTCTTGCCAGATTTAACTCTTTCTCCCTTAATTCGAACTCCTTTGTATGGTATCGGCCTATACTTTTCAAATTCTCATTTATTTGTTTGAATAAAGACAAAGATTCTTTTTGATAAGTCATTTGGTTTTCGACTTGTTTTTTAAGTAGTCCATCTCTATCGCAGAAGCTAACTGATCGCGAACGTTTTCTTGGATTTTGTTCGCAGCTTTGGGATCGTCCAGTTATTCCCATTGCAGAATCAGGAATTACTTCCGCAAGTAAGTCTTTTGACGGCACTTCCTCCAACTGTTCTTTTCCAGTTATAATATTATTTTGCTCACTCGAGTCAGTAGTTGTCCCGAAGGAAAGTGCGCCAGACAACCCATTTACGGAATCCTCCATATTCAGCAACTCAACCACTTTCTCCTCCAAAGGAGTCAGCGGGTTGAATTTTGATGGGCCACCGCCAGTGCCAGCAATATCTGTTTTATTTCGCCTTAGTTTCTGTTTAGTGTGCACCTTGAAATCAGCCCAAACCTATTAAAATGAAAGTTGAAATTACATAATTTTTGAAAACTATATTTTTAAGTGATTTATATATTTACTTTTTTCCATCCTGCAATTTCTCTAACAGGCGGTCCGTTTGCATTTAATTCTTCGGCTAATGTCTGCCACAAAGCATTTGCCGACAGACGCGCATTTAAATTTTTTAAATGACCTTTTGCCAGTTGGCTATGGTTCATCATAAATTCCACCATTATTTCAAATTGGTGCAATTTGGTGTTCTTGTTTGTTTCCCTGAATAATTTTAATAATTAATGTAAGAATAAATAAACAAAACAATTATTTTTCACTTACATTTTTGTGCTTTGCGAATGCTGTTTTGCCGTCGAATATATTTTGCGGTTTTCGTATGTATCTGACATTTGTTTTCGCAATACAGAATACCGACTTGCCTGCCACCTTTTCGCATTTTAAATGCGAATAAAAAAAGTACTTTGCGAACATCGTAACACAGAATAGGAAGTGTTCGCATTTGCATGTTTTCGAGTCGCATTGACTTTCGCATCGCAATTCAGAATAAGCCTCCTGAATATTTGAAAGGTGTTTATGGATACCCAAACAAAAGCATGCTTTTAGGCTTATACCTACACAATCCAAATTTGACATTTAGATTGGTATAATGACATTAGTCACCTGGTGCAGTGCTGCCACCTAATAAATGCGCCTTGTATTTTGTATTATTTTAATACAATAAACAGTTCAATGATTGGATTATAAATTGTTTATAGGAACAAAAGAAGCCAAGAGATAGAAAGTTATACAGACATACATACATACATACATACATGCATATGTGTTCTCTTTTATTTTAATGTGTTTGGTTTTGAACTAAAGAGCCAGAGTCGATGCTAATTTAGTTAACAACAATTTCAGCATGTTTTAACTATAGAACCGACTTTTTCTTTTAAAGTGCAGTTTTTCTCGTCTATGGTAGGTCAAAAGTACATGTTTTAATAAAGTGCATTTTAAAACTTAAAAAATAGACTTTTTTTGTTAACTATTGTTATGGCCTACTAAACACAATGTTTGCGGTGCGGTGCGATTTCTCGTTGCGGTAGAGAAAAATAAACATAATACAACGGAAGACGGCGACGGCAATACTTATCATTGTTTGTTTAAATTTTTATTCATTTTCTTGTTCATAAATTTTTATAAAAAATTTACTTTTTGTGTTAAATATTTTGTAATGGCAGGAGCTAAAAACAAAAAATAATTAATTTTAGTTAATTTTAATTATTATTCGAACTCCATTTGTTTCTATATTTATCGCTTTTTAAGCCAAATTACATGTGATAATTATTAATGAACAAATAACACCAAAGTTAGTTGTAAATATTCTGACAACACATAGTTGAACGGAACAGCCAGCCGTTTTCGAAGGCCACTAAACCTTCATCATCAGCGTTCTTTTGTGTTTGGTCCACTGTGTGTGGTGTCAGTTGATGTAGATTTCTGCTTTATATACTTAGCATTATTGCAAATGGAATATGTGAATTGTTTGATTCATCGTATTTCAATTTGCTGAAAGCTTTTTTGTATTGTAAGCTCAATTTTACCATCTCTATATTTACAACAGTCTTACCATTGTCGTTTTGTTCTTTTACTAATTATACACATGTTAGTTAATTTGCTTATTTTTTTGTTCTACTTAAGACAAACTGTTTCGGTTTGTTACTATTAAGTATATTTTTATTTAATTTTTGTCACAAGCCCATGGCTATTAATTTTAGTTAATTTTAATTATTATTCAAACTCCATTTGTTTCTATATTTATGATTTTAACAGGCTAAAGTTCGTATCGCTTTTTAAGCCAAATTACATGTGATAATTATTAATGAACAAATAACACCAAAGTTAGTTGTAAATATTCTGACAACACATAGTTGAACGGAACAAACGGAATCAAAAATAATTAACATTTTATACATTCGCAGATATGTTTGATATATTTTTAAACTTTTATATTTTATGACAAAAATTTTTGAACTTCAAAATCATGTTTTTTTATTTACAAAAATGTTGTGAACACCGCCAGTTATTCAAAAACTATGGCAACATTAGGAAGAGAAAGAGTGTCAAAAATTTAGAGAATAAGAAAGTCCGCAATGAAAATAGAATAGATTTTAATTTATTCCGTTCCGCACTGCGGTTTTTTACTTCAAAATCATATGAAAAACCGCACCGCAATAAATAATCGTTACATTGTGTTCAGACTCCCAAACGGGAAGATGCTAGCTTTTTGGGATTTTGCGAATTTTTTAGGGATTTGCAGGAAACTCAAAAGCAAATTATATTTGTTCGTTTTTTTTTTTGTGTATTGGCAGCATCAATTTTCGCCTAAACAAGCATTTTCAGTCGAAAATATTGTTAAAAGCGAACATAAGGAACAAAACATCACTTGATAGTTTATTATCAGGGAAACCAGAAATAAATTCTAAATAAAGTATTTTATGCGCATTCAAAATGCACTAATACAAACAATAACATTGAATCAGATTTTCAAATAAAAATTGTTGCCTGTCTCATCTAAATAAACTTTTATGCATACATTGAAAATTTTCCTTCAACGTCTACTGATGTAATCAGGGTAGAGTCCGTCACTAATATTCAATTAAAGTTTTTATTGAAGCTAACGTCCGTAATAAGGGCGTAATAAATAAGAAAACAACATACACTACAAGCAGAGAACATTGGAAATAAAATCAATGAAACTACTTTTTAAGCTTTAGGTCAGTAAATTTTATATTTTTTTTTATTGAAAAGAAAAAAGGCGAAAAATAATTATCAAAAAATAAAATAAGAATAATCCAGAAGAAGTTAACCAAAAGTTAACGATATAATAATAGCGATATGAAACTAAAAATATAAAAAATATATAAAATTTACTGACCTAAAGCTTAAAAAAATAGTTTCATTGAACATACTTATAATTATAAAAGGTGGAAAAATTAAATAAACAATTGGAAATAAAATCAAAAAGTTTTGCATCACAGCACACCCAGAAAAAAGATTTGTTGGAAAGCGGTTAGTCCAATAAAATATCATTTGCATTAACTGTATTTCAGTTCACGCTATCAATTTTCTGTTAATCCAAAAAACAATCCATGTTCATTGCCATAAGGGCATAATTGTAACAAAAATATGATTGTGACAATACTCAAATTGATTGCATCAACCGAGCGTATGCTTTTGTCATGACTAATTAACTGATTGATTAACACAAACGAATAAAGTATTAGGAGTTGGATTTTAGTACCAATTTTCGGTATTGGCAACTAAAAAAATTATCCATCTACATAAACGTTAAAATAAAGACTTTCTATGAGTTGTTGTTACTAACTAAAGGTTAATGTAACCATCATAGTTTATAGCAGCAAATTAAAATTAAATATTAAGGTTTGATTGATATTCCCCGATTAATAGGTTCGTATTAACAATTATCTATTATTGTAAAATATTTTTTTTAAATAAGTAAAAAACAATATACTATCAGCATTATGTATAACGAAAAACTGGCATGAAGTTAACGTAAATGAAGAAATTAAATTAAATTAAAAATATAATTGTACCACAAGACAATTGCAGTCGTTATACCAGAATTCTATTAATTGGATTGGCAACTAGTTCGGGCTTCTCAACCAATTTGTTTTCTCTGTTAACCAATTTTATCTGTTGTTGCAACTATTGGGTTAGTGCCAATAATAAAAAATATAGTTGTACTACATGAAAATTGCAGTCGTTATACCAGAATTCTATGATAGTCAAAAATTCAATTGGCAACAAATTCGGTTGCCTCAACGAATCTGTTTTCTCTGTGCATATTAAATTAAAAAAACCATAAAATATCAAAATATGCCCTAAAAGCTTCAACTATGCTATAAAAATTCAAAAAAGAAGACTGAAATATGCAAAAACATGCTTAAAAGGGTAAAATATGCAAAAATATGCACTAAAAAGTCGATGCCAAAATGCATAAAATGTCCTGAAATGCATAAATGTCTTATCCCCGCTTTAATACGTCACACGAGAAAAAACATGAAATTGCATATTTGCGGTTTCCCCGCTTATTATAAATTTTGTTATGTATTCGAAAATTATACTACATCGCGTGATGCATTTTGTCAACATTTACGGCTAAAAATGCTTGTTTAGGTGCAAAATGATGCGATTAATACACAGAAAGTAAGAACAAATATAATTATCTTTTGAGTTCCCGGCAAATCCCTAAAAAATTCGCAAAATTCTGAAAATTGGATTTTTTCAATATTTTTCCTGTATTTTTCTTATCTTTCGACGAGCGCAGATAATATTTTTGGAAATATTTAAAAACATATTATGTCTTAAAGTGGCATTAGGATGGGTTTCAACTTTGGAATTTGACAAAAAAAAGCCTTAAATTTGATATTTATAATAAAAAAAGGTCTACTTCGAAGCGATCTGGTTCCTTCAATAACATAAATTTTGAACAGAAACTTCCTTTGCAAATTTTTTTAATAGTTTTAGCTTTTAAATTAATAAAAATAGGGGTTGGTATTTTTGCAAAATATTTGATAACAATAGCAAAATAATTAACCCACTTTCTGCGCAAAAAGCGGGGAAAATCTACTTTTTTTAAATTTTTAAATTAAATTGCGCACAACTGTTTACTTACAAATTTTGTTCTTAACTTATAATAAGTTTACTTTCTAATTCGAACCAGATTTGTCTTCTCCATTAGCAGAATAGTGGAACAAGATTGGTAAAAAAAAGCCAACATTTTAATTTTTCCCCGACTTTTTTAATTTTTGGATAAAAAAAAAATCGACTTGCAAAAAATCTTTTTTATCAGATCAAAAACATCAGCTTGGCATGGCTTTTAATATTTTATTAACCCTAGGTTTCCCAGTTTGAGGCTTTGTGGCCGCACCCCCTTTAAAGATATATGGAATCAAAATTCCAGACTTAAGCTCAGTGACACCTCCTTAAACGCTGTATGAAATTTCATAACAATCTCACGTTTAGAACTGCAGAACTATTTCAATTTCTTTTACAAAATTGCTACTGGGTATAGGGTACTTTAGGTCTCACTAGGCACCGTCGGATCGAGATAAAAAATTAAGACCGCAAACCTCATATGTTAGACATTGCTTATGTAGAATTTAAAGAAAAAAATTTTACGACCAGTCTAATATACATATGTTATATTATTCTTCATAAAAGTTGGCTCTTATTGACAATCTCTTATTAATCTCTAAGGCTTTGTAAATTAGTTTAGTATGTGAATAGTAGGCAATTGTTGTCGACAAAGAGTAGACAAGTGACAATTTTTACTGTAGTCTTGATGTGACGTCGACGACGCCATTTGCAATATGGGGGAATATGAATAATTTTTTAAAATCAATTAAAATATTTTTAGCATCAATAAAAAATTAGTTAAATTTTAACCTATAAGCAATTTTATTATATCGATTAAGTTTTTCCATTTAAATTAATTAATACTATTAAAAATTTAATAGAATTAATTAAATTCTTAATTGAAAATATTAATGCGTAATTACCAGGGATAGGATGGATTCTCATGTTAAGACATGTTTTTTATCGTTGGTCGTAGATCAACGTAAGTTAAATATCTTTGCGAATCAACAAATTTGCGAGAAAATGGCAACGATTTGTTAATGCATATTTTTGCATATTTTATAATAAATACATATTTTTGCATATTTCATTATAAATGTATATTTCTAATAAATTTTTTTATTTTTTTTCATGATATAAATCAAATTTTGATTTTTTGATTAGTTGCAAAGTTTTAACGACTGTCTAAGAACAAAAAAAACAACCGCATTTTATTATTCGATGTTCAAAAAAACGATGTTCAAGGACTACTCTAACTAATTTGAAAAATTCAATACATTGGCTTAAGTCAAGAACGCCAATACCTCTTTTGTTACTTTAGCAGCTGAATTTGAATTAATTGAAGATGCGGTAAAAAAAATTTATGCTCTGAAAATAAATTAGAAATAGTTATACAAACAAATTATGGACTTAAAAAATATGAAACAAATTGTATCAATAGTTTATAGTTTTAACAACTAAAATTTAGAAACTGAATCTTCCAATAACAAAAATTAAAAATTTTAAAACCCCCGACATTTTTCAGAAAAAATGTTATATCTTCTAAACTGCTGGACCGATTTTAAACATAGCTAAGAACCCTCTCGATCAAGTCATCTTTCAAACAGAAAAAACTTAATGAAAATCGGTCCAGCCATTTGGCTTGTACGTGGACACCGACAGACACACAGACAAACACTACAAACTTATAACACCCCTTTTTTAGTCTGGGGTTAAAAACAAAATAGCAGCATTTTAATGCTCACTAATAAATTCTGCTGAAATGGAACGTTCGTTTTATTCATTCATGAACGTAAATAAAAGTTCCACTGAAATTTATTTTGTACATATTTCATATGATTTGACAAAATATTTGTTAAGCAAGCATTGAAGATGAGCATTATATGTTTTTTTTTAAGTTTTTAATGTCAAATGTTTGTTCAGAAAGCAATGAAGCTTTTTTTTAAGGTCTTAATGTTATTAAATGTTGAAAAAAAGTTGATAAATGCATATTTTTTTAGTTTTAAATACATTTTTTTTATTTTTAATGCATATTTTATGTATAGGGAAAGGATTTTCATGCATTGAAAATCACATTTTATGTACATAAAATATGCAGTGAAAGTATAAAAATATGTATTTAAAACTAATAAAATATACATTTATCAATTCTTTTTCAACATTTAATAACATTAAAAAGCTTGAAAAAAATCACCTTCATTGCTTTCTTAACAAATATTTTGTCATTAAAAACTTAAAAAACATAAAAAGCTCAGCTTCAATGGCTTCTTAATAAATATTTTGTCAAATCATATGAAATACAAAATAAACTTCAGTCGAACTTTTATTTACGTATGTACATGAATTAATAAATATTTTTTTTTAATTGTCATAGATTAATCTTATAGTGTTTTCACACTGACATGGTTTTAATAAAAGTTGGTTTTAACGTTAAAATCAATTGTTAAAACCTGGTTTTACCATACAAATTGTTTTTGTTAAAACCAAATTAAAACCATTTTTGAATTGGTTTTAAGTTGGTTTTAGGAAATGCAACTTTGTTTTCGCTGTGATAAATTCAGTGCTGCCAAGTTGAAATGACCGACAGCAGCTGATAATGTTATGCCAGTGAATAACAATAGATGGCGCTTGAAAATTTTAAACATAAAAATGGATGCAGCAGCAACATTAATCAAAAAATTATAGAATAAAAAAGAGTTTTTTTGAAGTAATAAATTCAGTGCTGTGATAAATTCAGTGCTGCCAAGTTGAAATGACCGACAGCAGCTGATAATGTTATGCCAGTGAATAACAATAGATGGCGCTTGAAAATTTTAAACATAAAAATGGATGCAGCAGCAACATTAATCAAAAAATTATAGAATAAAAAAGAGTTTTTTTGAAGTAAAGCAAAGAAAATATTTTAAATTGAACTGTGGAAAGTGAAAATAGACTGACATTCATTTGCCAATAAAAAAGGTTTATCTTATAATGTATATGTGCATTTTTATATTATTAACAATATTTCCAAGCACTTCTTCATTCTGTATAAGAAGTTCCATAATTTAAAATAATTTATTTACAAAATATAAAATAATTTCCATTTTAGAGCGCATTGTGAAATATCTCAGTTTTCCATATTAACAAAAACTGTTGCTGTACAGTTTGTCCAACAAGTGTTGTTAAAAAGCAGAAAAAATGCAACAACAAATACACGCATTTCTGCAGGAGATTTATTTTATTTTGCGCAAAGTTTTTAGACAGCCTGTGAGTTAAAACCTGAATTTAACAAACTTGCAGTGTGAATGCAAAATTAGCTGTTTATAGTTTTAACTTTCAGTGTGAAAACACTATTAATTCAACTTAAGGTGTTAAAGTAACGAAAGCCTCTAATTGTCCTATAGTGTGAACAAGAAAGCAATACCATGTGTGCCCAAATATCAATTAGGCAGAAGGCTGTCGGATACCATATTTCTATTAATAAAATTAAGGAAATTTTAGAGTAAAAAAACTTGCATCCATATGCAATTATTAACGTGTGCTTCATGTGTACGTTAAAAAATCAGCTTTTGTATGGACATTTTGTTTTAACGTTTACTTAAAGCACACGTTATTTTTTTGCATGTGGGGGAAAGTTTTTTGACTTTAGAATTCGATTTATAATATGAAAAAAAACTAAAAATGTATTAAAAATATACATTTTTAATATGTATTTATTATAAAATATGCAAAAATATGAACTACCAAATCGATGCCATTTTGCCACAAATTTGTTGATTCGTAAAGATATTTTATTTATGTTGATCTACGACCAACGACAGAAAGCATGTATTTACATGAAAATCCTTTCCCTATTTATGTACATAAAACGTGATTTTAAATGCATGAAAATCCTTTCCCTAGTGATTACTTTTTTCTGTCTATTACGGTATAACATCGTTTATGGAACTAAAAAGGGTGGAATTGGTAGATGTAAATGATTTCAAAAACATGCCATTTAAATATAGCTCAGCTATTCAAAGAAATTTCTTTTTATTTAATAATGTAGTAAAACTTTCTGCATATACGAGCACGAGTATTTCTGCACATTTTCCTGATTTATTAAAGTACTCGTATCCTAGTTACGTTCCAACGCAATTACAAATTCTCGTTAAGGAAGCCTTACGTTTGAGCTTTCGGTTGAACGATAGAAATTACTGCGATCTAAGATTCCGACGAATATTTTCATTTTGTTCGTTAGACGCCTTTTATGTATGTATTCACTGAAGGAATTATTTTAATTTTCCTACTCATTCTACCTGCAGTGTTCTCTTGTGAAATGCAACTTAAACTCATATGGATGTGCATTTATACATATTTATGTATGTACATAAATATGTAAAAAAGTATGTATATCTACATCACTTGCATATGCACAAATACATGCATACATATTAGTCTCCTGCACAAGACATCTTATAAGAACTTTCAAGACATGAGGGATTTTTCAAATGCTTTACTACAGCGAAATCTTATAAAACAAACGTTAACAACGCTGTTTGCAAGAAATTTATTTGAGTATTGTAGGTATAAGAGTAAAGAAGAAAACACTTCGTGACGGAAAAATTTGTGATACTAGCTTCTTTCTACGCATAAGCGCGTGTACAAACGTCATGCATGTATGTGTGTATGATCTTTTATTTTTCTGCGCACATGCAAAGGCACACACATGCATTAACATTAGTTGTATGCGGTTAATCGCATAATAGCTTACCATCTACATATTACACACACACTCAAACGTACAATATGAAAAATAATAAGCATACACTAATCAACAGTACTTCTTTTGAGTGTTTGTTACAAACAAGCTGTCTTGCGACAACGCTTGTTAACACAGATATACACGTACACCAATACATCCATCGTGCTTCGCTTATAGTACGTCAGCATTTATTATTGGTTTAGTATAATACATGGGACGTGAATACATTTAAAAATCATGACGTTTTTACATTTCAAGAATGTTTACGCAGCTCTCTAATACATATGCACAAATGCTTACATGTGAACATGATGAATGATTTATATGAAAATGTTGTAAAATGTGTGGATTTTAAAGTGAATAATAGTTTCTCATTCATATAATTCAAAATAATTTTTAAAAGGATTGAATATATAATATAATATATGAGTTTCTATGCATGTATGTATATATGTATTATGTGTGGTATATAAGTAAAATAATTTCTCTTTGTTCCACTTCATATATGTATATTATGTACTTAAGTTGAATTCTATGAATATCTATTGTTTAACAATGTAACATTTGTTATAGTTTTAAGAAAATTGTAAAAAAAAATAACTGCTGCCATAAATATACCATTCAGGGAAAAGTGTTCTAATTGCTTTAAAAGCCATAAAAACGTCTTTATTCAGATGTTTAATTTAGAGGAAATATTCATATGCAAAATGGGAAGAGAAACTTAGAAAAAAGCTACGCTCACCACAATGAAAAGTTGCATATTAGCTTTGCACAGTGGTGTCTTATAAAGGGTATTTCTTATTGAGGTATAGAACTTTAAGTTGGCATCACTTTTTTAACTGGCGGCCATTTTGTCAGCTGTCAAGTGATTAATATTTAGTTTGGTTTGCCATTTAATCATGAACATGTTGACAAAAGAACAACGCTGGCAAATCGTGCAAATTTATTTCGAAAATAATGGTTCAGTTCGCGAAGTTTACCGCAAGCTCCGTCCATTTTATGGTCGACCTAATCGTCCATCAGAGCAATTAATTCGGTTAACCATGGATCGTTTTCGCACTACGTTTACTCTATGTGATAATACGCATCCGCAGAGACGTCGAACAGTGCGCACCGAAGAAACAATTGCCGCTGTAGAGCAAAGTGTTGAAGAGGACCCGAATGAATCGATTCGCCACCGTGCACAGCAATTGGAGCCGACTAACCGACTATTTTGTTCCCGAATTGGATGGCATGAATGTGGATGAGTTGTGGTTCCAACAAGACGGCGCTACATGCCACACAGCGCACGTCACAATCGATTTATTGAAGGAAACATTCGATGAGCGCATAATTTCGCGGAATGGACCTGTCAATTGGCCACCAAGATCGTGTGATTTGACACCATTGGATTATTTTCTTTGGGGATATGTGAAGTCGCTCGTCTACGCCAACAAACCAGAAACGTTAGGGAACTTGGAAGCCAACATTCTTGGCGTTATTGCCAACATACGGCCCCATATGCTCGAAAAAGTGGTTGAAAATTGGACCTGTAGAATTGGCTTTATTCGAGCCAGCCGCGGCGGCCACTTGCCAGAAATCATATTTAAACATTAATGGCATAAAATTATCCTTCCAATAAAGCCAAATTGATGGACATTAAAACGATTTTCTTGTGTTTTATTTCAATTCGAAGTTCTATACCTCTAAAAAAACACCCTATATAAAATTAAATGGTACACAGAAAAATAAAATTTTTCTCAACATCTTTAATTGAAAAAAAAATATCAATTAAAAATTTTATTGTTTCACTTAAACTTTTTAAATAAATAAATTTTTAAACACAACTTTCATTGTTTTAAGTAATTTTTTATTTGACTTTTAATTAATTAAATTTTTTTAAGCAAAAGTTTAATTGAGTTGATTGCCTTTTTTTAGTAACTATTTCTATTATTTTCTTCAGTTAAATATGTTAATTGCATACACCCAGAAAAAAGATTGGTTGGAAAACGTTTAGTCCAAAAAATATCATTTGCATTAACTATATTTCAGTTCACACTATCAATTTTCTGTTAATCCAAAAAATAATCCATGTTCATTGCCATAAGGGCATAATTGTAACAAAGATATGATTGTGACAATACTCAAATTGACTGCATCAACCGAGCGTATGCTTTTGTCATGACTAATTAACTGATTGATTAGCACAAACGAATAAAGTATTAGGAGTTGGATTTTAGTACCAATTTTCGGTATTGGCAACTAAAAAAATTATCCGTCTACATTAACGTTAAAATAAAGACTTTCTATCAGTTGCTGCAAATAACTAGAGGTTAATGTAACCATCATAGTTTATAGCAGCAAATTAAAATTAAACATTAAGGTTTGATTGATACTCCCAACCGATTAACCGGTTCGTATTAACAATTGTCTATCATTGTTAAATATATTTTTTTTAAATAAGTAAAACACAAAATACTATAAGCATTATGTATAAAGAAAAACTGGCATAAAAATAATGTAAATGAAGAAATTAAATTAAATTAAAAATATAGTTGTAGCACAAGAAAATTGCAGTCGTTATACCAGAATTCTATTAATTGGATTGGCAACTAGTTCGAGCTTCTCAACCAATTTGTTTTCTCTGTTAACCAATTTTATCTGTTGTTGCAACTATTGGGTTAGTGCCAATAATAAAAAATATAGTTGTACTAAATACATGAAAATTGCAGTCGTTATACCATAATTCTATGATAGTCAAAAATTCAATTGGCAACAAATTCGGTTGTCTCAACGAATCTGTTTTCTCTGTGTAATTATGCATATCTCAATGTAAATGAATTGTTCCTTCAGAACTACAAGACTTGTGATATCGCTAAGTTCAAAAAAATGTCAGATAATCATATAAAGATTAAAAATTACAATTTTGTGGATACATTGAAATGAATAATAACACAGTGCTGAGGAAAAATTATTAATAATTAAACACCCAGAAAAAAGATTGGTTGGAAAACGATTAGTCCAATAAAATATCATTTGCATTAACTATATTTCAGTTCATCCCATAAATTTTCTGTTAATCCAAAAAAAACAATCCATGTTCATTGCCATAAGGGCATAATTGTAACAAATATATGATTGTGACAATACTTAAATTGATTGCATCAACCGAGCGTATGATTTTCTCATGACTAATTAACTGATTGATTAACCCAACCGAATAAAACATTACGAATTGAATTTTACTACCAACTTTTGGTATTGGCAACTAAAAAATTGTCGTTCTATATCAAAATTAAAATAAAAACTTTCAATCAGTTGCTGCAACTAACTAGAGGTTGAGTTTACTATCATAGTTTATAGCAGCAAATTAAAAAATTAACTTTTGTGACTTTCAAAGATATTATGATTTTTGAATTCTCAAATGGTTTTTGAAAGTCTGTGCATAAGATAACAAGTTTTGTGGTTTTTCAAAATGTGTAGTTGAAGAAATGTATATAGACATGCTTCACCTTTAGGAAATAAATTTCAATTAAAATAAAGTTATGACAATATTACCTGATTTACATTAAGCATATTTTTCATGAAATTAGTTGCATGAAAATTTTTTATTTGTCAGTAGGAGGCCTGGAGGAGCAACTTATATCAAAAAAGTTGTCAAAAATACATCAGAGATTCATTCTAAGCTATTTTTTTATATACTATTCTCTTTTATAGCGCAAAATTCATGAAATTTCATGAAAAAATGCTTAATGTAAATCAGGTATATCTCAAATAATAAATTTCTTAAATTGTGTATTTTTATTTGCGTTTATTGTTTATTTTTATTTCAGCAAGGAAGCCCAATTTTTCTTTTACATGTACCAATTATGATATTGTTTTAATTATATTAACCAAATTTTCGGTAGCAAGAATAACATTTATTTCAAATTCCATACTGTCAACCAATTTTTTCTGTTGCTGCAACTATTGGGTTGAGGCTTATAATTAAAATATAGTGGTACCACATGAAAATTTCAGTCGCTATAGCAGAATTCTATGATAGTTGCTGTAACCGCCAAAATTCAATTGGCAACAAATTCGGTTGTCACAACGAATCTGTTTTCTCTGTGAATATATTCAATTGCAAGTGCAGAAACAATTTTCAATAAAAAACGTTTAGTTTTTCTGAACCAAATTTTTCAAGGGGGAACGTATATTTATCGGTGTGACTGTATATGCATACACAGAATAAAAGTATTGTGTACATCTAATGTAAAGCAATTAACACAATTTATAATTCATAATTTTAATTTAAAATTTAAATTTTATATGTAATTTAATAAAATGTTTTCAAATAACCATTCCAGTGCAGTCAATATAAAGGATATGCAATTCATTACAATTCAAACAAAAACCACACAAAATTTTTTATTTAATTATTTCACTACCTTGTTAGCATATCTTATGACGTAAAGGAAAATTTATTTGTTTCCATTCAATGCTTCTTAATGAAACTGATATGTTTGTATATAGTGAATATTTTTACATTATAATTTTCTACTTTATCTCGTTTAGGGCTAATAAATCAGTGCAAGTTAATCTTTGTTTTTGGTTTAAAATGTGTTTAAACCAGCAAACCTATAAATCAGTGCAGTATTTAAACCATCTGTAAACGCATAAAATTGGGCGTTTAAACTACCAATACAGGCCATATGATTTTATTACTCACAGACCATAGGTTTTGCATTTAAAGAGCACTCAACTTTTTTCCGAGCTTCTACTTTTTTTCAGATCTTGTTCGATTTGTTTTCTTACACTCTATTGTTCTGTTGTACTATTCTACTCTGCCAAGAATATATATAATTTCTTTCTCAGTAAAATTTGGGTACTTTTCATTAACTTTTATTAAATTGTTTGCCTTTTTGATTGTTCAAAGAACTGATAGCCTGCTGCAAAACAGCTGCTTTTTGACATTTATTCTAGTGCTGCCACAATATAATTTTTTAAACTACACATAAAGTATGGTTCACTGATTTAAACCTGTTGAGTTTAAACCACATATAAATTAAAGTTTAGTTCAACTAAACCAGCATTTAAACTTTAACTGATTTATTAGCGCTTAGTAGTTGGGCACAAAGGCAGCCAAATTCACCTCATTTGCAATTATTTTGTTATATAAGAAATTACTTTTTCATGTGCACATTCATTCATTTACAAATAAATTTATAATTTTTGTGTAATTATATCAAATATTTACCTAAAAAATATTTAAAAATGACCTTTATCTAAAAATTGTTTATTTCAATAAAAACTAATAAAAAAAACCTAAATTAATTTCGACCTTCATCCTTCTATTTTCATGTTCATTTTAATAAATTCTCTCTTTTATGATTTGTTTATATTTATTGAGCTTTTTGCAGCCAGTGGCTTTAATAAATTTGTAATTTATATATTTTCTAATCGAAACAATATTTTACTATCATAAATATTTCAATTTATTTTATTTCAAATTTTTTTTTATGACACAAAGTATTTGATTAGAAATAAGTCGAAAATACTCGTATGCACAAATTCAAATAAAATAGTTAATGAAATGTGAAATAAGGCATAACAAAATTTAATGAAAGAGAATTTCATTTTCGCAACATAAAATAAATTCCGATTTTGGGATGTATTTCGTAATAAAATAACTCAATCATATAAATTCTGAGTAGCGTCTAAATTAATGTTTACTTCAATATTAACATGCATATTGAATAAAAATTTATTATTTTATTCATAAAAATAATTTTGTTTTATGAACAAATTTTGTATGAGAAACCGTTTTATAAACCGGTCATAAATTAAAAATATTTTTTTTTATGAATAAGGACTTTAATATTTTTTATGTTAAAAAAAAATCAAATTAAAAAGTTCATTAAAACTCTTACTGCCAGTTTATAGCCAGAGCTCCAAGTCGTTCTAAAATTTTCGGCGGCGGCGGCTTGTCTAAAAATGACCGGTGGCTCGAAGTCGGCTGCAGCCGACGATTTCGTAGAAAAGTATGATTTGTATTTTTTCAATTAGGATTGTACATATCGCTGTTAACAAGTACAAAGGCTCTTAACTCATATAAATATAAGTTTAAAGGAGAAGGTAAAAACTAAAGATGTGCACGTGAGCGTTTTTTGACTCAGGACACGCACGTTCACGCAGAAATATATTTTACTCACGCACTTTCCCGCACGAATGATATTGCAAATTTTCACGATCACGCACGCTCACGAATAAAATATTTTCAATTACGTACGACCGGTTTACAACTTATCACGATAACGCACGCTCACAAAAAAAGTATATGATCCAATTGGTATGTTTTTTGGGTTAAAAAATAGGTTCTTAGGTTCTTATGTTTGTACATACATACATACATATGTATGCAAGTGTATAGTTAATATTTACATAGCACAGTGGGGATTTTTACAAAATAAATGGTAATAAATCTGGAACTTCTAAACTACTGAAATCGAAACATGGTCTTAAAGAGTTTTGCCATAAAACTTTATATTAAATATACATGCATATATAAATACATTGATTGCAAAGTTTTATATGGGAAATAAAACTGCACTTATTAGCCGATGTAAGCCGTCTAACTCGGCGACGGCTCGAGCTAAAAAATAAGGTCGGCGGCTTCGCGCCGCTGGCTGTGAGCCGCACGACTAGGACCTCAGTTTATAGAAGCCATGTAAAAAAATCTCGTCTGCCTATTTATATTGAAAACAAAAACAAAGCACTCAAAATTTGTTTTTGTTTTCATTATAAAAAGACAAGCGAGAATTTTTACATGGCTTCTATAAACTGGAAGTTAAGCTAAGTCTAGATGATATGTTGAATCAGTATATTTATGATGAAACATTTGTTACCAGTGCCAACATAACGTGTAGATACAAAGTTTTTACGTATGCATTTGTTAAAGTTGTCAACAAACGTTTGTTCAAGATTTTAGCATATCGTGTAGACACCATATTTATAGTTTGTAACAAATTTGCTATGTATGCTGTTAGATATGTTATTTGTTGAAAAGCCTATGTAAGCTTTGCAGCATACGGCAAATTTGATAGCATATAGAATGTATGTAGTGTTGCCTGATTTGCCATTTTTTCTCTTAAATTCAGCAATTTACTCCATGTTAAACCTATGGCACCATTGATTAAAATGAAATGGTAAATGCGAAAAATATAGTGCAGAAATGTTAATCGTGGATTCGGGTGAGTAAAAAATACGGAGAATTACAATTTCAAAAAAAAATTCAGGAGATTCTGAAGAAGACAATCACTCTTATTCCAGCTACGTACCGATTTTGCAACTTCTCGCGAATTTTTGCAAACTTCGCAATAAAAACGACTTTTTGTAGCCTCCTAAAAGTTTAGCCGATTTTTAAGAAATAATAGAAATTGTCATTTTCCCGCTGTTAGTAAGTTTTTGCGAATTTTTGTAATTTGTGCGATTTTTATTGAATTTTTTGCATTCTTTACAGTTTTGTCGATCTTTAATCAATATTATGGCTTGTTTAAAATTTTGCCAATTTTTGCGAATTTTTGCAAAGTTCGCAAAGTGTGATTTTTACTAGTTTTAACAGTTTTGAAGAGTTTAAAACATTATTTAACTTTTTCATCCTGCTATTGCAGCTTTTTGCCAATTTGCGTCATTTCGCGAATTTCTTTTTCATTATATGCATGTATAATTGCAAAAATATAAGTTTATTCCACTAAAAGCGATATACATAAAATAATAATAAAGAAAGAAAATTGTCAAATTTATTTTATGTTTAAGCAAACGCTCAGCAAATATATCAGAATACGAAATTCAACATATCGTGTGGACACAAAAATTTTATGGTAACTCATATGTGGTATTATCATTTGTTGATATATGTTGACTTTAAAAAATTTAGTACTTTCAGCGTACTGTGTAGACGTCTAATATATATATATATATATATATATATATATATATATATATATATATATATATATATGTTGACAGCAGGATTTGTTGGTATTTTAAAGCACATGAATTGTAAGCATATATTTGCTGATTCAACATATCGTCTAGACTTAGCTTAAGACTTATTACATTACACTTTCCAATTACCAAACTTTGTTTTAATAATCATTTGACATAAAAACGCTTAATGAAAATGCTTACTTTCCATGTTTTTAACTATATATTTCTGAAAATAAATTTTATAAACAAATTTACATAAACGACCATAGGCAGTAGTTTACTAAAAAAAATAATAAAGTTCAAATTAGGATCACATTCAATAAATCTTTGGAATACAAAACTAAATGAAGGAGATTATTCCTTTTTTTTATAAAATAAAAAATTGAACAATAAAAAGTAATAAAAATTTAAGACCTTGTTCCTTAAATAAACAAGATTAAAAAAAATAAATAAATTAACTCTGCCTATATAGAAAAATCTAAACATCCTCCTTATATTTAAAAAAAAGAGTTCAAAAGAATCATTCATTCTCTTTTGCTAAGATTAAAAGGCAATAAATGTCATTAATCGTAAGACCAATTGACCAGCAATAAATTCTTACCAAAAAAGAAATAAAGAAAATAAATTGAAAGCCTGAAAGTATGCAAAGAAATGAAATGAAGTAAATGTTAAACTGCTGTGAACAGTGAAATCATTTATAATCCACCCAAGCTAAAACGAAACAGATGAAATGCAAAAGCCTTAGATTCCTTTAAACGAATAATTCTTAAAAATTGTAACTTGAAAAAGAAACTGCAGCCTAAGGAGTCAAAAGAGTTGGTCAAATGATATTGCTAAAATATGCAAGGAATTCTTGAGCATCACATTGGATTTATGAAGATATTACAACATGTTTTATTGGTCTTCCTGCACATTCATTGAAGTTTAATTTGAATAAACAATTCAGATCTATTGCAAACGTATGTAACGAATGTTTTAAGAATCTATTGTTTATTCAAATTTAAGATTGAATTTTTGTAGAATGATAGCAACACATGTGGTATTTAATAAAGGGATATAAAGAACTTAATTTATAAAAGTGCATATCATTATCATTGTATATACATTTTTTTTATAAAGATAACTAATACTCAAGTAATGAATGCCTACTACTACCACTTGGTGTTTTTAATGTGTAAACATCTATACGCTAGGGGGTAAAAATCTTTTTCACTGAGATTTATTTGCTGAGATGCACACAGCGTTGTCAAATCGGTGTGAGCTATGTATAAGTGTATTAGTGTTTGAAAGAAGCAATACAAACTTATTTAAAATATTGTAAATACATAGGAATTTGCTGGTTTTTGTTTGTTAGGGTCGTTAGGTTTTTTGCTTTATTAGGGTTCCGTACACCAAAGGTGAAAATAATAATTGCTTTATTAGCGTTCCGTACACCACAGGTGAAAATGAACCCTATTGTTTTCGCTACGCTGCCCGTTCTTCTGTTACAGGGTATTTTCTCGAGAACCGTAAGAGCTACGGACCTGAAATTCAGACACAGTGTGTAGACATTTGGCCGCTACAACAGCAAATATATGAGAGTTAAAAATTAAAGGAATTTCCAAAACGAGCAACGAAATATTTTAAAATCCCATGTTATATACATACACTTGAATTTTGTAAAGTTAGTGTATTTTTATATAGACTGCAACAATTAACAGTAAATTTAAAAAAATTAAATGAAAGGGTGCTCCATCAGTTAATGCAATTTTGACTTTGTAACTTTGACAACTTGCTGTATCTTGGAAACCGTAAGAGCAAAACTCTTAAAATTTTCAAAAACGGCAAAACTAACAAATCAAAAAATTATAAAATCGCCAAATCTAAAAAAAATCGCCAAAGTGAAAAAAAAATCCAAAAACAGAAAAATAATCGCCAAAATGAAAAAAAAAATCACCGAAATAAAAAAAATCGCTAAAATTAAAAAAAAAACCCTTAAACAAAAAAAAATCGCCAAAATGAAAAAATCGCCTAAATAAAAAAAACCCCAAAAACAAACAAAAAACGCCAAAATGAAATAAAAACCCCAAAAACATAAAAAGTCGCCAAAATGGAAAAAATCGCCAATATGAAAAAAATTTCAAAAATTAAAAGAACCCCAAAAAGAGAAAAAAACCGCCAAAAAGAGAAAAAAGCGACATAGCTGAAAAAATTGTTTAAACTGAAAAAACTTAAAAAGGAAAAAAGCCACACCAAAAAAATGCTCAAAACCGAATGTACGGAACCCTTCGTGCGCAAACCAAAGTCGCACTTAACTGAATTTATTTTAATTGCAATGCGTACACAACAACAAGAACAGCAACAACTAAACGATGAACAACAGGAATTAAAAAGTAAAAAGTAAAAGTAAAGGCATTTACCATAGATGAGCACTGCAGTACCACTAAAATTTCAGTAAAAATAATAAAGAAAAGCGCCAAAAACCGAAAAAACGCAATAAACGAAAAAAAGCCAAAAATATTTCTTATATAGGCTAAAGTGTCCGCACGGAACCCTTCGTGCGCGGGTCAAAGTCGCACTTTACTGAATTTAATACTAATTGTCGTACATTAAGTTATCATAGGCAAATAAAAACAAATAAATAAAATGAATACAAAAACATTTAATTTCAATAGATTTTAAAAAGATTTTTTTTTCACTTTTAATAAGAAATTTACTAAAACGAAGCAAAATAAGGAAAACAAAAACCTAAACTTGTCAAACTAAAAGTCTTCATCGTCTTTGAGATTGTCATTCATACGGACAACAAGAAGTACAGAGAAACTTAACAGCTTCATATAAACACCATCTTGTGTGCGATATTAGCTACTAACTTTCACTTACATATAATAGTTCGAAAACCATTGCTGTAAAATAATTACACGCATTACATTTCATTCAACAGCAGTGTGCCCATTTACTAACCAAATAAGTTAAATAAAACGAACAAAAACCAGCAAATTCCTATGTATTTACAATATTGAAAGTTTTGATACTTGTAATTGATTAATTAAAAAATATTACTAAAAGCATAGTACTTCCAACTTAAGAACATTTTTCATTACTAGATGTTTACACATCTCCCTTGTGATCGGACTCACATTGCTTTTTTTTTAAGAAAAGGATAGTGATAGAAAAAACATGTGTTGAAGGAAGAGAAAGAGGAAAGATTAATTTTTTTACAACGCTGTGTTTGCACGTTTTTAATAATGCAGTGTTGCAGCAGCGCCTCTGGTGTCAATGGGGCGTATTAAATTTTTTCGAAGCTGTGCTTAGTAGCTACTTTATTGGTTATTTTACTTCGCCGACGATTTTGCTACCCAATACCGACGAAGGAGGGCGCTCTGATGTTAATATTAGCGTTAATATTCGCTCAGGCCGGTGTAGTTCAGTAAAAAGTGCCTTCAACACTTAAACTTTTCCACAACAACTGGCCAAAAGAACGCTCATTTTCATCAGAAAAATACGTGCTGTTGTTATTTAAGGACTGTAGGAGACCGGGCTCTAACCCGCGACCTTCAGTTTTTCAGCCAACGCCAGACTTTTTGCTATGACGTAAAAACAAATTTAACAAAACCTATCGTTACTAAGATCGATGAGAAATGGACAAACCCTCAAAACTATGGGTTAGAACAGCCTTATTCTCTGTTATTCTTGAGTTACGTGTATTGGTCGCACTCATCCCTAACTTGTCCTAGCAGCTTAAATTTGTCAAGAAGTTTCGCATGTGCTGGACGAGAAGGTACGTCACGATGACCCTAAAATTCTTTAGTTTTGCGAACTGTGAAAAAATTTCAGTTACTTCACTGCGATATTTTATTTTTATTAATGGGATAGTTTTTACTTGTCAGCTGTCAAGTAGCAACGGCTTTAGTCACAACAACTGTCGAAATGCCAGGCATTCATAAGACGTAGCTGTTGCGCAACCGTTGAGTGTTTGTCTTAGAAATGCATGGTTGAGTAATTCCGCTGCACTCAACAGTTGAGTAATTTTCCGTCATAAAATTTTTTCGCTAACTATAGTCAACATGTTGTGCTGAGCCTAAGCAGCTGATCGAATAGCGTTATGCATTTTATATGCTTTGTTATGTGTTAGGAGCAAATATTTGTTAAATTTTACAATACAAATGCGATGAAGTAACGAAATAAAGATATGAAATTAAATTATATCCATCAAGCCGTTTCTAAGACGTAACTGTTAGGGCCAACAGTTGCCAACAGTTTCACAACTGTTGAGCTTAACAGCTATGTACATCTTATGAATGCACCCAATGTTTCTTATTTTCCAACAAACCCGCTTAATATAAACTTTCTCTTCAAACATCCATTAAAGCAAACTTTTTGTAATTAAAATAATATACATATGTATGTATTTTCCACAAAAATTTATTATTTTATTTTTATAATAAAAATTTGGATTTAAACTATTTTTAATCCCCATTTAATCTTGTTGCTCAAGTGATGTCTATTGTAATAAATATGTTAACATAATAATGCTCTTCCTAAAAAGAGAAATCTTTTTCTCGTCTCATCTTGTTTGTCTTTATCAGATTTATTATAAGTTAATATATATTTTTGGTCTTTCTTGTCAAATATAATTATAGATCTTGTCATGTGTTAGCATTTATTGTTCAGGTATACAAACATATGAATACATAAACACCAGCGTTGTCAACTTTTAAATTTCAAAAAGCACCGAAACCAGGAAAAAAGCGCGTAATTTAAGTGAAAAAGCACTAAATTTAAAATTTTATTATTTTATATAAACAAATTTTACACATCGTCGATTGGTTATTGGTTTGCTGCAGACGAAATGTATTTTGAATATACTGTGCCGTAAACCAACAACCAACCGACAACATGTACATAAAAAATATAGGAATCGGTTGACCTTGCATTCCATTCCTAAGATTTAAAATTAGAGGCATCCGATAAACATTTGATTTCTGTAAGAATAAGTGAATTCTTAAATCAATGAACAAACGAATCTCTCGAGTTTAGTCAAATTGGCAGTAATCCACAAGTCTTTTTGAGGTTAAGAGCCGATTACTCGTACTTTTTGAGCTCGATGGGCTTAGCTTAGTTTTTATTAAATTATGCTGTGGAAACATTATCTCGGCTGCTATGTGACAAAGATAATAAATTTTGAGCGAAATAAAAATGGTGACTTTCTGCGTTTCTGGATGTAACAGAAGTTTGATGGGAATGCAAGTTTTGATAATGCCTCAAACGAGTTCATATCAACTGAATCTGTCAAAAGTGGACTCAATATTTTTCCCATTACATTAAGTGAATCAATCTTTCTCCACCCATTGTCTATACTATACAAAATTTCGCTATTATGCTATATTTGAGTAAATACTTGTATTATGTCTTCTTTGTTGTATGGCAAAACAATGTTTATATTAATTATGCTTAAAATGTTAAAGTTTGATGGTAATATGGCACGTATTTATTCAACCAAACCTTTTAAAATCCTAGTAGATTTTTTTGACATGCTATATTTAACTTCAGAGCTTATGTTTTTGAATGAAAGACTTCCTCGAAAAAAATAGGTAAAGAAGTTTTCCTTTGAGCTTTTGGTTTAGTGCCACCGCCTCGAAACAAAAAGCACCGAAACTAAATTTAAAAAAGCACTGAGCGCTAACTTCAAAATTTGTTGCGTCGACAATTTCAAAAAGCACTAAAAACGGTGCGAAAAGCACCGAGTTGACAACGCTGATAAGCACCTACACTAACTTTTAGACACACACGCACACATACACGCATACAGAGATACATATCGCTCATTTACTCAAACAACGTCATAACTCAAAAAATCCAATTTGCTATAAAACGAGTTTAAAGTTTTCAATTCACACAAAATGATTTTATTTTTATCTCAAGAGACAAATATTTCTATGAAATTTTCACTAACTGACTTTACTGACTAACAACTCAAAAATTCCATTTTATAAGTTATTACGTTCTTTGAGTAAATAAGCCACACACGTAGATTTATTAGAGACCTGCGTAAACAGTCTTGAAATATAAATATGTACCTCGTGTTTTTTAATGGCATGTCTCAAGATGTCACCAGAAATTGTTCGATCGAATATTTATGTTGAAAACATCAAAAAACTTTCTAATGATTATTGTTTGCAATACAAGTAGTCAATCGAACGATTTCTGGTGACATCGTGGGACAGGCCGCAAATGTATAGTCGTAGCATGTATTATACTAAACCAATAATAAATTATGTTGTTTAATGAGCGATGCACGACGGATGTATTGATGTACGTGTATATGAGTGTTTGCAAGCGATGTCTCGAAGACTTTTTATTCATAACAAACACTCAAAAGAAGTAGTGTTCATGCGTGTGTACTTGTTATTTTTCATATTGTACGTTTGAGAATGTGTGTGTGTGTGTAAGATATAGATGGTAAGCTATTATGTTTAAGGGTGGTTTTTTTTAAACAAAACTGTCGGAAATTACGTTAATTTAAACTAACGTTAAGCTAACTATTTCGCAACTAGTACTGACTGACACTTGGATTAATTTTCAATGTAATCAACTGACTATTTTAACATTGTGATGTCCTAGGCGGAAGTCAATTGTCTCACTCTGCATTACTTTTCAACTAACTTAAAGTTGATTTTTTTGTAAACCACCTGGTAGTCAGTAACTTAAAACAATTTTTCTGGGGTTCGAACATGTATCATCACACGTTGTGTACTCGATGCGCTACCACTCAGCTAAGGTACCATTTAAAATAACAACAGCAAAAGTAGCTGAGAATAAATTTGTTGGCTCTCATCAAATTCGATTACGTACTCATCTTAAGAATTAATTTTGGCTTTGTTCTGGATGACATTGCAGTTAGCTTTTAGTTGGTCCAAGAAAAGTTAACTATAAAATAACTATTTGTGTAGTCAACCACACATTCTCCGATAGGGAAGCGCATACAACTAATATCAATGCATGTGTGTGCATTTGCATGTGCGTATGTACATGCATTGCGTTTGTATACGCGCCCATGCGTATGAAGAGTCAAGCATCACAAATTCTTCCGTCACTAAATATTTTCTTCTTTACTCCCATACCTGTGATAACTAAAACAAATTTCTTACAAACATTGTTGTTTAGCGTTTGTTTTAGAATATTTCGCAGTGGTAAAGCATTTATAAAATCCCTCATGTCTTAAAAGTGCTTGCAAGTGGTCTTGTGCAGGAGTCTAATATTTATTGCTTTATTTGCCATGTTATTAAGAAGAGAAAAAAAAATAGTTGCATAAATACAATTTGTTTGCTTCAGTGTGCATATATTTTTGGCGGAAAAATCTGTCACGTCCTTTGTTGTATACTTTGTAATCTTATAACATACATATATAATACTGAATAAAGTTTTTGTCACACACTTATTCGAGCAACAATACTATAGTAGATATAGTGATTGTTGTTTGTTACAGTAGAAGTGGTTGTGTGTAAATTTATTTCCGGCAAAATTGCACACACTCACACAAGAAACACACAAACACAGGAAATACTAAATAGAAATGTCTACCCTGCTAATAAGAATAAGAACAACCCAGTGAGCAAATTTATTTAATTCTGTTTTAGGGTAAAAATAAAACTTTCGAAACTTGGATAAGAAATCATTTTATGTAAAACGTAATATTTTTTTGTGAAATATACATATCGATGGCTCAATATATTAAAAGGGCGTATCTCGATTTTTTTCGAAACCACGTTTTTCAGGTTTACTGGTAGCCAACGCATTATTACATCATCCTCTTTCAAGAACGAAGTAAGTAACAATTACTATAGCTTTATTTTAGTTAACATACTGCTATATTAGATTTAAGAACAATTGTGTTCTTTCCATGTAGTTAAAATTTTTTTGACGTTTGTTTTCGATTTGTGTTTCATGTAATTTTTTATGTAAAATACAAATATATATAAAAAAATTAAAAAATTTATTAAGATTATTTCCATCGAAACGTCGGATGACATTACAAGTTTAAAATATTCTTTTATTTAAAATTTAATGATCTTAAAAGCCCATCAATAGTTCAAAAAGAACTTTATTTCTAAAAACAAAAGATTTATTTAATTTTAAAAAATTATTCTTGTATTTAACTAAAGCACTAAACGTACACACATATTCACGTGCAAGCACTATAGCAACAACAATAATTGTGTACATAGCTGCAGACGCACACACATACAAATAAAAGTGCGAGCACTTATGGTAACCACTAGGGTGATCGACTCGGTTTTACAATCGGTTTTAAACCCCGGTTTTTTTCAATACGGTTGTCGGTTTTTTCAAAATGTTGATTTTTCGAATGTCGAATAGTCCGGTTTTTTTACAATTTAAAAACCGGCTGAGTCGAATACTTTTTGGTTTGTACATTTTGCATTAAAATTAGTTTTTACTATGGTAAAACTTAGACCAACGTTTTCTGTTGATTGTTCTTAGTATTTTTTTAGTGTAAAGTTCTTAGAGCTTTTTGAGCATGGCTACATATACTGAAACATGAAATTCATGCGAAATTATTTAATAAGGTGGTATCAGAGGCGATTTATATATATTCTGCTTTATCGTCGTTGGCGTATTTCAAATATGACTACACCCAGAGAAAAAACAGCATATTGAATTAATAAAAAACATTAACGAAAGTCTAGTCATGTTGAAATTTTTTATTTCAATATGGAAATACATATATTAATTTACAGTATTAATTTTTTAATTTTATTTATTTTTAAAGCTGGATTCCCCCATTGTTTCCGAACAAAATTTTGGTCCGGACAAAATTTTTGTTATATGTAGTTTGACTTCTCTCTTCTTGAGAGAGAGAAAATATTTTTTACGAACAATTCTTAGTTTGAATTGGTTTAATTCTATATCTTGTCCGGACAAAATTGAACTCAGCTGCCAAGTACATATTTTAATTTTTCAGCCAAAGTTGAACTGAGCTGCCACATCATATTATATGAATAATAAAAACACAGAATATTCTTGTATTAATTACAATAGAAATAAAGCAAAATTGTAAAATAAAACATATACATACGGAGTTGAACGAAAGAATTGCATTGAACAATTAAAGAGACACAGCGAATTGTAATCATTTGCCGATGTGCTGCAACTTGTAAAATTAATACGCATCGTTTACACACTTATGTATTTCATATAGTAGCTTTGATTTTCCAGACAAAATGTTCGAAATGGATGAATCGTGCTGCAGAAAACTCTCAGGAAAAAATTTTTTGTCTGGACAAAAATTTTGTTCGGAAACAATGGGTGAATCCAGCTTAAGTATCTCAACATACATTTTCTATTATATGGAAAATTATTGATTTTTTCTGAGTGTACGACTTTTTGTTAATATATTAAAGAAGACTTCAACAGTTTTTCTTTGATCTATTACCAAACAGTCGAAGTCGTATTTGAAATACGCCACCCACGATTAAGCTTAAATTAGACGTGACAAAGCCATAATGCCATGGACATAACCAATTGAATTTTAGTTTCTATGGTGAGAGTTATGGCGTTATGGTGAGTCACCTATAATCAAATGCAGTGTTGCCCATTAGTTTGGTTCGAACGGCTCTTTTCTATGGCTATGGCTATGTCTCGTCTGATTGAGCCTTAAGGGAGATTATATATACTGTATGTGCTATGTATAAGTATATAGAGTTAACTTTTATGTTTTACCTTTAATTTTTGTATTGTTTTATAGTATTTACATAAACTTTTAACTCAATAATTTTCTTATTTAAAAAAACCGGTGGACCGGTTTTTCCTGAATTGTAAAAGCCGAAACCGGGTTTTTCATAATTTCAAATATTCGAACTATTCGAAAACCGGTTTATGGAAAAAGTCGAATAATCGATCACACTAGTAACTGTACTTCCAGTAGGACACCGCATTTCCAACATAAGAGTCGTTACTTTGAAATTCAAAAATAAGGCCAATCGAATTATCTACAAATGCCTAGAAACAGCGACATGACTTTTCTCGATTGTGCTAGAAGACTGTTTGATCATCTGGCTACCAATATTAAATGACAATACAGATGGCAACTTGCATAGAAGCCATTTGGCATTACTAAGTACAGACATATCATTACGTCACCTATGAGCAGATGGACGAACATTCGAGAACAGTTCCCTGTACTAGAATGAGTCAGAAAGTAGTTGAGTCAATATCGTTGAAAGTAAAGACCTCGTGCGGTGGATAATAATGATAGGAAGTAATTAAGTAAAGACAATTTGTAATTTACTTAGTTAAGAATAAAAGGAAGAACAGTAGCAAATAAAAATTGTGTGTTATTTATTTTTATTTTTGAGCAATCAAAAGAACTCACACGTTTAATAAAATTTAAACGTAACAATATATTAAAATCTGCAAAATGTGCACTACAGTGTGGTGGAAAATTCCGCCAAAGTTACCCCGTGCATTTATTAATAGCCAATACATTCTTCACTTCGTTTCTTTTAATTAATTTTTTGGAAGACATATTCTAATAGGCCATTTGCACCAGCACAAAATCTAGTATATTTTAATTAAAATCTATCTGAAAATCTATACCGTTTATACCAACTTTTCTTGACATTTATCAAGATTTTTTTATCCAAAACAAAAGCCATTGGGCGCATTCATAAGACGTAGCTGTTGAGCTCAACAGTTGTACAAATGCTAGCAACTGTTGGCTCCAACATCTACGTCTTAGAAACGGCTTGATGTATATAATTTAATTTTATATCTTTATTTCGCTACTTCATCGTATTTGTAATATAAAATTTAACAAATATTTGCTACTGCCACATAACAAAGCTCTATTCGATTAGCTGTTTATGCTGAGCAAAACATGTTGACTACAGGTAGCGAAAAAATTTTGTGATGGAAAATTATTCAACTGTTGAGTGGAGCGGAATTACGCAACTGTGCGTTTCTAAGACAAATACTCAACGGTTGCGCAACAGCTACGTCTTATGAATGCACCCATTAACTAAAAAATTTTTCCAAAACTACAACCAAAGAACTGCAATGTAGCTAAGTCACACACCTTTTTAAACAGACCATAGCTAATTCACTCATGTTTTTCACAAATATGTTGTACAGGGTAGTAAAAAATAAATAAAAATATTAGATTTTTATTAGATTTCCTACAAATCTACTGGCAAAATAGATTTTGTTTTGTATGGGAAATCTAGTAAAAAGCAGCAAGATTTAGCTCGAAATCTCGCAATTACTAGATTTCGATGTAATGTAAATGACCTATAGTGATTTATTTGAAAATAATTTTGTTAACTGGGTTATTATACAACTGTTTTGAAGAGCACTAATTACTTATTTTATTTATTGCTCATTATTGTCGGTATTTTGTTGCTTATTAGTTTTTTTCATCTTGAAAAACTTTAAAGTAAAACTTATTTGTTGGTGGTTTATTGCTGTTTTTGTTTTTTTGTTACTTGACGTTTTTCCTTAATGGAAAACTAATTAGCTATTATTCATGCGTTCTATATGTGCATGAAAAGTAAAGCAGTTTTTGAATAGTATTTTAAACGAAAATCTTAAAAGAAATATTTTATATGTAGCTTACTTTTTCAAAATGTTTTAAACCATCGACATACATTATTTTCTATTCTCTTTAATAAACGTTATTCCAGCTCTGAATATTTTTTTTTGCAGTATGCAAAACTTACAAATAGGGTAATAGAGGTTATGTTTAACTTACCTTGAATCAAGGTGAAATACGTGTAAAATCCAGGTTCCACATTCCTGCAATATAATAACAAAAAAAAAATTCAATTAATTATAAGAAATTTACAAAGTCAAATTAAATTACATTTGGAAGCTGTTCATGTGAAAAGAAATTTTTAGATGTTAGAGCATATTGGAAAAAAGTAGCGAAATCAATCCAGCTGCTTTCTGTCCATTTATTCTGAAATAATTTCCAAATTTTTACGGTTTATTTACGGCCTGTCCCACGATATCACCAGAAATCGTTCAATAGAATACTTGTATTGCAAACAACAATAAATTTTCTAATGTTATTGCTGTTTGCAATACAAGTTGTCGATCGAACGATTTCTGGTGACATCGTGGGACAGGCTGTTAATTTTTTTTATTATTTATTAATAGTTTTAACATATTTTTTGGAACTACTTCATTTTACTCAAAAATTTAAGTTAATCTAAGCAAAGAATATTTTTGATGTAATATCGTCAATAACAGAATATAATGAATTTCTTTTTATTTGATTTAAAATTTCTCGTAGAGAGAAACATTTTGTAATTTTTGATCTACTCTGATTGTTTTTCTTCTGCAGCAGTTTTTTATTCTATTGCATTTCCTATTCCGATTTCAAATCTTGGATGGGAAATCCAAGCAAACAAAAATTTTTCTGATGTCGATGTCAACCACACATAAGTTAAATAATTAATACAATACAATGATGCACTACATTAAATTAAATTCATGTTGTTCCAACTTGAAATAACTTTGATTTAACATGATTCTTCATTTTGATATTCAAAGTACGTAAATATTTAATCAACGTGAAATAAAGTTATTTCAAAAGGAGAAATGTACTTTGAAAATTACTATAACTCATGTCAAATTAACATGAAACACATTGAAGCAAAATCATTGCCGAAAAATATTTGATTACGTAGATTTTAAGTTGCAATTTTTCTGTGTGAAATATTATTAAAGAACACAAAAAGGGAAATTTATCTTAAACTCGCATCCAATTCGGTGACTAGGCATAGAAAAAGAGAACTTCTTGCAATGACATTACTATGTAAAAATCTTTAGAAATTATGGAAATTTGCACTACTTCCAGATAGCAAACTCTACATTTTTATGACTTGTTTGGAGTGTCTTTTCTTTTATTGGGGCTTTAATAATTTTTTTAAATAGTTTTGTAGAAAATAAATTTTAAATTTTCAATTTATATACAGCTCAATGATGATATAAAAGTACTTTCTTTGCTCAAGGCCTGAGAGTACAATTCTTTTTTATAAAATTTTCACACACGATTATATGTGCTATAATGACTTTTTCTGCATTATCTAGGCGCACGGCAGTGTGCCAGGCCAAGTTCAGGCCAATGCACGCAGTGTGTATATTTACAGGAAGCCATTTGAGCTGTTTTTACCCCCCTCATAACTTTGTTCCCCGCGACCGTAAAATTATGAAATTTATACTATAATTAGAATAATTTCATATAATCTATATAATTAATAGGCAAACATGGTTTTTATAATCCCTTTTACGCTGGTACCACTGCACCGATTTTAAAAAGATTTATATAGTTTTAAAGGATTTTTTATACAGATGTGCAGAATCTATATTTTATTGAAATCGGTTGAGTATTTTGGGAGCTATAAGCGTTTAAAGTTGCTACTACTACATGCACACATATTACACACGCATTTAAATATTAGCTTACAAGTAAAAAAGAAACAAAACATGAGTGTGTGTGTGGGTTTGTAGTATTTCTCTTGATCTAACAATTTTTTTCTCTTGTTTGTTGTTGTATGAAAGCCATAATACTTAAAGGAAGAGAGTTGAATAAACTGAACTAACTTGGTTAAAGGGATTTTGTTTATGTTTTTTTAATTTCATGTATTATTTAATTATGCTTACATATGTATGTAAGTTTGTGTGTGGCTGTGTTTTAATGAATTTTTTATGAAGTTTAGATACATTTTCTTTGAATCTTAAATTATTTACATTTTGATTCTAGAATACGGACGAGTGTGTCGTCCGTTTGGTATATCTAGTTCATAATAAATTCATATAACATATATATATATTCGAAGCTTGAAAGTTTTACAATGTAAGGTTCCGGAGATATGACACGCCCATACAATTTCAACCTTATTTTCGTGTGCTACGGCTCCGCATATTTAGATATACTATTTCTGTATGTATTATTATCCGTTTGCAACGAAACTTGACAGGAATAATTAACAGTGACCGAAAATAAATCTTAAGTTTGGAAAAGTGGGCGGGGTTACTCCCATTAAAATTATAAATGAAAAGTTGTGCTAAGGAGCTGAAATTTGATACACGAATAGGTATTGGGGAGAAAACAACAAGAAAACCCTGAAAACCCAGACATTTTAGTCAGAGGGGCGGGGCTGCGCCCATAAAAATTAAAAATTAAAAGTTGCGGTTATGAGCTGAAATTTGATACATAAGTAGGTCTAGGTGAGAAACCAACTAGAGAAATCTGAAAAACAAAAAATTTTACCAGAATGGGCGGGGCCACGCTACTATTGTTTGCACCTGAAAACTTACAGCCTTATTTATAAAACTTATTAAGACTTTTTAAGAAAATTTGTCTTAAAATCCCTTTATAAAGCCTTAATAAGTTAAATAAATAAGGCTGTTAATATACAGCTTTTAACTTAAGCCATTTTAGTGAAACTTTCCATATGCGTTACGCGTATACAATACTTTAAACTATAACCTAAAAAAGTGGGCGTGATCACTCCGATAGAATTTTAGCCTTGTGTTTAATCTACTTCGGTCTAACATATTTTAGGAGAAAATTAGCATAAATTATAAGAACGGCTCACAACAATATTGTGAGTTTAAAATAGTGGCAGGGGTAATGCTCATAAAATTATAAGATAAAGTTCACGCTAAAGAGCTGAAATTTTATACACAAGCAAGTGTAGATGAGTAAGCCAGTGGAAAAATCTTAAAACCAAGAAGTTTTATCCGCTAAAACTCCAATTCGCAGTAGAGTGCTGAAATTTGCTACACAAATTAATCTAAATCACAGGTCACTTAGAAAAATCTAAGAAACCAGAAGTTTCAATCAGCGGTTCGGAACAAGCACTGTTAACTCAAAATTAATTTCAATTTTATTGAAACTTTTCATCCGCATTGCACTTATCCAAAGTAAAAATTTCCTGTTTTGAAAAGTGGACGTGACTACACCCATAAATCGTAGCTTTTTCTTTCATGTACTTCGGCTTAGCAGTTTTTAGTCTATTACTCATGTATTTCTCAATAGCTTTTTCATACAAAACTTTACATGAATCATAAGCACTAACAGATATAAAAGTCGGCGGGGCCAGGCTCATAAAATTTTTAAGTAATATTATACTGTAGAAAGCTGACATTTTGTAGACAAATAGTCCTAATTGATTTGCTCAATCGGAAAATCCAAAAATTAAAGCACCACCTACCCTATTGAAACTTTGCATGCAAATTGGGCATATCCTTTTGATTTATGTACTTCGCCTAAGCAGACTTTAATATGTAAATATATTGAGAAAATAGGCGGGATCACTCCCACTAGAATTGACGCTGTATTTTACATATTTCTTTTTAGGCGACTCTTAACAAATTGCGTACACACAACATATGTCAGCGATAGGTGTTGTGCCAAACAAGAACTTGGTCAAAATTTATATCTTACTGCTTTTGATGGCCGAAATTTTTGATAGGAACTTGGCCTTTTTTCACATTGATGTTTTTCTGCATTATTTACTTCAAAAGCGCAATGTTTGAGATGTTTATTTATTGCAATAAATGAGAGAACACAATATTTTTCAACTATTTAGCTAAATAAAATCAATAAATGCCTTTTATGCCTTTGCTAAAGTAGTATAGAAAATACAATTATCTGCCGATACAGGCCACACCTCGCTCGCAATCATGGCAAGTTTTTCAGCCATAAACTATTTATTAGAAATAGAAACAAGTGAAGTGGCATAAAAGGTCAAATACGTACGTATACATAAATACAAATGTACAAACTGTTTATGTAAGTGAGTGCAGAAACCATATTTATTGATGATTCAGTGGTTGAACAGACCTTAATTTTATTTTTGCTTGTTACAATTTTTTATTATTTTTTGTAACCATTTAACAAGTTTTACAAACCCACAGTAATTAAATACATTTAGGTGGATGTGTGTGTGTATGTGTTTTTGAAAACAAATGTCCTTTTCTGTTCAAGTGTGCATTGTGCTGAAGTGTTACGCATACTGTTGTTGTTGCCTGGTATTGCTATTGATATTTGTTATAGGTATTGTGGTCATTTATTGATATTGCTTCAATGAGCTTCACAGAAAAATTATGTAGTTTTTTTTTTTTTTTTGTATATAGAAAATAAATAAAGAAAAATCTATGCTCGCACAATAATAACAACAAATTTATGTGCAAAATCCTAGATTAAAGAAACCATCGGTTGAGCATGACCACAACATTAACAGTTTCGAAACCACAAAGAATCTATTATTATTAGAGAATGTTTTATTGTTTTTGCTATAAAAAATAAATTTCACTTTGCCAATTTTTATTTAAGTTACATTTTATGGCTCGGGTTTTAGTTTTAGCAAACCCTTTTAGAAAACTTTTGTACTGTTTTGAAAGTTATGCTGGAAAATTTTAAATGTAATATATTGAAAGGACAATATCATAAACTTTTCCTTTCTTTTATAAATGATATACGAGTATTATATTAAAGCACTTAATGAGCTTTTCTTTTGCTTAAAAAATAAAATATTACATTTTTAACTCTTATATGTTCTAAATCATTAGGTGTAAATATAATATCTGTGACAGTAAGGAAAAACAGCTCAAATCATATTTTACTGTTTTGCAGGAGAACACTTTTAAGCGTTCAAGTCGATTTTCAGAAAATTATTTCTTTTACAGTTAAATTGGGAAATTCTATGTCAAGCTTTATTTTTTTAAACAAACATCATTCTACATACTTAACCTGACCAGACATCCTGCTTTAAGCGGGATTATCACATTTTTTGCAGGTCTATCCCGCCTTGAATTCCTATCCCGCTTTATCCCGCTTTATCCTGCTTTTTAGAGTTTTGAAGAACTTAATCTCTTGCTAGATTTTTATTTAAAAAAAAAAGTTTTTTTTTATTAGAAGTGCCACGCTTGCGGTACAACCTTCACTATTTTGTAGAATACAGTTCTCATTATTAACATAAATAGTCACGAAGAGTTTCAAAATTCTCACTGCATTAGTTTTCAAGATATTTTTTTAATAAACATATTCTCTATTTGAGATAAGCCATGCTGTTTCTCCAATTCCTATTATTTTCTATCATTGGCAGCATCAGCTGAATTTTAAATTTGTGTTTATAGCAGATATCAAGATATTATAAAAATAAGTATTTAATTTTCTTGGGAGGTGACGCACTTTTTGCTCTATTATTGACTTCTTTTTATAATACTTTTCTCTTTAAGGGCGTTACTGCTTATAAAAAAAAATCAAAATTTAGTGTTGGCTTCCAAGATATCTCGAGTAATAGCCTCTTGTTCCTTCTAGACCATCAGTAATACTCTGTAAGCAAAGCAGCAAGATCGGTACTCTGGTGTTATTTTTTAAGACAAACAAAAATTTGTACTATATGTGAGGCAAAACGCCTACTTGTTAAATTCTGAAATGGTTTCCAGAGGCAATGCACAATATCAGCAGACTTATCCCCACAACATTTCAAGGTTCCCACCATATTATTTTTTCAGATATTTCACCGTAAATATTTTTTCTTCATGACAGGTTTCACACCCAACATGTCTAATTCGAACTTTTTCACGTTTCTTGCTGAAATATATTTCAAAATAAATAAAAATTATAGTGGAAGTGCCTCATTGAAAAAAGTAGCGAAATCGGTGCAGCCGCTCTTAATTGATGCGATTACCTACCAACGAACAACATTTGATTTTTATTTATATAGATAAATAATTTATATACATATACTTTTGTTTATTTAAAAGCGTTTATTTTGAGTTGAAAACTGTGTTTCCCAAGTACTTACAAAACTGGGTGTGCATATTATACATCCCGATTTCTAAAATATATTTATCTTCAAATCCCGCTTTTTGGCTGTATTTTCTTCAAAATCCCGCTTTTTGATCGATCATGTCCCGCTTTTTGCAAAAACCATCTGGTTTTTGTATATATAACCACGTTATATATACTAAAGGGTCCGCCATCAACTAGTGCTTATTTCGTGAATGGTAACACTTAGCTCATGTCTGATTTGACAGATAATTAGTTTTATCCTTCCGCTGAATGAGCCAACTGGCCATCTAATGCGTTTTCGCTTCGCTAAGTGGGCCTGCGATCGACTTACAGAATATGCCGATTTTGCCAAAAAAAATCATCTTTTCAGATGAAGCTCATTTTGATCTTGGCGATCAATGGCGATCGTTATTATCGGGCCATGTTGAACTAATTTTTGTTCACAAAAATTGAAGAGGAGGATATTGGCAACATTTGGTTTCAACAGGACGGCGCTACGTGCCACACAGCCGAAGCTTCAGTACTTTTTTTTATAGCATTTAAAAAAAAAGTTATCTGTCGGACCCTTTACAAGTAATACCTTTAAGTTTAAATAGTCCAAAAAATAACCTTAATTAAGCTATTATTCCAAATGATATTAGAAGTTTAAAGACTATAAGTCTTAAGACATAATCCTATAACTTCCTAAAAATTCACACAAATTGATTGAGATTTTGACCAGGGATACTTCCCAAGGTAATATGCAGATTACCGAAACACTATTAACTCAAGATCAGCTTATCTTGACTTTAGCACTTTTTCCTTTTTGCACAGCTATAGAAGGAAACTTTTTATTGGAATAAAATAAAGTTTCAGTAAATTACATTAAATATAAGACAAATATTTTTAGTGTTTTTCTTTTGGGAATTCTTACAATTTAAGTTTAACATTTATTAACACACTAATAATCCTCAATTATTATTTTATTTATTCAGTAAAATACTGTTCTATTAAAATTTCACTTCAATTGATTATTGAGGGGTTTAGCTAGATTCTATGCGCATTTCACTGTTCCTAAGGCAGATCATCAAGGAAGCAAACAAACAAAACATCATCAGGGAAACTTTACCCAAAAATTTCTTAGAACAACTAGAGTTATTTTGTTAAACTTTCATTTGAACAAATGAGAAGCTCAACAAATAACAGAGTTGAAACAAGGCAATTATTTTTATTCTAGCAATTATGAGATGTTCTATGTTGCTAAACATATTTACGGCCAATCCCACGATATCGACAACGTTCGACTTGTCGCACACTTACATTTGAAACAAGAACAAAATATTAACTGCCTTATTCATAAAAAATATTTCAGGTTTATTAATCGCCTATTTGACATATTTCTATGGGAAATTTGTCAAATAAACCTGTAATAATCCTAAAATATTTTTTATGAATTAGACCGTAAAAATTGTTTTTGTTTTGAACGTAAGTATGCGACAAGTTGAACGTTGCCGACATCGTGGGATTGGCCCTTATTTTTTTATATTTTTGCCACATTCTATTTCATTCTACTAAAAGCTTACAAAGTCAAGTGAGTCTATAGCCAACACGAATAACATAAAGTCATATCATATATGATACGAAGGCTACTATTTATATTTCGGGAACTGGCAACACTAATTTCAATAGGAGGTTGAATTATTTTTCACAACTTTCGACGTGGATTATCTCAACAAGAATGTGTCGATGAACCTCGTTCTTCGTACGGGGCTAAAGCACCATTAAAAACCGCAGTGGATTGCTGGTACAGTGAATTCATTCATTCACAGAAAAAATTATTCCCAAAAAATTTTTAAACAAATATTTGTTTGAAATCAAACTTAGTTTCAGTAAATATTCTGTACTGTTCCACTAAATTAATTTGTACCAAAACACTGTATAGAGAAGAAACAGGCCACGACGTTTGTCGGCTACATTTCGGCATTTACATGTGTGGCAGCATTGCTCAACTTTTAACTTGCTTACTCTTCGTACTTTCTACTTACTTCCTTAGTGACGCTGAGATAAGTCACGTTTTGGAGAAAACATTTTTGTCTTGTAAAGTAAAATTTGTAATAAATTTGTAAGAAATAACTACATTCGTTATACATGTATACAACACGATCAAACAAAATAAACAACAACTAAACAACAACAACCGCACAACAGCACGTTGTGCCTATCAACAAGCAAGATAAACACCAACACACTGCAATAACATTTTCTCTCAGCCGAACTATGATTAAATTAAATTTTTACAAAATTTTTATCAGAATTTACAAAATTATTTGTAGGACCGCATTCAAATAAAATATTTACTGATTCAACGAATTTGGTTACTGAAAATGAAATTTAGTTTTTTCTGTGTTCATTCATTTATTCGTGGTGGTAGTACCGTCGCCGATGAATTCCGTCAAGGTCGTCCAAAATCGGTTGTTGTGCCACAAAACATCGATGCAGTGTGTGAACTGATAATGCAAGGTCGTTATTTGACAGACATTTTTTGATTTAATAATGAAAGATCGTCATGTGACATATTTTGAGATAGAGTCATCCTTGCAAATTTCAAAACATTCGATTTTGCATGAACACTTAGTTGAAAAAAATGGTTCGCGTTGGATACCCCATAATTTATCAATCGCTCAATTTATCAATCGCGTCAAGTGGTGCTTCAAAAGACAAAATCACTACAGATGACGAATTATGGATATATGTTTATGAGCCGGTAACGAAACAGCAATCGACCTTATGAGTATGCCAATACGAGCTAAGTCCAACAAAAGTGGTTCGTGAAAGAAGCACAGCGAACTAAATGGTCGCCTATTTCTTCAGCCGAAGGGGTCATGTGGCCACTATTCCGCTTGAGCAATGTAGAACTGTCAATTCTGAGTGGTACACGACCATTTTGTTGACCGGAAGTTTTCGGAGAATTCGGAAAACTAATCCCCGAAAACATCGCATTGATCACTCATTCTCCGTACAGACCTAACTTGGCATCCAATGACTTCTTCCTGTTCGCGGATATCAAAGGTAAACTGTGTGCTTAACGATTTACAAATGCCCAAGAAGCATTTTAAGCGTTCAAAGACCATATTTTGGAGGTATCTCAAGAGGAATGGAAAAACTGCTATGACATGCTATGGTTTGAACGAATGTAAATGTGTATTGATAATCAAGGGGAATATTTCGAAAAACAATAAAGCCATTTTGATTAAAAAATGTTTGTTATTATTTGCTATTCTCGAAAGGTAAATAGGAGCCCTCGTATAAGCTATATACAAATACAAAAAAATAAAAAATTAATAGTTAATATTTTAATACGTCTCCGCGGTTGTTTTCTTTTCAACCAATTATGTATTTCCAATTTTGGGCCACTTCTTCGAGCATTTTTAGCCATGTATCACTTAAAACAAGAAAAATGTGGGCTACAATTCAATTGTTGCTGGCTTATCAGCATAACTCAAGGACTTCACGTGGCTGTAGAAGAGCCCTCACGCGACCTTGGGGGCAGATGTGCGATAGCTTTCCGTGAGCACCTGCCATTACTGCCTTATCTCACGGGTGCCAAAGCACCGGGTGTGGGTTAGACGCCAGACCAACGCCACCATGCACCCTATTAGAATGAACCTATGGCCCACTCCATAAGGCACATAGGTTGAAATCTTTGAATATAGTTATCCCTGTACTATATTCAATTACCTTGCTGAGGTACTTTGAGCTATCTAAATTCTGCTGCTATGTCCGTGCCCATAGCAGCTTCTGTTGAATGGCAACAGCACCTAGAATAGTGTCTGGCTAACCGCGTCAGGCCAATCACTAGCATTGATTTCACACTGGGAAGCCAAGACTATTCTCCCAGCGAGTTTGGTAGCAACCACAGCCACCACGATAATTCTCCGGCTTCCACGCTAAGGTGTTGTGTATACGCCCATAGCGAGGTCCCCAAGAGAATTCCTCAACCATTGCCGGCACAGCTCAACCACTCATCCGAGATAAACCCATGCCTGTGTCGCCAAATAACCAGTGCCTACTCCACACACACCAAAATCATCCCTTTAACCCCGTGGGGTATACCCCATTGGGGTAGGACGAATTCGGCATTTTAGCAAAGGAAACTGACGACCGCTACATGCACTCAACTCTAAGCAGCTCGGCTGTCGGGCCACCGGCACCCGTGGCACCAGAAGCAGCCTCTGGTCAGACCTCGAAGTTCCACCACAAGGGTTCACCTCTATCGTCTTTTGAACTCAGGGGCAGATCTAGGTGACGCTGCACCCAACTGACATCAACAGGACCTGTCTTCCTTTTATAAATATGTGCACATCCTTTGCTCTATTTATGTTCAGAGATTGGGTAGTAACACATAAGTTCTATGGGTAATGTGCCAAAGGTACGTCAATGGAAAAAGCCACATCACCCCAGCTGGGGCCCCGGGGGTTGCCACACCCGTAGTCAAAAATAGACTCCCCTGGGGGGAAGACCTTGGGGGCAAGTGACAGGTCCATTTCTATAAATCAGCTTGTCGCCAAATTTTGATTTCAATAAGTCGATGATTTTTATCGTCGTATGGCACGCAGCACCATCCTTTTGAAACAACATCGCGTCCGCAGCAATGTCATCCATATTTGCCAAAAAAAAGTTATTGATTATGAGCTGGTAACGATCTCCATTGAGAGTTACGCCACCAGTGACTAATTCGCACCAAATGCTGTATTTTTTAGGACATAAGAGAGTCTGTTGGGTCTGTTGTGAAGTAAACAATCCTCCTTATTGTGAATGGCGTAGTAGACACCACATCAAGACGACTGTAAACATTTTCACTTGTCTACTTTATATCGACAACAATTGACTCTTATTGAAAATCTATTACTAATCGCTAATGCTTTATCAAATAAAGGAGCATGTTAATAGACAAAGAGTAGACAAGTGACAATTTTCAATGTCGCCTTGATGTCACCCCGACGGAGTCATTCGCAATAAAGGGTATTATTTAGTTGAAAAGTTTGCTTAGTTTTTAATATTTTCGGTAAACATTATTTAGGAAATTATGAAAACGTCATGCTCAGGACAGGAATACAATAGTTTATATTTGAATTTTCGTGCTAGTCCTTTAATGAAAATTAATGAATTCTAGATCCTCAAAAGCTCGTATATTAATTAATTTTTAAAGCATATTTATATTTATTTACAAATATGTGTATGTTTTAAATACAACTAATACCTTTAAGTTGCTGAAGGATATAAAAATTTTCCACACAATGGAAGCAACAAAAGATTGTATTTTTTTTTTTTTTTTTTTTGCTATTTTACCTTTTTTAGTTTTAAACCATAATAATGATACTTTGTTTGTTTCTTTTTTTTCTACTTCAAAGGAAGTTAAAAAATGTGAAGTCTTAAAAAAGAATTTTTGCACTGTTCAAAAGTGTGAAAGTACTTTATAAGCACTGAGATTTCACTGCACAAAAGAAATATTTTCCATTGTATTTAAAACTTTATTATTTTAACTTGAAAAAGGAATTAAATATAATAGAATTAAGGTAAAATTAAGGTGCGCAAGTATATAAAGAGAAACAAAATTAAATAACAGGAAATATGTATGTAGATCATACTTTCATTTCAATTTACATGCAGTGAAAGAAACAAGTGGATTCTAGAAAGTTTATTAGTAAAAGCAGCCAAACTTTAGCTTGCAATGAGATAAGAAATCGCATGACACTTTTGCTAGATCCCTACGGAAAGTTTGGTGAACAATTTTCTAACGTCCTATGACGCTTTTACTACTTTAGCCATGGGACTCACACACAATTTTTCGGCACATAAAAATATCTTAAAATTCTCACAAATATCTGTGACTCAGAGGATTATGATCATATAGAGATATAGATATACACTTTAACACAGGTACCAGATGTATATAATCTTTTGGTCTTAGAGCAGGGTCTGTTATCACTACACAGAAAAAACTAAATTTTGTTTTCAGTAACCAAATTCATTGATTCAGTAAATTTTATGTATGAATGCGGACCTACAAAGAAATTTGTAGATTCTGATAACAATTTTGTAAAAATTTAATTGGAAAAAAAATTTTATTTTTATTTAACTTATTATGGCATTAGAGAAAAAAGTTAACTGAAACTCAAAATATTTTCAGTCAAATTTATTAATAGGAACAGAAAAACATTTTTGCAGAGTTTTGTGTTATTCAGCAATTTTTGATGTGTAAACATCTATACGCTAGGGGGTAAAAATCTTTTGACTTTGATTTCTTTGCTGAGATTTCTTTGCTTTTTGCTTTTGCTTTGCTTTGTCAAATCGGTGTGAGCTATGTATAAGTGTATTAGTGTTTGAATGAAGAAATACCAAGCAGAGAAACAAGTCGACCGGCTCGAAGCCGACGGTGCGCCGCCGTCGGTTATTTTTCTGTATATTTCCGTACACCAAAGGTGAAAATGAATCGTAAGAGCTACGGACTTGAAATTTGGACACAATATGTAGACATTTGGCCACTACAACAACAAATACACGAGAGTTAAAAACTAAAGGGCGTTCCAAAACGAGCAACATGTAATCCCATGTAATATACATACAATTGTATGTACATATATACACTTGAAATTTTAAAAGTTAGTGTATTTTTATATAGACTACAACAATTAACACTAAATTTAAAAAATTTAAATCAATGGGTGTTCCATCAGTTAATGCAATTTTTTCTTTGTAATTTTGACAACTTGCTGTATCTTGGAAACCGTAAGAGTAAAACTCTTGAAATTTTCAAAAACGGTAAAACTAAAAAAGCAAAAAAATATAAAATCGCCAAATATAAAAAATCGCCAAAACGGAAAAAGCACCAAATTAAAAAAAACTCTAGGACTAAAATAAATTGCGAAAAACCGCAAAAATCGCCAAAATTAAAAAAATCCTTAAACAAAAAAATCGCCAATATGAAAAAATCGCCAAAATGAAAAAATCGCCTAAATAAAAAAATCCCAAAAACAGGCAAAAATCGCCAAAATGAAAAAAACCCCAAAAAAGAGAAAAAATGGCAAAAGTGAAAAAATCTCCAAAATAAAAAAATCGCCAAAATGAAAAAAAATTGCGAAAATTAAAAACACCCAAAAAGAGAAAAACACGCCAAAACGAGAAAAAAACGATAAAACTGAAAAAAATCGTTTAAACTGACAAAACTTAAAAAATTAAGAAAGCTAAATAAAAAAAAAATGATCAAAACCGAATGTGCGCGAGTCAAAGTCGCACTTTACTGAATTTATTTTAATTGCAATGCGTACACAACAACAAGAACAGCAACAACTAAACCATAGATGAGCACTGCAATACCACTGAAATTTCAGTAAAAATAATAAAAAAAATTTTAACCAGTAAATTTTTACTTATTACTAAAATTTTTTTCTACAATTTTTATAAAGTGCCTAAATGATTTATTATATGATGAGATGCACTGAATTTTCAGTAATCAGTAATGCCCGTATTCATAATGAAATTCTACCAAGTGGCTAAATATTTTTCATACAAAAGTTTCAAAATTTGATTGAAAAAACTTTGCCACTTGCTACGGCCCTACGATTTTATTAGTAATGCAAATTAAATTTCATTAGCAGTAAAAATTTACTGAATTTTTTTAGTAATCAGTAAATTTACTGCTTACTGCAATTTTGAATACAGTACATATACTGCAGTGTGCTCATTTACTAACCAAATAAGTTTAATAAAACAAACAAAAACCAACAAATTCCTATGTATTTACAATATTGAAAGTTTTGATACTTTTAATTAATTAATTTAAAAAAAGATACTAAAAGCATAAGTACTTCCAAATTAAAAAAAAATTTCATTACTAGATGTTTACACATCTCCTCTGTGATCGGACTCACATTGCTTTTTTTTATAATTTACAAGCACATTCACAAAATTTTTTCGTATTATCAGAAAATAAATTTACTGAATCTATAACAATTCTTACCAATTAAAAAAAAAATTAGTAAAAGTTTTATTTGAAAAAAATAACAACTATCTAGGCGCACGGCAGTGCGCCAGGCCAAGTTCTGGCCAATGCACGCAGCGTGTATATTTACACGAAGCCATTCGAGCTGTTTTTACCCCCTCATAACTTTGTTCTCCGCAATCGTAAAATTATGACATTTAAACCATAATTAGAATAAATATATATATATATATATATATATATATATATATATATATATATATATATATAACTTCATATGCGAAGTTTGAAAGTCTTACAATGAAAGGTTCCGGAGATATAGGGGTGCAAAAAGTGCATATTTTAAGACATACTCATTGACCACTGACCACTGACCACTGACCACTGACACACTCGTCAAATTGATGAAGCACTTCCGCTATCGCTAGAGAGCTAAAATTTGGTACACGAATTGATCTAGGTGAGCAATGAACCAGAAAAATATGAAAACGCGGAAATTTTAACCAGGAGGGCAAGGCTACGCACATAAAAATTAAAGTTTGTGCTATTGAGCTGAAATTCGATAGAGCTAGGTCTAGGTGAAAAATAAAATAAAAAAATCTGAAAACTCGAATTTTTGACCAGGAGGGCGGGGCTACGTCCATAAAAGTCAGAATTAAAAAAGCTAATATAAGGCGCTTAATGGAAGCTTTTTTTATTAAAATTCGGCATATATACTGCGATGATGCAAGGCTATAAATTTTTTAATAAAAAAGTGGGCGTTGACACGCCCATACAATTTAAACCTCATTTTAATGGCCTGCGGCGCAGCATATTTAGGTATACTATTTATCTAGCTATTATTATCAGTTTTTAACGAAACTAGACACGAATAATTAGCACTGACCCAAAAAAAAATTTGACTTTATAAAAGTGGGCGGGGTTACGCCCATAAAAATTAAAAGTTAAAAGTTGCGCTAAGGTACTGAAATTTAATATACAAGTAGAAATATAATATAATGTACCAATTAGAAAAATCTAAAAACCCGGAAATTTTAGTAAGAGGGGCGGGGCTGCGCCCATAAAAACTAAAAATTAAAAGTTGCGCTTATGAGCTGAAATTTGATATACAAGTAGGTCTAAGTGAGGATCCAAATAGAAAAATTTGAAAACCCAAAAAATTTTACCAGAATGGGCGGGGCCACGCTAGTATTATTTGAATTAAAAACTTAATACACAGCTTTTATTTCAAGCCAATTTAGTGAAATCTTGCATACGCGTTGCACGTACACAATACTGTAAACTATCACCTTAATAATTTGGCGTGATCACTCCCATAAAATGTTAGCCTTGTGTTTAATCTACATCGGTCTAGCATATTTTAGAAGAAAATTAGCATAAATTATAAGCGCTGCTCACAACAAAATTTTGAGTTAGGAATAGTGGGAGAGATAATGCTGATAAAATCTTAAGATATAATTCGCGCTAGAGAGCTGACATTTTATACACCATTTTATAAACCAAAAAGTTTTACTCGGTATGCGAAGCCACGACGTTAAAACTCCAATTCGAGCTAGCGAGTTTGAATTTGATACACAAATAAATCTAGATAAGAGATCACTAAGAAAAATCTGAAAGCCCAAAAGTTGCTATCAGAGGGCGGAAACAAGCACATCAAATTCAAAATTAACATACATTTTATTAAAACTTTTCATACATATTGCACTTCTCCAAAATAAAAATTCCCTATTTTGAAAAGTAGCCGTGACTTCACTCATAAATCTCAGCTTTTTCGTTCAGGCACTTCGGCTTAGCAGTTTTTAATTTAATACTCAGGTATTTCTTATTAACTTTTTAATACCAAACTTTGCATGAACCATAAGCACTAGCAGATATAAAAGTCGGCGGGGCCATGCCCATAAAAATTTTACGTAATATTATACTATAGAGAGCGGACATTTTGTACACAAATAGTAATGGATTTACTCAATCGGAAATTCCAAAAATTAAAAGCACCAGCTACCCTATTGAAACTTTGCACACACATTGTGCATATCATTTTGATTTATGTACTTCGGCTAAGCAGACTTTAATATGTAAATATATTGAGAAAATAGGCGGGATCATGCCCAGTAAAATTTACGCTGTATTTTACATGTTTCTTCCAGTCGGCTCTTACCAAACTCTTACACAGGACCCGTTGTAATGGCACAATAGTGCATTTTTAAGGTCAACAATTCAACACCCATCACACTCTTACCCATTATTTTATGTACCTCTGTCAATTTCAACTCCCCCCAGGGGAGTCTATTTATAGGCTACGGGTGTGGCAACCCCGAGGACCCAGCTGGTGTGATGTGGCTTTTTCTATTGACGTACGTTTGGTACATTACCCATAGAACTTAAGTGTTACTACCCGATCTCTGATCACAAACAGAGCTAAGGATGTGCACATATTTATAACAAAAGGAAGACAGGTCCTGTTGATGTTAGTTAGGTGCAGCGTCACCTAGAACTGCCCCTGAGTTCAAAAGACGATAGAAGTGAAGCCCTTGTGGTGGAACTTCGAGGTCTAACCAGAGGCTACTTCTGGTACCACGGGTGCCGGTTGCCCGACAGTTGAGCTTACTTGGAGTCGAGTGTATTGCGGTCGTCAGAATATTGTGCTGAAGTTAGTTGACTTCGTCCTAACCTACGGGGTTAAAGGGATGATATAAATTTGCAATCGTGAGTGTGTCACATAATTTATAGATAATCTGATAACTTGGCAATATTTTTACCTCTCCAAAAAAGGAGAGAATAATGTATAAATGTTCATTTCTTTATATTGATAAAAATGTTGTCAAGTTGGCAGATTATCTAGAAATTATATGACACCCTTACGATTACAAATTTATGTCATACATAATATATTTCTGTGTTAGGTATTGTGGCAAAGAAGAACTTGGTCAAAATTTATATCTCACAACTTTTAATGGCCGTAATTTTGGATAAGGACTTGGCCGTTTTTCACATTTATGTTTTTGTGAGGATTTTTTTTTTACTTTCAAAAATTGGCTTGTTTTTATGGTTAAGCATTTCGTTCCCGCTTTTGAAACTCGTCAGTAGACTTCAACCCAAAAAATTTTTGAACTTAGCTTACAAACTCCATATGTTTATAGTAAGACTTTTAATTAGTGTTGTCATTCGAACAAAAATTGTTCGAATATTCGAACAACTTCTTATCATTTTTGTTCGAACGAACAAAAGTATTCAATTTGGAATAGAAAATTATTCGAATCATTTTTGTCGAATATTCGAATATTCGAACAATTTCCTTAATTACTCTATATACATTGCATTACTTTTTAATTTGTTAACAATATGATATTAAGTAATCATATTTCTCCAAATTATAAATAACTGTGTAATCTTTGTTTGTATGTACCAGTGCTGCCAGAGAAAATTTGACTCTTGTCCCCAATTTAAAACGTCATGTCCCCGAAAATCCCCATTTCAACAAAAAAATCCCAACTTTTGTCCCCAAAAATATATCATTCATAAAAAACGATTATTAAGTCCTATGCGCAAGTATGCGAAATAAGATTTTCACAAAGTTACAAGAAAAATTGTACTTTTTTTCAGTACGATTGACCAAATTCTTTATTTTTATTTTTTTTAAAATGTTTTTATTAATTTAAAACGTACATAAAATTACATATGTATGTGTGTAAAAACTTAACAATTAACAAAGAGGCACTTTCAAGTTTATTTATTACAATATTATTAATTAATACTATCAATTAATATTAATGTTTAATTTTAGAAGGTACATAAAAGAGTATTAGTTTTTGAGATCAGAATATAAAACTAAAATTTAGGATTTACTTTTCCATGCATTGTTTTGATTCGATTGGAGTCAGTCGAAGTAAACAATCTGAAGAAGATAATAGCAAAAACATAATCACCCCTATCGTGAACAGTTTTTCCTTCGGAATATTTTCCCTTTTCCCCAAATTGCAATCGTGAATAATTTTTCCCCTGAAATGTGTTCCCTTTCTTGATTACCCTTATCGTGAATAATACTTTTCACATGGATTTTTTCACGTTTCCCTTCGTTTTGTTCACTTCATTTTTGCAGGCGAACTGAATTAATACACTGTGTAATTTCAATACTATACTTGCAATTATATATTAAGACTTTATCAGCTTTATCAATATCAATAAATAATGTCTACGATTAGTAACAATAATTCTATGGAACAGCTTTTTTCATTGAACATGAATCTCTTAGGTTGACATGCAGTAAATTTTATGGCTGTGGTATGCTAAAAAAAATTTTCCACGGCGCCTAAAACAATTAAAAATACTCTATAACATTTCATTTGAAACCCGAAATATGCGTATTTCTTTTTATTAAACTTAATTTATTTGATTTTCAATTAATTTTTAAGCTTTACAAGTCTTCTTCCCGTTTTTTACATTCACTACGCATTGATAGCGGAAACAAACGTTCCCATTAAATTCAAGATTGAAGATTTCCCTTCATGGGGAATGAAAATTTCATGGGAACGAATTTAAGAAGATATTACATAGTCCCTATTTACACTATGCAAGTCTTATTGCTAAGCTGATTAGTTTATTAGGGGAGAGAGACGGAGGAAAAGAAACGTTGCTGTTCCCCTCGTCTCTCTCTCCCTGAAACTAATCAGCTTAGCAATAAGACTTGCACAGTGTGATTTGGGACTAACATACATACATTTTTGCAATAGAAATATTTTAAATAATTTCACCATCCAAAACTTCATAGACATCAAGTTCGTCTCCGTCCTCTACAACTCGCTTGTACATATTTTCCGATTTAAACTTTTTTTTTCTTCAGGAAGCTAAATTTTGTAGCAGCTGATCTTATAAATATTTAAATGTGATTTTAATCTTATTAAAGATTCTAACATTTCATATTGCAGATTATTCCTTAATTTGGTTTTAGTTTGGTAGTGTTCATGCATGAAAATATTCTCTCCACAAACGCATTACTTATTGGTACTATCAACAGGTTGAACACAGCAGCTGCAATTTCACGAAAGAAGTAATTTCCTGCATTATCTTCATACTTATATACTATTGCCCAAAAGCCAAATACGTCTTTAGGAAAACTTTGTTTTGTTTGTTTCCGCCAGTCGATATAAGCAATTTTATTCCATTGGTTTTCATATACGCTCAATGCCACTTTTGGATCTATAACGTTTTTCAAAATTCCATATTGCAAATTTTTAAAAAGTTCAAAGTTTTTCATATTTTCTGGGAATCACACATACATAATTTTTTTATGGGTGACACAATACTAAGGTAGAACAATTACAAAATCAAAACTTTCAACAGTCATTTTTCTTTTTCAAAAGAAAAAATTTATTTGACAAAGAGCTAGTTCTGCAGCTGCGGCTTTGCCTATGTAAATATATATGTTCGCGGTATTATGATTGCCACACTACTCGAAGAGATTTTTAAAAACTGAAATGTTACCAGTACTAAAATATTATGTCAACATCCACGATTATTTTCGTGACACATGCAAATTGTTAGAGCTCAAAATGAAAAGGCCCCAAATCCGTCCCCACGAAATTCTGTCTACAAATTAGAGGCGAAATCCTCATTTTGGGGACAAATCCCCTAATCTGGTGGCACTGGTATGTACATACATATGTATGTATACATACTAGGGTGATCGATTATTCGACTTTTTCCAGAAACCGGTTTTCGAATAGTTCGAATATTTGATGTTATGAAAAACCCGGTTTCGGTTTTTACAATTCAGGAAAAACCGGTCAACCGGTTTTTTAAGTAGGCAATTATTATACAAAATTATCGATTTTAAATTGCTTTAATAAAAAGAAAGAGTTAACAGTTCATGAGTAAATACTATAAAACAATAAAAAAAAATTAAAGAAAAACATACAAATTAACTTCATATACCTACATATGCAAAGTACATATACATACATACATACGTAAGGTCTGTTCATTTACTTTGCCAGCAGAAACTAGCAACTAGAGACTGAGGCAGAAATTTACAAAATTGCTCTCCCAAATATGAAAAAGTAAATGAACGCTTTACTTGTAAAAACTCGCAAGAAAATTTTATTCATATCAGAACCATGGATGGAAATCATGATACAATTGCACTTTTTCTGATGTATTTTGTTTAATAAAATTATGAATTGCAATTTTTATTTAGAAATTGACGTTTAATATGAAATTCTTTACACAGTTTCATGTCTTTTTACTATTTTTATGAATTTTTCATATTTTTTTAATTTTATTCATTAACAACTACAAAAATTCCACTTTCCATCTCTGATTAGATATGAGAAAACAATCAAATTCTTTACAATAAAATTGAATTTATGTGGCTTAATGAAAGAAAAACAATAAATTAAGAAAACATGCTTTCTTTTTTCATACGTATACATGTTTTTTTTAACAAAGAAATGCACATTTTTCAGTTTTCCATTTTCAGATATTTTTGAAATAATTAATTTGACAACAAAACATACAACAGGTGGTTGTATAATTCTTGCAAATAAAAATTCTACTAGTACTAATTTTTAAGAATTTTTTTGACGCTCTCTCCTTGCAAACTTTTTGAGTTAATTTGTAACAATTGTTACAAATTCGTAACAATTTTTAGTAAATGAACAATCCTATATGTATATAATATACATATATACGTATGATTGTATGGACAAAGTGGATATCTACCTCTATATAAAATATAAAGCAAACAAAACTAAAAAACATTTTTACAAATGGATTTTAACATCCATTGAACACATTCTCTGCTACCACCTCATAAAATAATTTCGCTTAAATTTCATGTTTCAGTAAGTGTTGCCATGCTCAAAAAACAACTAGACCTCTTACACTTGAAAATCAATCGAACACGTTGGTCTAAGTTTTAATATAGTAAAAACTAATATTAAAAAATATACAAATCGAAAAGTATTCGACTCAGCCGGTTTTTAAATTGTAAAAAAACCGGAATATTCGACATTCGAAAAATCAACATTTTGAAAAAACCTAGCACCGTATTGTGAAAAAACCGGGTCTTAAAACCGGTTGAAAAACCGAGTCGATCACCCTAATACATACATATGTTCGCTAAACTCATCTTTTTTAGTTTTGGGAAAAGGTAATGCTTCTTTCATGGAATTAGAAGATGTCTTACAATTTCTGATAAAAAGATTAGAAAAAATATGATTTTCTCTAATCAAAAGCGTTAAAAATCGAATTATTGAACGACGTAAAATACCAAAAAGAGAAAAAATTTATAAGTTTGTAGTGTGTGTCTGTGTATCTGTTTGTTTTTACGAGTCCACGTACAGACCAAACGGCTGGCCCGATTTTGATTTAGTTTTTTCTGTTTGAAAGGTGACTTGATAGAAAGTGTTCTTAGCTATGTTTAAAGAAAATCGGTCCAGCCGCTTAGAAGGTATCACATCGTTTTTAGATATATTCTGTTCTGAACAACATTTTTTTATAAAGTGCTAGATTGCAGAAATAAAAGTGCTAAAATGTTCTACAGCACACACAAGAAAGTGCTAAAATCAGTTAAAATTTTTAATTTCACTTATTTTTTAAGCGGCCCTACACTTGCAATAAAATTGTGAATTTTTTTGTATTTTATATTATCGCTAACGTGTATATCATATTCATAGGTGGCGCAATACATTTTTTTCATAACAAAGAAAATATAATTATATTGTGTAATGTTTTGCAAAATTATATGGTATTTTATTAAGTGTTTTAGTGTGGGAAAAATTTCGCCATATTTTTGGAAAGATTTGTATCAATATTCCATAGTAGAAGTCAAAGCGATAATAATATCGATGGTGTTGCGTAAATTGTACGTTATTTGACGTTTTCACAACCCCAACGATGTGAACAATAACATATTCAATAATATTGTATGTATAAGCCGCTTGAAATATTCAATTTATAAATTTTTGAATCCAGTTGCGAATGGAATACCAAGAAAGAAAAAATCTTTAAGGGTGTTAAATATAGCATTTAAGTAAAAATATATTTTATACATAGATAAATCCGATTAACCGATTTAATATATACCAATTGCACACGTTGTATAGTTTTATGGCGTTTTCTTTTCTGAAAAAAGTGTACAATTTTTTTACTTTTTATAAAAAAAAGTAGAACTTAGCGTTCGTTGAAAGAAAAAATTTAAGCTCGCAAGGATTGATACAATAATTTCTAATAAAATGTATATTTCAGAAAATCATTTTATTGCGAATTTTCATTAAAAAGTATAACAAGTGTAACATTTTTTTCTAGAAAAGAAAATGCCATTACTGAAACATAGTCGTATAACTGACAACAAAAGTCTTGGGCTCATTTTAGCTTCGACGGTGGTTTTTTTTAAGATGATCAATAAACTTATTAACACTATACGTTTTCAAAATAGAATAAAACTTAAAACTAGTTTTGTTAATTTACTTAGTATTTAAAATGGTGTACTAATATATTTGTACCCATATGTGTAAATATCTCAAAGCGGTTCAGTTATATGACTCCTGTCATACTAAACACTTAATGAAGATAAATAAATTTGATAAAAATATAATATTAGTTGGCTCACAATTTTATAAATTTAATGAAATAAAAAGTGCAAAAAATGCTAAATAGTTTTAAGAAAGTGCTAAACTAGCACTTAGCATTATTTTCAACATATTTAGTGCTAAACGAAGAAAAAAAGTGCTAAGTCTGGCACTAAAAGTGCTAAAATCGCAAGCCTGATGCCAGTTTACAGCTAAACGGCTAAAATTTACAAACTTCTTAAAAATATCAAATATTGATTGATTTTAATTTGCTTTGTTTTCGTTTGAAAGGTGACATGATCGTATATCTTCTAATTCATGCTTGAAGAAAATCGGTCGATTGAAAGTTATCTTCAATTTTCTATATATTAATTTACTGTCTTCTTTTTTGCGATTCTGCTACTTCAATTGTATTAGTGGAACATAGAGTTTTTAACTTATACTACAGCAGTTCTTAAAATTTTTAAGTTTTGTTATTAATATTTCTAAATCTGTTATTGAAATCATATGTTTTTCGTGTGTAATGAATAATTTTTTGTTTGTTAATAAAAAAAATTAAACTAATACACATACGTGTCGTTTTTTTTTAAGATTATTCGAATATATTTTTTTATTCTTTGTTCATTCGAATATTCAAACAAAAAGTACAAAATTATTCGTCTGTTCGAACAAGAAAAAAATCATGAAATTTTATTCGAACAAATATAAAAGACGAATAATTAACAACACTACTCTTAATACTATATTGAGAATCACAATATACAAACATAAAAAGTTTGAAAACCGCAAACAAAAATCTTTAAAAAAAATAAAATGTTTTTTATATCTATATAAAATAATTTGCAGAAAAAATTTAAAAAAATCAGACAAATTATTTTACAGTATATAATAACAAAAATTAAAAATTTTAAAAACCTCCGACTTTTTTCAGAAAAGATGTTAGTTATATCTTTTAAGCGGCTGGACCGATTTTCTTCACCCATAGCTAAGAACCCTCTCGATCAAGTCATCTTTCAAACAGAAAAAACTAAATGAAAATCAGTCCAGCCGTTTAGCCTTTACGTGGACACAGACAGACACACAGATACACAGACACACAGACACACACTACAAACTTATAACACCCCTTTTTTTAGTCGGGGGTTAAAAATAAATTTAACTGAAAATAACAAATTGAAATATAAAAAAAAATATATCTAAAATTTTTTTTTTTTACAAATTTTACTTTATATATCGTTAACTTAATACGAAAAGGCCCTAACTCATTTTGTAATATTTTACATGAGGAGGAAAAAACTAAATAAAAGAAGATGCAATTTTGATACAAAATTTTTTTAAACGCAATATTATGTGCTTATGTAAAGTGTTTTAAATAAAAATTGCGTTTAAAAAAATCTTGTATCAATATTGCATCTTTTTTTACTTAGTTTTTTCCTCCTCCTGTAAAATATTAAAAAGTGAGTTAGAGCCTTTTCGTATTAAGTTAACGATATGTAGATAATTTTCATTTTATACATATTTTTTACATAAAATAAAATTGGAACAAATAATTTACTGGAACAGTAAAAAATATTTACTGAAACTAAATTATATTTCAAAACGCACGTTTGTTTGAAAATTTTTTGGGAATAATTTTTTCTGTGTAATTTAACCCCTATTGAACAAATTGACCAGTTGCGTTGATGTTTTTGGAAAGTGCGAAATCATTTACGTGTTATGTCTTCTTTTAACAATCATGATTTTTAACTTTTCTGCACTTCCGTCATTCCAAGTCATATTTGACTGTTTTGCACAAGAGCACTTTTAAGAATTTAAGTCGATTTTCAGAAATTTAATTCTTTTATAGTAAAATTGGGAAAGTCTTTGTTAACCTTTCCTTTTTTTAAGCAAACATCATTCAACACACCGTATATAATAGATTCAGGTTGAAAAATATTAAAGTATAATCTCAATCAAGCTATTGTTATTTAAAAAATAAGCCGCAAGTCATTTTGCTATAACTTCATCAAAGACCGCACAAATTAATTGAGATTTTTTCCAGGGCTACTTTCAACTGTGAAGATTACTTTGGTATCATTAACAAAAAAAAAAATAGCTTATCTAGCTAGCTTAATTATCGCAAACTTTTTGGTTTGAGATTGTCCAATAATTGAGAAGATACTGCACATTCAATAACTCACTAACTTAAAAAAATTATTATATTATTATAATTTTTATACGGCATTCTTTTTGTTGCTAAAGTTTAGGATTTTCTGCTTAAGTTTCTACCACAAAATTTTTGCAGTGCAAACAAACACTTCATGAAACATTTTTTTAAATACCTACAAGTATGTAATCACTACAAAGACGAAAAATTTTTATAATAGAAAAGAACAAACAATGACATGATTGAGGTGAAATTTAAAAAAAAAGTTTTCTAAGTATTATTAAGCAAAAAATTATAAAAAAAAAATTTTATATACAAAAAGTCTTGAAAGATATTAAATTGTTGAGGTTTCATTAAAAACTTCAACAATAGAGAGAATTGAGTTAAATGCTTTAAATAAAAGGATTTGGTTTCTTTGTGAGTCAACGTAATTCTTTTTTCAAACATCAGATTAGAATAAATGCTTTTTTTCAGGTTTATCTTTTAAAAACAAGTCTAGTGAAGAAAGTAACTAAAAGACATATAAATAAAAAATATATTTAAGAAAATAAGGAAAAATATTTAAAATTATATTTCTTTTTAATTATACTGAACCTTTGGTCAGTTTTTGACTAAAAAGCTTTTTATTTGTTGATAACTGATTTAAGATTTAAAAAATGGCACCTTACTATATATGTAAATGGATATTTTATGCAGAAAACCCTTCAAAATGGTTACGTGCCACCTGCGGCCAAACAACATATAAATAAAAAATATATTTAAGAAAATAAGGAAAAATATTTAAAAATATATGTACATATTTCTTTTTAATTATACTGAACTGATTTCATATTTTTGATTAGACATATGTACATATTTATTAAGCAAAACGTCAGGATGACAATCAGTCAATTAGACATAACTTTCCTGTTGTTAGCACGTTGACTACAAAACTGAAGATCCTGGGTTCAATGCCCGTATCCCACAGTCATTTAAATAATAACACCACGCATTTTTCTGATGTGCATTAGAGTCCCTTTGTATCAGTTATTGTAGAAAATTTCAAGTGATGAAGACATAGTCACTGGTCACTAAACTATACCGACTTCAGCAGATGCTAATCCTAATGTAACATCAGAGCGCCCTCCTTTGTCGGTACTGTGTAGCAAAAATCATCAGCGAAGTAAAATAACCAATAAAATGGCTACTAAACACAGCTTCAAAATTTAATACGCCTCATTTAACACCAGAAGGCGCTGCAACACTGCATTATTAAAAAAGCGTGCAAAAGCAGAGTTGTAAGAGAATGAAGCTTTCTTCTAGCTCTTACTTCACCACCTATCTTCTATCACTATCCCTTTCCTAAAGACGGTAACACCTAGTAATAGTAGTAGGCATTAATTGCCTGAATGTTACTTCTCTTTAAAAAAAAAAAAAAATACTATTCTTGAAAATCAGTTTCTATTTTATTTCAAATGGACAACGATAGTCTTATATTTAAAGTATAGCAATAGTCAATTAAATTAAATAAAACATTAGCCAGTTCTTTTATTTAAATCAAAATACAAATCTAAACTTTTCGAAATGTTACTTAACGCTGAATGCGTTGTGTGACCCACTTTCTAATTCTGCTAGAAACATGCTTTCGCTTTCATGTCCTGGCTCTTAATCTCAAAAGTTTTTTTTTTTTTTTTTTGTTCTTCAAGAAGAATATCTTAAGCATGCAAATTTATTTTTATCTTACTTTCATTTTCAAAAGGCTTCAAAAAAAAACGCTCACTATCATTTATCACATCTAAAGGACCTGTCATGTTTTGCATTTCTATTTTATTCCATTTTCGTTCTTTCTTAAGCTTGTCGCAATAATTCTTGTTGTATTGTTTTATTTTTTCAAATGGAGGATAAATAAATTCTGGATTTAATATAATTGCTGTAACTTAAAGGCCACTCAGACTATTATACATGTTTAAAGACTTTCATCACACTTTACGAGAAAGAAATCTAAAGACATTTGCTTTGACTGTAAAAAAATCTAGCGCAAAGTGACATTTAATATTCACGCCATCACACCTCATATTAAATTTTTGTATTTATTTATTTATGTGTCTAATCTTAAGGAATATATTCTAAGTTTAGATTTAATTCGAGAGCACTAGCAACATTGGCTATCGGCTCAAATCATATTAAATTAAAAACACAGCAAACAGCTGTTGAGGATTAACATGCCTATATTAATCGTTGACTTCCGGCAGCCGAGCAGTTGCATGTACGCTGTGGTCGTGCCGGCCTTTGAAAATAGACGGCGGTTAAAGTAGTTGATTTAAATAAGATAAAGAAAAAGAAAATGCGATAATTTCATTAATTTTTAGACACGGCTTATATGACAAATTATTCAATACGATAAGCATATTCAATATCTTTAGCCGGTTTTAGGTGAATACATATACCACAAATGACGGCACGACAGCGGCGTCGAAACAGACGACTTGTGAGTACTTCATTTTACAGTAATGCAACTCTGATCAAATGTAAAGTATTATTGTTTAGAAAAATTTAAAAAAAAATTATCAACTTTTAATGGATGTAAAATTTTTAAAGTATTATTTAGCATTTGTTATAACGTTTTTCATTCACAATATATTGCAGGTATTATTTGAATATTTGTTATATATTAATGCAAAGTAGTTATAATAGTATGAACTACATAAGGAAATTTTAATAAATAAAAATACGATTTCTATTTCAATCATAAAGCTGATCAGGGCTAAAGAACAGATCTTAATACACCATAATTATTTTTCAAATGCGATTAGGCTTAAGTTTGTTGTTTCGCCTCCGAGAGTTTTGTGTCTTGCTTGCTCTGGTTAGTCAAATTTTCTGAAATGACAGCAGTATAGAGTTGCAGTAATTTTGTAGAATTTCATTTCACAAGTCGTTACAAAAACAATCAGAAACAAATTTTTAATAATGTTAAGGGCATATACATATGTTCTCAGTCGTCCCATCCATATTTGGACAATTCTCTTTTGTGAAGTACGTTTTAAAAAAACTTCTCAAAAGCTTTTTGGAAAACAAGGTTTCTTGAGGCACAAATTGTTAGGAAGTCATGTACTAGACGGTCTTTCAGGTTTATCTGAGATGGGATTGAATGACCTTATAGATATCTCAACGCGACAGGTTAGATCATAATACTTTCCTTTCATCTACATTCTACTTGAATACCTGCGTGTAGTAGGCAGCCACATTAACCAACCAAACAAGATCTAAGTTAATTTTGCACAACAAAAACTTTTCTAGATTTTGTATGGCTTACACAGAAAAAACTGTTCCTGCTATAAACAACTTTCATTGAAAATAAAGATACAAATTAAATAAAAATGTATTTGAGTCAATTATATTTTGTAATAAATTAAATTTTTAAACAAAACTTTAATTGACTTAAATACATTTTCAGTTGATGTTTGGTTTTATTTTCAATTAAAGTTTTTATTGCAGGAATATTTTTTTTCTGTGTGCAAAATAATGAATGGTACTTAATTAAAAAAATTGAGAGTGCTATATTCGCCTGTGTCGAATCTATATACCCTTTACCAAAATGCGTTTATGTAGTATAGAGATACACACATAAGCACATACATAAAGTAATTTGACCTAGTTACTTTTATTTTTTTTATTATTAATTTTCAAATCCTAGAATCATCAAATTAGATTTTTCTCATTCCTTTTATCAATATAGGTAGTTCTTAAAAAAATATGGAAAGTGTGTTAAGTGATAAAAAAAGGGAATTCCAAAAAAAAAAATGTTTTATTTAGTTACTTTAATATCTAGAAATAAATTTCAAAGTTTCAAACTCTGGAGATGTGATTTTATTCCAAAACGTAAAATATGTATAATTTATAAAGGAAAAGATAAAAATTAATTAGACTTAGTTACTTTAATATATCACAAAAAGTGTAAGTTTCCTAACCCTGAATGAAAGCATCCTTTTTGATTTTTCTGATTTCTTACACCAATCTCTTTTTTTAAAGAACATAAGATATGTTTAATTTGTAAATAAAAGGAAAAATTTGTTCTAGTAAGTTACTTTTGTATAAGAAAAAAAAAGTAAAGGCTTTCCAACCCTGGAAACGTCTTTTTAATTTTTTAAACTTTTTTTTTATTTGAAATATTAATTTTATTCGTACTCAAACAAAAAATAACTTTATTTAATAAGAATATACAAAAATTAATTTTCGGTAGTTAGTTTTTTATATCACAAAGAGTGTGGGTTTCCCAACCCTGGGATCCTCCTTTTTGATTTTTTTGATTTCTAATACCAATCTTTTTTTTTAAGAACATAATATATGTTAATTTATAGTAAAAAAGGAAAAATTTGTTTAAGTATGTTACTTTTGTATAAAAAATAAGGTTTTCCAACCTTGAAAACGTCGTTTTAATTTTTTCAACTTTTTTTATTTTGAAATACCAAATTCATTCGTACTGAAGTGTAAAATAAATTTATTTTATAAAAAAAAAAAAAATATTAGTTTTCGGTAGCTAATTTTTTATATTACTAAAAGTGTGGGTTTACCAACCCTGAAATCATGGTTTTTGATTTTTCTGATTTCTTATATCAATCTCTTTCTTTTAAGAATATAAGATATCTTTAATTTATAGAGAAAACGAAAAATTTGCTTTAGTAACTTACTTTTGTATAAAAAAGGTAAATGTTTCCAACCCTGGAATCGTGTTTTAAACTTTTTTAAATTGAAATACCATATTTATTCGTACTATAGTATAAAATAAGTTTATTTATTTAAAAAAAAAATTAAAATTACTTTTCCGTAGTTAATTTTTTATATCACAAAAAGAGTAAGTTTCCCAACCCTGGAATTATCCTTTTTAATTTTTCTGATTTCTTACACCAATCTCTTTCTTTTAAGTATATAAGATATCTCTAATTTATAGAGAAAAAGGAAAAATTTGCTTTATTAAGTTACTTTTGTATAAAAAAAGTTAAAGTTTTCCAACCCTGGAAACATCTTTTTAATTTTTTGAAGTTTAATTTCTAATTTGAAATACCAAGTTTATTCATACTGAAGTATAAAATAATCTTATTTAAAATAAATAAAAATTAGTTTTCGGTAATTAATTTTTTATATCACAAAAAGTTTCAGTTTCCCAACCCTGGAATCATCCTTTTTGATTTTTCTGATTGCTTACACCAATCTTTTTCTTTTAAGAATGTAAGATATGTTTAATTTATAAAGAAAAGGAAAAATTTGTTTTAATAAGTTACTTTTATATAAGAAAAAAAAATAAAGTTTTCCAGCCCTGGAAACGTCTTTTTAAATTTTTTTATTTGAAATACCAATTTTATTCGTGGTGAATATAAAATAAGTTTATTTAATAAAAATAAATAAAAAATTAGTTTACGGTAGTTAATTTTATATATCACAAAAATTGTAGGTTTTCCAACCCTGGAATCATCTTTTTTGATTTTCTGATTTCTTACATCATTCTCTGCACTTTAAGAACATAATATATGTATAATTTGTAGAAAAAAGGAAAAATTTGTTTTAGTAAGTTACTTTTGTATAAGAAAAAAAATCAAAGTTTTCCAACCCTGGAAACGTCCTTTTAATTTTTTTGATTTTTTTTTAATTTTTTTTAAAGTGAAATACCAATTTTATTCATTTTGAAGTATAAAATAAGTTTATTTAATAAAAAAAATAATAAAAACTACTTTTCAGTAGTTATTTTGTATGGCAAAATGAAGTTTAAGTTTCCCAGCTCTGAAACCGTGTGCTCGATTTTGCTGATTTTCAATACCGATCTTATTTCGACCATTTCTAACCCACCAGTCCAAGAACGAAGTCTCTAGCTTTTCTGGGAGCTTCGGAAAACCGATTTCACGTACAGACAGACGGACAGACGGACATCGCTTATTCGTCTTCCCTATGCAGTAGGATCCAGAATATATATACTTTATGGCTCGCTTATTAATATTCTGGAAATTACAAACGGAATGACAAACCTATATATACACTTTTAATATTTTTTGGTAAAGGGTATAATAACGCTTATTTTTATCATTATTATTATTGGAAATACTTATTTTAGTACTTTTAATGAAACATTGAGAATCTAATTCACAGTACTTAGTTAACTAATGAAGGTTGTTTGATCAATGAAATTGATGGGAAAAATCATTAGTTAAACCACTGGCGTTGTAAGTTAACTATAGACTGTGAATGTGGACCTTATAGACAATAATAGGTTGATCGTGATAATGAACTCTGAAAACAAGGAAGATTCGTACATTAATTTTTCAATATATTCACATTGATTTTACGCTCAAATTACTAAAGTTTTTGTTTGAAAAAAAGTTAATTATTTATAGGCAAAAAGGATACATTCATTTCTGAATATTCGTGGGCACACAATTATCCTAAAATAATACGTTTTTAAAGGCAATGTATATATATGTATATTTTTTTAATTTCTCAAACAATAATAATGTGTTGTTAAGTCAAACTGTAAGTGCTTACGACTAGAGAGTACATATAATTTTTTGCATCCTAGTAGGCAAAGTTTTGCTAAGCAAGATCAACCTAGACCTATTTAATTTTTATATTTTTTTTCATTTAATTATACAATTGCTACGAAATTTAAAAACATATTAGGCTCTAGTACACAATGTTGAAGTTGAGGTTATATTTCACTTAGTTGTACTTTATCGATTTTTAACAAATTTGGCACACACTTTGAGTTCTGAAAGTGAAATAATATTCAATTTATAAAAGTGGTCAGACACTAAACTTAATTATATAAAGGCAGATATTTGCAAATATTTGATCAAAAATTTTAACCACGAAATACTAATGAAAAACCTTCTGATTAGATACTTGCTTATTAAGTTAAACACTTTCCAATAATGTTGCGATCTATGGCATTGTCTACCAGTTATATATGATTTCAATGAATATAATAAACAAATGTCTACAAAAAAGGGATTTTCATTAGTATTAAGTGGTTACGCTTTTTTTTCTTCAAATGTTTGCACAAGTGTGAACGTACAGTTCGGAAAAAGTTCATTATTTATTTAAAAAAAATTATTTTACTTTTTTAGAGCTTAAGGTTTGAAAAATGAGCCTCAATAGTCAACAGTTTATGCTTATGATGTCTTCGTTATATCTTCTCTAATACTAAATAATTTATTATATCATAGATATAAGCACTATTAGGAACTGCCCTGTATACTTGTGACAGTTAATGTTGCTTATTAAACATGTGGTTCACCTGTCACTCTCCTTTTTAGTCTTCCCCATTTCATTCTGTAAAAAATATGTATGTATAAATTTTATATACATATATATTTATACTTTGTGACATCGTATAGAAGTACAGTTGTTAACTTTTGCACAATGGGGAGATAATGCTAATAAAACTGCAGCCAGAAAAAAGAGTTATTAGAATATGGTTAGAATAGAAGAGAATAGGGGAAATATCTGGTCCAAATGGTTAAGGCGATATAATATATGAGTAAACTATATTTCAACTCACGCTATAAACTTTCTATTACTCCAAAAAGCAATACATGTTCTTTAACATAACAGACAATTGTAATAATGATATGATTATAACAAATCTTAAATTAATTAGATTAACCGATCGTATGATGTTGTCATGACTAATAAACCGAATAAAATATTGGTATTTGCAACTAAAAATATTTTCTTTCTAAATTTTTTCCTCAAAATGAACACTACTACTCGGTTGTTGCGATTGAATGATGATTAAATGTGCTAGCACGATTTGATAACAGCAAAATTAAAAGATTTACAACCGAGTTCTGAGCGGCCAAAAATTTATTGGCAAAAATTCGGTTGTCTCAACAAATCTCTTTTATCTGTGTGGTATGTGAATATTCAAAAGAAGGACGGACTTACAATTTTAGAATTATAGTCACAGAAAAAATATTATTATTCTAATTAAGAATTTCATGGAATCAATTAAAATTTTAATTGCTGAAATTAATTCTAGTAGAAAAACTTAATTGATATTATTGAATTGTGTGCAGGTGAAAATTTAATTAATTTTTTAATTGCTATTACAAAATTTTCTATATGGGGCCGCATTTTGACTTCGACTATGATGATTTTATATTAAACAAAAGAACATTGCAACATATTTTTTATTCTAGTACAAAATTGTCGTAGTCGCTGTCGAAATATGACTCTCTCATTCTAGATGTATATCGTTGGTTCTCTTATTCTATAAAAGGAATGAAAAACAAAAGTTAAAATTTAAAAAACCCCCGATATATCCCGAAAAGATGTATTATCTTCTAAATAGCTGGACCTATTTTAAATCGCTAAGAACACTGACGATCAATTCACCTTTCAAACAGAAAAAACTTTATAAAAATCGGCCGTTTGGTCTGTACATGGACTCGTACAGACACATAGATACGGTGACACACACTACCGACTTATAGTACCCCTTTTTGGGTCGGGGGTCAAAAACTAGTTCCTTTGCAATTATTTAAATGAATATACAAAACAATCAAATATCATTAAAGTCATGAAAATGACTTCGAATTCACAGAATAGGTATCAACAAATAGAACTTCTTGCAATGACAATCCTGTGCAACAATCATCATATATGATCCAAATTTGTACTACATCCGGATTAGAAGTTCGGGATATTATTGAATTATATGGAAGCTTTTTTATACTAAGTTATTTTTTAAATACTTACTAAAACTTTTATTTTATTTAGTTTTGTTATGAACCCAATGTGCGTTTTGATACATTTTACACATTTTTGTTAGTTTCGTTTTCTTTCTGGTTGTCAACATGATTTGCTTAACATAGTTTTTGTAGTTTGTGTCAACGATTGTTTTTACACAATGTTTATTATTACATTCTGTGTTTTTTTAAATACATTTTTATTTTATAGAAAGCAAGCAGGTGTCAAGTGAATTATTAAGTAAAAATTCGAAAAAGTTTTAAATGCAGCAATTTAAAATAAAATAAAAATAAAAAAATAAAATAAAATAAAATTATATAAAAAGTTAAATTTAATTTAAAGTCAGGCAATTGGTATATATTTTATACGTATTACCTAGAATTTGATAAAAACCGATAAACCGCGATCAAAAATGGCGCTTTATTACTAAAAAAAAAACAATAGCACTTGAGTCTCGTACTCGTACTTGTTTAGTTTTTTTTTTAGTTTTTTACTTCTCCTATCAGATTGTATTTTTGTTACTAATATCTTTTGCATTTTAGCTAACGATATATGGAAACTTGAAATTTGCAAAGTTAGAATATTTTTGAACATAAAGGTATTCTTCTATCAGTTAATGTAATTTTTACTATGTAATTTGGCAACTTGCTGTATCTTGGTAGCCGTAAGAGGCAAACTCAGGTAATTTTCAGAAACGCTAAAACTAAAAAATCCTAAAACTATAAAGTCGCCAAACCTGAAAAAAATCGCCGAAAACAGAAAAAATAGTCAAAATGAAAAAAGCGCAAAGCTAAAAAATCTCTAAAACTAAAATAAATTGCCAAAATGAAATAAATTCAGTAAAGTGCGACTCTGACTCGCGCACGAAGGCTTCCGTACGAACACTAGATATGTAATTTAATATAAACTTCATCCTATATAAAACATAGTTTTGGCATTTATTTTCGTTTTTGGCGTTTTTTACGGTTTTTTTGTTTTGGCGTTTTTTCGATTTTGGCGATTTTTTTAAGTTTCGGCTCTTTTTTTAGTTTTTACACTTTATTTTCTTGTTTTTGCGATTTTTTTCGGTTTTTGGCGTTTTTTCATTTTGGCGATTTTTTTTATTTTTGGCGATTTTTTTCATTTTGGAGATTTTTTTTATTTAAATTTTTTTTTTTTAGTTTTGGCGACATTTTCGCGTTTTGGCGATTTTTTCATTTTGGCGTTTTTTTTTATTTGGCGATTTTTTCGAATTTGGTGATTTATTTTAGTGTTAGAAATTTTTTTAATTTTGGCGATTTTTTTCGTTTTGGCGATTTTTTTTTTAATTGACGATTTTTTTTTTTTGGTTTGGCGATTTTATAATTTTCGGTTTTTTAGTTTTACCGTTTTTGAAAATTTCAAGTGTTTGCCTCTTACGGTTTCCAACATATAGCAAATTGTCAAAATTACATAGCCAAAATTGCATTAACTGATGGACCACCATTTAGTTTTAATTTTTTTAAATTTTAGTGTTAATTGTTGTAGTCCGTATAAAAATACACTAATTTTACAAATTTCAAGTTTCAATATACATATGTTTATACAATTGTATGTATATTACATGGGATTTTAACATTTTTCGTTGCTCGTTTTGGAACACCCTTTAATTTTTAATTCTCATGTATTTGTTGATGTAGCGGCCAAGGTTCTTCATACTGTGTCCAAATTTCAGGTCCGTAGCTCTTACGGTTCCTGAAAAAATACCGTGTGACGGACAGACGGACAGCGTAGCGAAAACAATAGGGTTCCTTTTCACCTTTGGTGTACGGAACCCTAAAAAATCAGCCATGTGAAAAAAATCGCCAAAAACCGAAAAAAATCACCAAAACAAACAAAAAACGCCAAGCCGAAAAAAATCCCATGAACTAAAATAAATTGCCAAAAATTGAGAAAATCATCAATAAATTTAAAAAATTCCAAATTAAAAAAATTTCTAAAATTAAAATAAATCGTCAAAAACAGAAAAAATCGCCAAAAAGAAAAAAAACGTCAAAACTAAAAAAAAACGTCAAAAATCCAAAAAATTCTAAAACCAAAAAAGCGTCAAAAATAAGAAAAATTTAATTATATCCATCAAGCCGTTTTAAGTACGTACTCGTAACTGTTAGGGTCAACAGTTGCCGACAGTTTCACAACTACGTCTACGTCTTATGAATGTGTCCATTAATTGATTTTAAATTTATTTCCAGTTTGTTTATCGATTTATTTAAATAAGCCACCTCTTAAGTAAAATCAGAAATATTTTGAGCTAATTTTTTTTATTAAATTACTTAATACTCGTTAAAAAGTGTATTAGTTTTTAAAGTGAACTGTTTGCACGAAGTGCAAAACTAAAAAAATGTTGATTAAAGCAATTTGATGGTTAATGTTTGTTTTTTGTGCAAATAAAGTTTAAGGGTCTTATGCAAAAAAAAACTTAATAAAGCTTTGCCAAGCAATGTTAAGTAAGGTTGTATTCTAAAAAAATTATTGTATAAAAATTCTAAAGTAGGCACCCACGTTTGTTAAGACTACTTTAAGTTGATATTTCCAAAATGTGTATTTTGTACCTCAAATATTTTTACTAATATAGCACATACTGATTCATGTTACATCTGAAAATGAAGCTAGAAGTGCCTGCTCTCATCTTAAGTTTATTATTTCTGTCATGTAATGGGAAACATCACCAAATTATCCAACTGATTCGAAATACATAGCAAAATCCATAAAAAATATTAAAATAAATACAATTATACAAAAATGTTTTAGTGATGTACATACAATCAAAACAAATCGAAAAAAGCTGGATATTCAAATACTCGTTTCATTCGAATAAAACAAATTGTGATAATTTTTCACATTATTTTACTTTTACTTGATGGTTGTGTTTAACTGTTTTCCTATTAAGTCAGAAGCTCATATTTTTTAAATTAGGTTGCTTTACTTCAAGATAATAAAAATTTATTTAATAAAATAAAAAAAATATTTGAATACCCGAATGAAATTGTATTCAATTTTGTACATCATAAGCTGTGAAGTGGTTGTTGAACACGGTGGTGTTACCAGTATTTATTATTAAATCACAAAATATTTAAAGTTGTCTTTTGCATATGATTTTTTAATAAAGCTATGTTAGCCTTAAAGTGCTTATCAACTACTATGAACTTTAAAGCTAAAATAAAATATTTTTTTGCATAAGGGGATAAGTCTTTCTCTATAAGATTTTATTAAATATATAACCATTATATCTTTCAGCATTATTACTTGACAAATGCATATTCTCTTTGTTGCAACATTTAAATGTTTTATTTTGTAACTTAAATTTTATTGCTACAATTACAAAAGTAAATGTGACCACCAACACTTGGTAAATGTCATTGTCAGCAAAAGCTGCTTGCTGCACAGCTGTGGGAACAAGACCACGAAAAAAAAATATGAATCGATATGAGGGTCTCACTGTTCACACAAAAAAGAAACAAAAAATTACATAATATGAAATGAAATGCAGTGAAAGTGACAACCCGCTTATATATATATATGACAAAACAAATTTAAATTTTACCCCATTTTCTTTTATTTAAACAAAAGATTTTTGTTTCCCTTCATTTTCAGATTTTAATGCAGAGTAGTGCATTTTAACAAAATGTATATTTCGCAAAGAATATAAAGAGCGAATATTGTTCACTTGTATAAATATCAATGACAATGAAGAAATGTAATGGATGTATGGAAATACACATGTGCATGTACGATTATTTATTGTATTTATATAGAGCAATTTAAAACTTTAAAGTTAAAACTTGATGACGTTACGACGTTAGAAATCTTAAGCTTAAGTTTACAGGAAATGCAAATTGATACCTCTCTTGAGGCATGATAAGCTAAAATTTGACAGCTCTTTTTGACAATTTAAACATTTGTTTGTGCTCAAAATATTTTCGTTGCTTAAATATTGCAGCAAAAACACTGTCCCTTACACATAACTTGACTTCACTTAGTGGTGCAATCGAGAAATTTAAATCACACGGAAAAATTTCGTATTAAAATATATGAAAGCAAGGTTAATGTAACATTTTTCGGTGCTGATTTGGCTTCATATGTAATGTTAATTCAACACGATTTACAGCTAGTTTCAAAGAAAATTGTTCCTTTTGAAATAACTTGATTTAAAATTCCAGCACAAGAACAAAATTTCTTTTTTAGTAACCAAAGTCAGTGAATGAGTAAATAGTTTTTATGAATGCTTTAAAATTTAAATTTAACAAAGTCCGGTTGATAGAATTTGTTATTTAACCCGCCAATGGTGACGCGAATTTGACTTTGATCAATGGTGACGCCGGTCTCACGCACCGGAATTTTCAACTGAAGATTTATGCAAATTTGTTATTAATATTTTATGTTTTTTTTTAATTTATGCTCTTTGAGAATAAAGCAAAGATATTTAAAAAATTTAATCTCTTTTATTTTAATATTAACATTAAAAAAATTGTTTTATTAGAGCATTAAAAACAACAGCGATTTTAGTAATACATTTTTCAAAATTAAGAAAAACAAATAAAAAATCACATATTTATAAAGGAAGATAATGTTTTTTAGTCTTTCGACATTAGGAACTTTTACAAAATAAATAAAAAATATAAAAAAAATAATGAAAAATGTATACTTGGTTATTTTATTCGCATACACGGTGACACACGGTCTCATATACCGGGTTAGTAAAAAAAAATATACAAAGTGTGTTCACGAAGCAGTTTCGTCATTGACTAATAGTAGGAGATGTTCAATGAGGCAGCTACTCGAAATTGCAACCAAAAATAATAACAGGGAATAATGTTATTCGAATTTTTTAACACACCCGGTCTCACAGACCAATAGGACACCAATGGCGGGTTAACTTTGTTTAACTTGTTTGTTGATAGGCACTAAAAGGTTGCATTTGTATACTCGTTTGTATAGCCAAAACAAATGTACCATGGTATGTACCATATAATTGTAGTGTGAGCGACTGAACTAGTATAAGAGTTATTGTGTGTGCGTGCTTTTCCAAATTAAAATACAATTGAAAACAAATAACAATTGCTTATTGTATTGCTGCTGTGCAACTGTTTGATCTGTTTTTGCTCAAAAAATACATATTGTAATACAAATATATGAAAAAACCACTATTGAAACAAATACATGATGTGCAGATGAATGTGCGGACGTTCGTTATGTTATTTTGTGGCGCAGCCAAAGTATAGAGAGAGAAAGAGACAATTTTCCTCTGAGAGTAATTACAAATGCATGTGTTTCATGTACATGTATCATCTACTTACATATGTATGTGCAATTTTGCTTTCATTCATCAGCCAATTACATTTTTTCTCAACACATCATAAGCAGGGTTGTCAGATTTTTTCCAACCTATTTCGCCAAATTGATTTTAAAAATCGCCAAAAGTCGCCAAAAATCAGTTTTATGTAGTTTTTCTTAGTAAATATTTGATAATAAATTTGTTTTTATATAACACTTTTTTAATATAAATTTTTATAAAATGATCGTATCAAAATTTATCAGAAAATCGCCAAATTGGAAATAAAATCGCCAAAATTATTTTTTGTAAATTTTTGTCATCCAAATTCCAAAATGTAAGAAAAATCATTAAAATCAAATTGTTTTAACTTCTTGCAGACGAGTTTTGGTAGGATTTACTTTTGAAACTACTCCTTCAACAAGCTAATTTTCTTGAATTATACAAATTTTGCTGTTAAACTTTGTTAAAAAAATAGCCATAATAATCGCCAATAAGTTTATTTATCGCCAGGAAAATCGCCAAGAAATTTATTTATCGCCAGAAAAATCGCCATGTCGCCAAACCAAAAATTTGAACGCCGAACAATTTGAAAAATCGCCACGTTTGGCGAGAAATCGCCATATCTGACAGCCCTGATCATAAGGCACTTATGGTAAAAGCAGTTTTATGTATCTTATTTGCCTTAGAAAAACAAAAAAAATAAATGTGTTGTTTTCATTTGCTCATTGCCCAACCATACAATAATTGCTTAAAAAATCAACATTTACAACTAGTAACAGAAAACGATAAATAACATATTTGTTCATACCAGAACCAAAAAACACGCAAATCTAGTGCAAACAGATGTATATGTGCAATGCTATAATAGGCACAACGTGCTGTTGTGCTCTTGCTGTTGTTTATTTTGATTGTTAGGGCCAATTTCACCAACTTATTTAAATATCAATTCATATTTAAAAATAATTTTTCCATACAAAAATTAATCAAAATCGACATTTAAATATGAATTGATATTTAAATAAAGTTGGTGAAATTTGCCCTTAGTGTTGTAGACAACGATTTGAAGCCGACAAACTTCGTAACTTCTTTGCTTGAACATTTTTAGGGTATAATTTTTCTGTGCGATGATGAAACAATGTGATTTTAATTTAATGTAGTAATTTTATTTTATTAATTATCTAATGTGCGTGATTGCGTGTGCTAGCACAGGTATCAGGAAAATGTGTCAGTGCTTTTATGTTTGATTTCCTCGGCCAAAATTTTAATTCAAACTCATCATACGGTACTCAACGAGCTTACCGCTCAAGCTACAACATCCTTAAATATTCTTTAGATACACATTAACGGGCTTATTCATACAAAATAATTTTGATTAATAAGAGGGTCATAAAACAGCTTTTTTAACAAAATATTTTTTATAAACCCTTTAAAAAACATTTTAATTTTTTTATTAATAAGACAGTTGATTAATTCCATCATGAATTGAAATTTAATTCAATATAATTTAACATAATTTTTATTGTTTACAGTAACACCTAGAGTCTTTGGCATTAATTGGACCTACGTCCCTCCGTTTACAATACTAGCAGACTGGCTACTTACCAGCAACAGTAATGTTTCGCTGGTAATGCGAAGTTTTTTGCCTATTTACATAAAACGAACATCAAAGTAGACAACAGCAGCACAAGAACAACTCAAACAACTGAGCACAAGAGTACATTCCAGCTACCCTGTCGGAAACTCAGTTTAACTAACTTTAAGCTAACTATTTCACAACTAATACTGGTTTACACTTGGACTACTTTCCAATTGAAACAAGTAATTATTTTAACATTGCAATGTTCTAGGCAGTAGTCAGTTGTCCCACTCTACATTATTTTTCAACTAACTTAAATTTGACTTTATTTCAGCCTTTTGGTAGTCAGTAAATTTGCAAACAGATGTTTGCTGGGGTTCGAACTATGTGTATATTACGAGCTACCCAGCTGCGGTACCATCTAAAATAATAACAGTAAAATGTTAACATAAACTTGAAATGAGTTTCAAAGTAGCTGAGGGTAAATTTACTGGCTCTCGCCGAATCCGATTAAGTACACAACTTAATAATTGACTTTGGGTCAGTTCTCGACGACATCGTAGTTAGCTTTTAGTCAGTTCAAGAACAGTTAACTATTAGTTGATTATTTTTGTAGCGAACTACACATTCTCCGACAGGATATGAAGAATACTTAAACAACATATTACTTCTAACAAATTTAGTATGATGCATGTTGATTTTACATTGTTTGTTTTTTGCGTACAATGTAAATATCTTATGTCATTTCTTCAATTCTTTCGCTAAAAAAAATACAGTTTTATCCCTTGCTATATATAATTACATAAATCGTATTTTAGAAATAATTTATTTTTGCCTCTACTTGGAATTTGTACATTTTGATAGGGTGAAACCCTCTAAAGGAGCAAGTGTGATATGTGCATAAGACGCTACAAACCAGCACAAAACCGCCCATCTCATAATGCAGACTTCATTGCGAACAGTTTTCTTATATATAAATCTATTACAAAGTAATTAACATATATTTTTATTTTTATTAATTTAAATTTATTATAATTAAAATTACAATAAGACAAAATTCGTGCCTTTTGGAAGCTGCTGCTGGCTGATTCTTCGCGAGCAAAAAAAATATTTATTCATGCGCAACAGCAAGTCATTCGGTAACATTGTCTGCCTTACAAAATCGCTTCTGGGAAGCAGTAATTTAGCACGTTGTTGTTGAAAATAAATGACGTCTACATCAACGTTTTCAAATTTCGGCCGAACAAAGAGTCTGAACACAATGTAACGATAATTTATTGCGGTGCGGTTTTTCATACGATTTTGAAGTAAACAACCGCAGTGTGGAACGGCATAAATTTAAAATCTATTTAATTTTCATTGCGGACTTTCTTATTCTCTCAATTTTTGACTCTCTTTCTCTTTCTGATGTTGCCATAGTTTTTGAATAATTGGCGGTGTTCACAACAAAAAACATGATTTTGAAGTTCAAAAATGTTTGTCATAAAATATAAAAGCTTAAAAAAATTATCAAATATATCTGCGAATGTATAAAATTTTAATAATTTTTTGTTTTTAGTTACTGCCATTACAAAATATTTAACAAAAAGAGTAAATTTTATTTAAAAATGTATGCACAAAAAAATTAATAAAAATTTAAACAAACAATGACAAGTATTGTCGTCGCCGTCGCCGTCTTCCGTTGTATTATGTTTATTTTTCTCTCCCGCAACGAGAAATCGCACCGCACTGCAAACATGGTGTTTAGACTCAGTCATTAATCATCATTTTATAGTGGAATATATTTATTATTAAAGTTGTTTAGCATTATTTTCAAAAAATATGAACCAATGAACCAACAACAGTTGAGAATGGATAAGATTTTGAACAATAATTCTTGGGTTGTCCGTGACTCAAATGGGTCAATTTTGATTTTCAAGATGATTTTCCGACCAAATTCCGCATCAGTTTGATGCATTTCAAGGACCCAATCATCAAAGTCCAAGCCCTTAAGTTAAGTGAACTGCAGTTCTTATGTTAACTGAACTCCAAAAGCCTTAAGACTTAAGGGCCGTATTCAAAAGAAGAAAAAAATTATTTTGGTTTACAAAACGTTAAGCAAACGAATTTCTACTCAAAATTTGTTTTGTAAACCTTTTAAAAACTAAAACTATTTTTTTAGAATACGTTATTTACAAACAAAAAATTTACCATTAAAATCTATGTAAACAACCTTAATTTAATATTTTTTTACAACAACTTTGCTTCATATGTGTTTCATATTAATTCATATGATTTGCAGTAATCTTCAAAGAAACGTTTTCTTTTTCAAATAACTTTATTTCATGTTGTTTTTCAGTAACGTTATACCAAAATGAAGAATCATGTTGAATCAAAGATATTTAAAGTTGGAACAACGTAAATTGGATAATGAAATAATACGATGAACCATATTGAATCAAAGTTATTACAAGTTGATTTTTTATACGTTCAATGTGAAGTTTATTAATGGCGTAGTTCTTACAGTTCGTATCAACTAGTTACAGTTGAAGTCATGAAGTTTATATAGATGACGCCTATTAAAAACAAATAAGACATCTTATTGTAACACCCTTTATATACAAAGCAACTTGCTGTCTGGACCATCTCCATATTAAAAGCTATACATATGTCCTTAAGTAATGACTAAAGCTACGGTCATACTTGTCAAACATTTGCCCAAAGAAGCGTAACCACTAAATGCTAATGATAAATCTTTCAATTCAAATAAAAGTTTGTCAAGTTAAAGAGTATACTTGAAAATACTTTTTTTCCCCCTCTTTGATTATCACTACTTATGTATTATTTAACTAACTTTATGTCCGAAAATGATCGGGCCTAATAATTATATTCTAGATTTAAGATTTGAATACTTATTGTTAGTTCATATTTGAAGATACAATAAATAAATACATTAGGGCGTTTCACCAAAGGCGTTTCTTGCGATTTTTGCAACACTTGAAGCGGAATATTAAGGCTTGTGATGTAAAAGAATTTCGAAAAATTTTTTGGATTTTTTGAAGATGGGTATGGGGTCGCTGAAATAGATTTTATCAAGAAAATGAGGTCATGGAGAAAAAATTTTTATATTATTTTTTTCAGGTGCTTTTTGTTCATACAACTAAACAATTCTCTTCTTAATGATCTGATCCCACGACAAAAAAAATATTGGTGTGAAAAATTATTATATTAAGGACCACTTTTATAGTCCTAAAAGTGAAAAATTATTTTTCCTAGATTTTAAACCTCGATAACTTGAAAAGTTTTCAACATTTTTTCAAGATGTAAAATGCGTTAAAAAGATAATTTAGATACCTTTATTTTGGTATGTATAAGTTTATATCTTAATTGCGAAACAATGTTGAAAAAAAATAGACAAAAAAATAATTTTTATTTTTAAATTCACACTATTTGAATTTTAAAATATTTGAAGTAGCCCCTTTTTAAAGTAACAAAATAGTTGTATGAACAAAGAGCACCAGAAAAAAATAATATAAATTTTTTTTCTCCATAACCTCATTTTTTTGATAAAATCTATTTCAGCGACCCCATACCTATCTTCAAAAAATCCCAAAAATTTTTCGAAATTCTTTTAGATCACAAGCTTTAATATTCCGCTTCAGGAGTTGGAATTTTTTTTTTGTGAAACGCCCTAAAATACATGCATTAAAAAAAAGTTAAAGAGTAGCCAATATTGTTGGATTCTATGACATTGTCCATTAGTTGTCTTCAAAACTGTTTAACATGATAAAAAAAGTGTCTGGATCAAAACTTTTTTCATTAGTGTTTGTTGGTTACGCTTTTTTGGGCAAATGTTTGACAAGTGTGACCGTACCTTAAGAAAGTTATTTTAATTAATTGGCTCATTTCAAATATATTTACACACATCTATTTAATTGTTGATTTGTGCTTAAATCCCAGCAAAAAATTAATCGAGATTTCGAAGCAATTGCTTCTAAATTGCTTATTATTAAGTCTCTTTTGTATTTTTATAGCTTTTTTTCTGTTTTTTTCCATTTTGGTTTCTTATATCCCTTCCATAAAAACATTTTCGAAGGAAAAGCACACAGTGCATCCCCTCTGCCTTACGAGCAGCGTGACCATTTTAGCATTTTTGCAGCTAAATTTAGCATTTTTTTTTTGTTGATTTAGCTGCAAAATTTTCGATTTAGCAGTTAGCATTTTCTTTAGCATTTTTCAATTATTTATTTAGCATTTTCTAGCATTTTTTCATAATATAATCAACGTAACTTGTAAAAATTTCGGTTATACGTAAAAAAGGCTGAGTTCCAAAGCGTCAGCTGCCTTGCCTTCCAACAGAGTGTAGTATTTCATAATACAGCAGAACAAAACATTGACAATGCAATACCCTTTCAAAGCGTCCTTGACAAGTATTAAGAACACCGCAAACAATCAAGCAGCGCATCGGTTGCAAAGTTGGTGCTCATACTTACAATTTTATGCAACTTCTGATCTGTGCACGTAGTAAATACCGTATTCGAAGACTGTACAAACTTTTAACTTTTTACGTAAAAGTGGAATAGACAAAAGATTTAGAGTATTTTTAAAAAACAAGTTTTTAAACGTTGTTTATAAATGAAACGTAATTGGGAAAAGGCTTCTTCTAGAAGAAGAGTGCGTGAATTAATGTTTTTAGTTTGCCTTAAATACTTTTTCGGCATTTGGTATAGTGAAAAACTTGTATGCAGTTATCATAACCCAGCAAAACTTACTGCTTCCTAGAAGCGTATTTGTAAGGGGTAAAATGTTACAGAATCACTTTCTGTTGCGCATGAATAAGGCATTATTTTTTTTTCTTGTTGCTAGAGATGAGCCAGCTAGAATTTATATCTTTAGCTTCATAAAAGCCATGAATTTTTTGCCTTACTAAAGGGCTTTGTAGAAGTAATACTCAGATCCAAAAGTTGCTGGTTTGCAAAATTTTTTGTAATAATTTTCTATTTTGAGACATTTTTTGATTGTTTTTTTATTGAACTATAGTGAATTTTTAATCAGAAATAATTTTAAGTCAGGCTTAAGTTCAGTAATTTCAATTCTTTTTAGTTTAAGTGCTTTTTTTAAATGCGCTTTTAAATGGGCCTTAAAAGCCCATTTAAAAAAAGCACTTAAACTAAATATAGCCAAAGGTCAATAAAAATAAATACTGACAGCCGTATTCATAAAAATTTTAAACCGAGTTTCAAATATTTTTTAAGCAAAATTCGCTAAAATTGTATGCATAATAGAATAACGGTTTTTAAACCTTGCGTAAATCAGCAAATTTTAAAATTGACTGCCCCCATGTTTAAACCAATTTTAAGGTGACGTTGTTGTAATTTTGCTTCGTTTTTGTTTACATTTTGAACTTTACCTGTATGTACATATGTGTGTATGTAGGTATGTACTTATGTATGCATGTATGTATGCATATGCCAGTGTTATTTAGAAGAAAACAATGTAATTATTTTTATAGGAACTATTGCCGAAATAACAAATACTAGATATACCAAACGGACGACACACTCGTCCGTATTCTAGAATCAAAATGTAAATAATTTAAGATTCAAAGAATATGTATCTAAACTTCATAAAAAATTCATTAAAACACAGCACACACAAACTTACATACACATATATGCAAGCATAATTAAATAATACATGAAATTAAAAAAACATAAACAAAATCCCTTTAACCAAGTTAATTCAATTTATTCAACTCTCTTCCTTCAAGTATTATGGCTTTCATACAACAGCAAATAAGAGAAAAAAATTGTTAGATCAAGAGAAATACTACAAACACACACACACACACACTCATGTTTTTTTTTTTTTTTTACTTGTAAGCTAATAAATGCGTGTGTAATATGTTTGCATGTAGTAGTAGCAACTTTAAACGCTTATAGCTCCCAAAATACTAAACCGATTTCAATAAAATATAGATTCTGCATATCTGTATAAAAAATCCTTTAAAACCATATAAATCTTTTTAAAATCGGTGCAGTGGTACCAGCGTAAAAGGGATTACAAAAAACATGTTTGCCTATTAATAACAAATATACTCCAAAGAATATCTAAAAGAAAAGAAGCGATCCAGTTTCTATTCCCAGTCATTGTTTTCTCATTTTATGTGTTAACAAAAATAGTATAATTGTAGAAAATTAACTAGTGATGTATAAACACTCAAAACAAACAAAATAAAGCTCGTTATTCTAGTGCTTCTTTATCTGCAATAAAATAAATAATATAAAAAGCACTTTTAACAAAGATTTGTTGTGAACTTTGTTTATTATTTTATTAAATACAAGTTGGAACATATCTTTTATTTTATAGAAACAATATTTCCTTGAAAACCGACAAATAAACAAAATAGACACGAGTACTTTGTGAGTTAACAATCGTTGTTTTGCAGAACTAATATGCAAGTGACAAATAAAGAATACAGTGTTGCCACGATATTTTAATAAAATCTAGTTAATTGATTTTTAGTTAAAAAACTGATTATGAATACCAATATTTAAAAAACGTTATTTAGCCTTAAAACGTTTTTTAACTAATATGAATTTTAAACCTCAATCAACTTTTTTTTATGAATACGGCTGTGAATATTTACAATTCTTTTTATTGAATGAAATATTTTATTAATTAATTTGAGTTTCTAAGGAGAAGAAAAATTAATTTAGACTTTTAAGCTGGGGGAAATACCGATATTTTTCTGTGCAGCAACGCACTTCATCAGCACCCTAGTCTATCTACTTGGGTACACATTAAGTTTTAGCATTATGTTTTAGCACTTTAATTATTTTTTAGCATTTTTTAGCTTTATTTTGAAGTCAATTTAGCCGCAAAAATTTTTTGGATCTGGTCACACTGCTTACGAGAATGCAATAACGTAAGCGAATGACGAAATTTAACACAAACACTATGAAGTCAGTCGGCTGTTTATATTCAAACTCTCAGTTTTTTATAGATCATACTCTCTCGCTTACCTGTATCAGGGATGCGAAATCAGATTTACAAATTGTACTAATTTTCAAGAAAAATTGTACTTTTTCGAGTACAATTGTACCAAATTCTTTATTTTTAATTTTTTGATACTTTTTTATTATATATTTTTATATTATATTATTATATATATTTTTTTAATATAATATTAATTAATACTATGTCAAAAGGTACAAAAGAGACTATTAGTTCCTGAGATCTGAACACGAAAGTAACATTTAGGATATACTTTTCCATCCTTTGTTTTGATTCAACTGGGGACAGTCGATCGAAATAGTCCTGCCTTTTGTCTCCTTGGTACGAAAATTCACTTTCAAGATTTGCAGATGAATTTGGAGTATAGAACATTCCTCTAACAATTCTTGAAATATCGGAAAACATCGGTTCATTTACTTAATTTTTCATTTCTAATACCTTTGAGCAAAAGATACATATATACATAATATGTTGTCGTCTCTTAAGAACTTAATAACTTCTACATCAATTAGCCCTTCGAAACTGGTTAATAATAGATTCAATATTTTTAATGCTATTTTTGGCATATAATATATGTATTTAATAGAAAAAAAATTCAATAGTGCTCAATTCGTCATTGGGGTGCTTCGGTACTTCTGGCATTCAAATAGTGCTGAAAATGGTACAATTGTACCAACTTTTCCATCCCTGACCTGTATACAAAATAGAATTGTGTACAAAAAGAAATATGTGCTTCGGTAGTTCAGTGGGTAGTGTTCTAGCCTAACATACGGAAATCCTGGGACCGACTCTTGATTCAACGCGTGAACAAAAAGTAAAAAAATAAAGAGCAAATTTTTTAAGTAGACGAATATTTTTGCTGAATTCAGGTCACTCCGGCAGGCATGAAACAATCACATTTTAGATCGACGTGGCAGAGCTTCTATGCGAGGAATCCCATATAAAAATCATGCTAAACTTCATGCATCGGGTAAGCGCTTGCATACCAAAAGAGCACTTATATAGGTGCTTCCAGCGAAGCTGGGATATGATTCACTCGATAAAAAAAATGCCCCATAAGCATAATCGGGTACAACTTTAATTATTATAACTTGTTTGCTACAGTCAGCCTCAGAGAATTTGGTGATTGTGACAATAATGCTTGCAGTTTTTTTCTTTTATTAAAACACATCTAAAGCATTTTAAGACTAATTAAAACTCAAACTCTTGTTGCATGTGTAATTAGACTTAAAAGTATTTGCAAATTGACATTCAATTATAATAAGAACATTAACACATTGATAAAGATAACATATTTACAATATTATGCCCCCAGCAATAGTAATAATAATAATCAAATATTTGTATCCCCAATAATTACAACAATGATGATAATGATGGCAAACTTCGTGCAAACAAATTACTGTTTGCTCATATCTTAATATCTTTAAGGTGCCAAAATAATTGGAAATGCAAAGAAAATAATATTTGTTGCATAAATAGTGTCTTTACACACAAACTGATACCTGAATGTTATGTGGCATAAAATGTGTCATGTAAGTGTATGTGTTAAGCACAAATATGTTAAGGACATGTTGCCAAAAGTAAACATTTCATTTAATTGCGATAACACAGAATTAAGTGGGAAGTTATAAAATATAAAACTTTTACATGGACATTAATGGAAAATGGAATTAATATAAAGTACATTTGTAATGACAGCAGCATTTCATGGCACCAGTGAAATAAGCCTATTAAGATATGTTTGGTATTTATACGTGATTGCTAAACTATAAGGCATATGTAATATATTTTTTATAAAATATATGTGAATTGGGAAACACATTGATTACAAAGATTGTAAACTAGTAGAAATATGGGTGGAAAATGGAAAATGGCCAATAAAAATCTTATGCCATAATTTTGTAAGAAGATTTAGAACGTTTTTCTTTGAAAATAGTTTTGAGTTCTTGTGTTTGAATTCTCTACATTATTTTCTTCAAAAATTGTTGTTGTCTTTGGGAATGAAAAATAAAAATATTATTGCCATGTTTTTTAAACATAAAAACTAAATTAAAGTACTATACAATAGTTTTTAAAAATATATGAAAAAAGATGCGTTGGAAATAATTTTGGAACAAAATCATAAAGCAAATACACGAATCCTCTAGCAGAGACAATAAATAATAATTGTTTTAAAGAATCACAACTGCTGTTTTTTTCGTCCATAGATAAGACGATACAATCTTCCAACAGAATTAGGGGCATTAAGCACAAGGTGAAATTAAATATGCGTAGAATTTATTGTGCTGACTTCCACTGAATCAGACTGACGAAGGAATGTAGCATTTTACAAGCAGCAATATCTGTCATTAAAAGACCAACACTCTGGATAAGGTTTTATCGGATATCACTGAGATATCTATTATACCCCTGCAAACGACCACTTGCAAAAACGTTTAAGACATGACGGATTTTTAAATGTTTTAATACAGCGAAGTCTTCTAAAACAAACGATGAACAAAAATGTTTGCAAGAAATTTGTTTCAGCTTTTGTAGGTGTAGGAGTAAAGAAACTACTTCGTGACTGAAAAATTTGTGATGCTTGCTTCTTCATACGTATGGCCACATATACAAACGTCATGCATGAGCATACGCACTCACATTGTGTGTATGATCTTTTATTTTTCTGCGCACACATCCAGTCGGATTTTTATTAGCTAGCTCAAATTATGGGTGACTTTTTGCTAACTGGTTTACAACTAGCTTCTGAACTAACTCATAAATGATACAGATGTGAGTCAGTTGTTTTTTGCACAACTGTCTTCTTCCCGATAAGTATTGAACTAACTTTAAGCTAACTCAAAACTAATGCAGAGATTAGTGAGTCGTTTTTGTACAACTAACTTCTTCTCCATAAGTTTTGAACTAACTTTAAGCTAATTCAAAGCTGATACAGAGATGAGTCAAAGTTCAGAGAGAAGATGTCAGCATAAAATTCTGTGCCGTTTATATTTTATATGACGCAATGGCAAGGTATTAAGTAGGATGGCTGACAAACAAAGTGATCATGGTTTGATATCCATTCTCGTTTCTCAAAAAATATTTTAAAATTGCTGACTAAAAATTTAAACTGACTAAGAAATGTTAATCAATAGCACAAGCTAACTTATAATGACCTAACTCATGGTTATTTCAAAACTGATGCACTCATCCTGCGGCCACGCAATGCTAAGTCTGATGATCACTTTTAACATGCAGAATGAGTGAGAATTTTATCCACATCTGACTAATTTTTTGCTGATAATTCAATAGTTTTGAGTTAACTCAAATTCCCACTGGGTACAAACGCACACCTGCATTGAAATTAGTTGTGTGCGCTTGCTTTAAAAAACCACCCTTGAACACATAATAGCTTACCATCTACATCTTAAGCAGCCCATACACGTTTCAATTCAGTTCTGAATTGAGTCTTTCAATTGAATTGATTCTGGGCCACACACTTCATAAACTGAATTGAAAGATTCTCATTCAACTGTCAAATTTATATTTTTTCATAAATAAAGATTTAAAAATTTAAAACTTCTATTGTATTTATTCATTTATTTTTATATTTTATATTTAGAATTCTATCAAATTAAATACAATTTTAAAAATACATAACTTTTTCTATACAAAATAAAGCTACAAACATAAATTTTGACAGCTAATCAAGAGACTCGAGCACACACAGCACAATCGAATTGAAAGATTTGCTAGTCAACATGAAAAATCAAAATCTTTTGATTTTTCTTCAACCAACTCGACAACTGCCAAAATAATCAATTGACAAAGCCATACATGCTTTGATTTGCACAACAACCGACTCAATTGAAAATTGAATTGAATCGCATATGGGCTACTTTACACACACACACACACACTCAAACGAACAATATGCAAAATAACAAGCGTACACGCATCAACACTACTTCTTTTGATTGTTTGTTACGAACAAGAAGTCTTCGCGACATCGCTTGTTAATGCTCATATACGCAAACACCAATGCATCCATCCAGCTTTGCTTATTAAACGACAGCATTTACTATTGGTTTAGTATAATACATGTCACGATAATACATTTACGGCGATATGTATAATCAAAAATTGGCATGAAGTTAGCATAAGTTGCATAATTGAACAGCACCTTAACGTGTTTTGCCATATAATTTTAAATTAAAAATCATGCTAGGATGTAATCGTGTGTTAAAACTGCATTATGCGGTGATTTTTAATGCCAATTTTGACAAGACAAGATATATTTAAATTTCAAGACTGTTTACGCAGGTCTCTAATATCCTCAAAGTATTTATTAATTGATTTCTTGTAAAGGGTGTTTTTTATTGAGGTATAGAACTTTAAGTTGGCATCACTTTTTTAACTGGCGGCCATTTTGTCAGCTGTCAAGTGATTAATATTTAGTTTGGTTTGCCATTTCATCATGAACAGGTTGACAAAAGAACAACGCTTGCAAATCGTGCAAATTTATTTCGAAAATAATGGTTCAGTTCGCGAAGTTTACCGCAAGCTCCGTCCATTTTATGGTCGACATAATCGTCCATCAGAGCAATTAATTCGGTTAACCCTGGATCGTTTTCGCACTACGTTTACTCTATGTGATAATACGCATCCGCAGAGACGTCGAACAGTGCGCACCGAAGAAACAATTGCCGCTGTAGAGCAAAGTGTTGAAGAGGACCCGAATGAATCGATTCGCCACCGTGCACAGCAATTGGAGCCGACTAACCGACTATTTTGTTCCCGAATTGGATGGCATGAATGTGGATGAGTTGTGGTTCCAACAAGACGGCGCTACATGCCACACAGCGCACGTCACAATCGATTTATTGAAGGAAACATTTGATGAGCGCATAATTTCGCGGAATGGACCTGTCAATTGGTCACCAAGATCGTGTGATTTGACACCATTGGATTATTTTCTTTAGGGATATGTGAAGTCGCTCGTCTACGCCAACAAACCAGAAACGTTAGGGGACTTGGAAGCCAACATTCGTGGCGTTATTGCCAACATACGGCACCATATGCTCGAAAAAGTGGTTGAAAATTGGACCTGTAGAATTGGCTTTATTTGAGCCAGCCGCGGCGGCCACATGCCCGAAATCATAATTAAACATTAATGGCATAAAATTATCCTTCCAATAAAGCCAAATTGATGGACATTAAGACGATTTTCTTGTATTTTATTTCAATTTAAAGTTCTATACCTCTAAAAAAACACCCTATACAATAATGTCGCCAAGCTCTTGATAAGCTTGTAAAGCATTCCCGCAATTATATTATACTACAACAATGTTTAGGTTCTACTTTCATATATGTTATAGAGAATTTTTTATCATCCTGATGATATGAGAATATCTCAAAACTTTTCTCATGAATCGGTGCACAAGGCAAGTCCTATAGTAATTTTTGTACCGAAAAATATTTTTGTTGCACCGATTCTATATTTTTTTTTATATACATATGTGCATATGTATGCTTTTTTTTTACTCAATTAGTTATGACACATAGCAAAATAAATTTTGCCAAACTAAAAAGCCTTTGGTGGTGGTGGCAATAATACCAGGATTAAATTGCCATATGTGTCACGCCATTTTTTTATTTAGATAACCAAATGAAATTTTGTCATATTCTCACACAGACAGACACTTCTGCCATTGTTAAATGTGTAACTCAGTAAAAATATAAAACCTTTCAAATCAAGCCATCCACAAAATGCATGTGCGTACTAATATTTAAAAAATAAAATTTTACATGGTCTTTAGGCAAAAATATGAAAGAAAGAAAAACTATGTTGAATGAATTTTAAATATTTAAATTAAAATTTAATAGAAATTCGCTAGCGTGCAACTGTGATGGTTAAAAAATTGGGATTTTTTTTTTTTTTTTTGCTAAAATTGGTATGAAAAAATTAATCCGAAACACATAATTATATTGAAAGCAATGAAATTGAGTTTTTTTACAAGAACTTTGGTTTTTTATTTTTGCAACAATTAAAAAAATATCATGTTGTTTATTTCGTTTAAATTTCATCATTTATAAGCAAAATGAAAATTGACTCGTTTATAGAACAACATTCTATTTATTGATAAAACACACTACACTGAAAGAAAATATCGACAACAGGGGATGTTTTAATAATATGTAATTATATAAGTACAGTGCACTCGGGAAAACGTCAACACTAGTTTGCGTCAATATCCCAAAACGTCAACCCTTAATTTTTTACATTGTCTACTCTAAAACGTCAACCAAACAACCAAACCACAAAGCTCTAAAACGTCAACTTTAAATAAATCAAAATTTTGAATTAAGCAACAGTTAAAATACACAGTTTTGATCACAGACACACATTTATTTTATGAAATTAGTTCAGAATTTGGGTATTCCCCTTATAAGTATGTAGAATAGAAAAGAAATTGCATCTCTATATGTTGTCTGTTTTATGTTCAGTTGCTTTTTTGTTCTTTTTTTTTTGTATTTTTTTATGTTTCGTTTAAGTTTATAGTCAATAAAAACGTTTAAATGCACACTATCAATATGTTTTTATTAAAAGATTCTACATTCATAAATGTCAACAATTTGTTAAACGTCAACAATCGCGGTTTTAATTAGTTGACGTTTTCCCGAGCGCACTGTATGTATTTTTTAATTGAAGTAGAAATAACACAGGATTTTTAAATACATGAAAATTTTGCTTACTTCTTTTTTATACAGTAGTTTTCGTTTATAGTCACTACCGCTTATTGTCACATTAATGATATAGTCCATATTTAAGGTTTTTTGTGACTTTTGAACTTAATTTCATTCAAAAAGTTGACGATATAGTCCATTTACGATATAGTCATATTTGACATATGTATATGCAGCGTGACCGTTTGTGCTACTAAAGTATCAATTTGCTACTTTATTACATTTTTGATACTTTTAGTGACACTTTTTTAAAATCAGCTAAATCTGCTACTTTTTGTTACGCTTTGACCCTTTTTGCCCCTTTTTAGAAATACCATTAGTTGATTTAATTTTTTCGCAACAATATGCTTGTGTATTAGTATTATTTTTTATGACAGACAGCGTTGTCAACTCTGTGCTTTTCTCACCGTTTTTAGTGCTTTTTGAAATTTTCGACGCGAAAAATTTTGAAGTTAGTGCTCGGTACTTTTTTATTCTTGGCGGTGCTTTTTATTTCTTGGCGGTGGCACTAAACCCAAAATTCAAAAATAATTTTCCTTATAATTATAATATATTTTTTTTTTTTTTGAAGAAGTCTAACAAATTAAAAAACATAAGCACTGAAGTTAAATGGAACATTTCAAAATATTCTAATAAGATTGTACAAAACTTGGTTGAAGAAATACGAATAATTTTATTCTCACACTTTCACATTTTAAGCACAATTAATGGAAACTGTGTTTTGTCACACGACAAAGAAGACATAATGCAAGTATAGTTAGTCTAATAGCGAAATATTTTCTAGTATATACAGTAAATAGAGAATAATTCACTTAATGCAATGGATAAACTTTGAGTTCGCTATCGAGTTTTGGGCAGAAATAAAGTCTTATAACGATTTATTTGATATAAACTCGTTTGGGGCATTATCGAAATTGCATTTCCATCAAACTTTAATGTTTAAACGCAGAAGTTGATCACGTTCTTACCTTTATTACTTTATTTAAGTCTAAAATACGCAAAAAATTTTCCTTGCACTTGGCTTTATATATAAACGGTCTGAAACGAGAAAATTGTGTTGCTAATAGAGCTGCCGTTTTAGGTTAAATATTTATAACCTACTTCGTTCCTTTTTTCTAAAATAATAGTACATATAATTTAAGTTTCTATAACTTGGTTAACTTGCAAATTACTTTTTTTTTAATTTTGTAACTTTGTTATGAATATTGCGTTTGCTGTGAAAGAATGTTTCCTCAGAATTGTTTAATAAAAATCAAATTTTGAATGTCTTGATTTAAAAAAAAATTAACTACTACTTTCATCGAATTCAAAATCTAATCAACAAGTCAAAAAGACTTGCCAATTGCTGCTAATTTGACTAATTTCAGGTGATTTGTTTCTTCGTTGACAAAAAAATTAAATTTTTTATAATAACTTAAAAAGGTTTCGTCAAATTGATTTTAGAATTCACTGATTCTCATAAAATCAAAATGTATATCGGATGCTTCAAATCTGAAGTTTTAGGGATAAAATAAGGTCAACCAATTTCTACATTTTTAATATACAAAATATTTTTTATACAACAACAAAATTTAATTTAGTGCTTTTTTACTTAAATTACGCGTTTTTTCCTGTCTTCAGTGCTTTTTGAAATTTAAAAGTTGACAACGCTGATGACAGACTATTTTTTATGTCAACCTATACGAAAGCTGACATTATTATAACAAAGTTTGAGTTGATTAGAAGAAATAAGCAACTGTCTATGATTAACTTTGTTAGAAGTTGATTTGGAAGATTGAAGTCCAACAGAAGATATTGTCAAGAAACATATAGCCACATTTCCAAAAAATTGAAACCTCAGAAAATTTTGTATATATTATTTATTTAGAGTACAACAATTTCTGATTATATAATAAATACATATCGTTACCTTTATATAGAAAGACCCTAACTCAATTTTGTTTGAATCGAGTTTTTTGTATATTTCGATAGAGCAATTATGTTCGAAAAAATGCTGAAATTTCCATTTGAAAAAAATTAGTTAGGGCCTTTCTATATTAAGGTAACGATATCTATGTACTACATGCTTATTGTTTCGATTCATGAATCAAAGAATAAAAGATTACGCATTCAGCTTTTGAAAAAATTCTTTTTCTGCGCATGTACGTCACATTAGCCGATAAGCATAAACACAATCACACAAACACGTGTATTTGGTACAGGGCAATTTTGTTTACATTCTAATTTCTACGTCATTTTGACGTCACACCAGCCAAATACCACCACACTCAGGTTAACAAACATGCGCAATGCGTAATCTTGTATTCTTTGATTCATGGTTTCGATTAAGCAACGTCTATATTGGTTTCTTTCCTGCTAAAGAAAATCATCAGTAGATTTCAACCCGAACATTTTTGAAATAAGCTAAAAAACTTCATATGGCACACTAAATAATAAAAAGTTAAATAAATATGAGTGATGCTTTTTCTTCTGATGGAGTTTTCTTTAATTTGGAAAGATTTTCGTCATCCTATGTCAAATAAATATACTTCGGTATTTCTTATACATATAAGATATTCATGTATATAAAGGGTGTTTTTTATTGAGGTATAGAACTTTAAGTTGGCATCACTTTTTTAACTGGCGGCCATTTTGTCAGCTGTCAAGTGATTAATATTTAGTTTGGTTTGCCATTTCATCATGAACAGGTTGACAAAAGAACAACGCTTGCAAATCGTGCAAATTTATTTCGAAAATAATGGTTCAGTTCGCAAAGTTTACCGCAAGCTCCGTCCATTTTATGGTCGACATAATCGTCCATCAGAGCAATTAATTCGGTTAACCATGGATCGTTTTCGCACTACGTTTACTCTATGTGATAATACGCATCCGCAGAGACGTCGAACAGTGCGCACCGAAGAAACAATTGCCGCTGTAGAGCAAAGTGTTGAAGAGGACCCGAATGAATCGATTCGCCAGCGTGCACAGCAATTGGAGCCGACTAACCGACTATTTTGTTCCCGAATTGGATGGCATGAATGTGGATGAGTTGTGGTTCCAACAAGACGGCGCACGTCACAATCGATTTATTGAAGAAAACATTCGATGAGCGCATAATTTCGCGGAATGGACCTGTCAATTGGCCACCAGGATCGTGTGATTTGACACCATTGGATTATTTTCTTTGGGGATATGTGAAGTCGCTCGTCTACGCCAACAAACCAGAAACGTTAGGGGACTTGGAAGCCAACATTCGTGGCGTTATTGCCAACATACGGCCCCATATGCTCGAAAAAGTGGTTGAAAATTGGACCTGTAGAATTGGCTTTATTCGAGCCAGCCGCGGCGGCCACATGCCCGAAATCATATCTAAACATTAATGGCATAAAATTATCCTTCCAATAAAGCCAAATTGATGGACATTAAAACGATTTTCTTGTGTTTTATTTCAATTCGAAGTTCTATACCCCTCAAAAAAACACCCTATATGTATGTAAGTTTATGTGTGGCTGTGTTTTAATAAATTTTTTATGACGTTTAGATACATTTTCTTTGAATCTAAATAAAACTATTTACATTATGATTCTAAAATGCGGACGATTGTGCCGTCCGTTTGGTATATCTAGTATCAATTATTGAATCAAACCTTTCGTACCCACTATATTAAGTATCATTATTATTGTAATTACCAGCAGCATCGTGTAATCATAAGCTTTAGGCCAGGGGGTGTAGTCTGTAATTCGAAACGAAAGAAAACACTTTGAATTTATATCTTAATTACATGCAAATTCGAAAGCATTCTCTTTCGTTTGGAATTACAGAGTAGACCCCCAGAACTCGTGCAAGCTTTTTGGTGCTTCATTATCAAAATGTTGGTTCTAATTTATAACAGGAAGTTTTTCTCGCTGTGTTTAATAAACACCAAATGAGGTATTGGAGTCCATAATTTTTTTTAAAACTTCTTGAATTGCAGAAAAATTTGTTTGCGATAAAGAGTTGCAACGTTCAGAATCGTTTGCACGAAATAGTTTATGATGTAGAAAAAATTCCTTCCATAAAAATTTCATATTTTTAACAATGTTCTATTTTATTGAAATCGCCAAAAATATCGCCAAGGAGTTAAAATATCGCTAAGTAAATCGAAAATCGCCATTTAAAAATTTTCACCGCCAAAAACAAATTTTTATAGCCACGTTTGGCGAGATATCGCCATATCTGACAACACTGCGTATACGTATGATGTTGCGTGCCGTTATAAAATACATCGAGCGAGCCACGAAAGAGTACATTCGGTTCATGCTTTGTTTACATTTCAACAATGATCATCAAATCATTTGCTCTTAAATAATCAAACAGAATTGCGTTGTGAAAACATTTTCCATACAAATTGATCAAAAAAGCAGTCGCAGAAATCAGTGGAGAGACAAAATCTGTTTTATTTTGACAGTGTTTTTCTTTCGCTTTCACATATATATGTAAATACTAGAGATGTACACGTGAGTGTTTTCTCACTCAGGACACGCACGCTCACGCAGAAAAATATTTTATTCACGCACTTTCACGCACGAATGATTTTGAACATTTTCACGATCACGCACGCTCACGAATAAAATATTTTTAATCACGCACGAGTGCTTTACATACAACTTATCACGATCACGCACGCTCACGAAAAAGTATATGTATAATATAATTTTCATGTTTTTTGGGTTGAAAAATAGGTTCTTACATAATATGTATATTATAAATATGTACATACATATCTATTTATATATGTATGCTCGTGTTTTTGTAAAATTTACAAATTTACAAAAATAAAGCAAAGTTAATTTTATATCGTTTTAAAGATTCGTATTCGCGGATATCATTTTAACTATTCGAATTCGAATTCTCGTATATCAAAAATTGACATTCCGCACATGTATGTATGTATACATACATAATATAAATGTGAAGGTAAGACGTATGATCAATTAAATAAATGATAATCAAATAAACGAGAAAAGCATATTAAATGAGAAAACATACAAATTACTAAAATTTATCTGTTACGTAACATTTTCATAACAAAACTCGAACCCCACCCCTCCCCTCCCCCTACAGCGTTACGTAATTCGTCAGTTGTTGACAAAGGCACGTTTGAATCAGTAGTGTTTCTCAATTGATACTTCCTAAAGGGTATCTAAGAAACATACATACATACTTACAAAGGTGTATGTGTACAAAACAAAATGCTCCGAATTCGTAAAGAATTCGTAACGATTGGTCGACAAAATCTTCCGATTTCGGCACCGAAATATTACCGAAATCGAAACAATTTTTGTATGAAATGGTTGACACGACTTCGTAACGATATGTCGGTACGAATTCGTTACGATAAGTCGGTACGAATTATTAACGAAATGTAGGTACGATTTCTTTTTGCCTTTATAGCAGAGTACCGCTGCACTGTTATGTGGCTGCTATTGTCGAAATAATTTGCACATACTCACGTTTTTTAATATTTGTTACAATCCTTTTTTTTTATCAACATATACATACATACATATTTATTTAAAAAAAAATGTCACAAACTTTTACTTATGTACTCAAAAATCAAAGTTTTAGGGTCTTATGCAAAAAACTTAATAAAGCTTTGCCAAGCAATGTTAAGTAAAGTTGTATTCTAAAAAAATTATTGTATAAAAATTCTAAAGTAGGCACCCACGTTTGTTAAGACTACTTTAAGTTGATATTTCCAAAATGTGTATTTTGTACCTCAAATATTTTTACTAATATAGCACATACTGATTATTCATGTTACATCTGAAAATGAAGCTAGATGTGCCTGCTCTTATCTTAAATTTATTATTTCTGTCATGTAATGGGAAACATCACCAAATTATCCAACTGCTTCGAAATACATAGCAAAACCCATAAAAAAATATTAAAATAAATACAATTATACAAAAATGTTTTAGTGATGTACATAAAATCAAAACAAATCGAAAAAAGCTGGATATTCAAATACTCGTTTCATTCGAATAAAACAAATTGTGATAATTTTTAAAATTTTTTTACTTTTACTTCATGATTGTGTTTATCTGTTTTATTACCATGTCATAAGCTCATATTTTTTAAATTAGGTTGCTTTACTTCAAGATAATGAAAATTTATTTAACAAAATAAAAAATTATTTGAATACCCGAATGAATTTGTATTCGATTTTGTACATCATAAGTTGTGAAGTGGTTGTTGAACACGGTGGTGTTACCAGTATTCATTATTAAATCACAAAATAATCAAAGTTGTCTTTTGCATATGATTTCTTAACAAAGCTATGTTAGCCTTAAAGTGCTTGGCAACTAATATTAACTTTAAAGCTAAAGTAAAATATTTCTTTGCATGAGGGGGTTATTAATGTTTAAAAAAATTGTTCAGAGAAACTACCGAAATGTCTTAACGAATTCGGTACGACAAGTCTGACTTCAGAAAAAGTCGAAACATTTTGTTTGGGGGTACTCATTATGTTTATAAGCATATACATATTACTATACATACATATATGCATTTATTATTATAAAATAATTTATTTCAAATGATTGAATAAAGTTACATACATATGTACCTATGCAGGAATGTTATCTCGTGAGAGCGTGAGAATTCGTGCGTGATTATTAAAAAAAGCTCACGCACGATCACGCACGAGTAAATTTTTTTCAATCACGCTTACGCACTCATGCGTGATTAGCTATAATATTTGATCCCGAATCACGTGAATCACGCGTGACTCACGCGTGACACGATAAAATCACGACATTTGCACATCTCTAGTAAATACTTATGCTCTCTCAAGAAAACTACAGAGAAAAAGAAGCACAAAGGAAAACAAAACAAACAAAATAAAAGATTTTATTATGGACTTTATTAGCAGTACCACCAGATTAGGGGATTTGTCCCCAAAATAGGGATTTGTGGACAGAATTTAGTGGGGAGGGATTTGAGGATTTTTCATTTTGAGCTCTAGCAATTTGCATGTATCAGGAAAATAATTAATCGTGGATGTTGACATAATATTTTAGTACAAGTAACATTTCAGTTTTTCAAAATCACTTAGAGTAGTGCGGCAATAACACTTTATAATGAAGATGATATTACCATCATAGTAATACCGCGAGATATATATATATATATATATATATATATATATATATATATATATATATATAAATCGGCAAAACCGTGCTCGCGGCTGCAGAACTAGCTCTTTGTCAAATAAATTTTTTCTTTTGCAAAAGAAAAATGACTGTTGAAAGTTTTTATTGTGCAATTGTTCTACCTTAGTATTGTGTCACGCATAAAAAAACTATGCATGTGTGATTCCCAGAAAATATGAAAAAATTTGAACTTTTTAAAAATTTGCAATATGGAATTTTGAAAAACGTTATAGATCCAAAAGTGGCATTGAGCGTATATCAAAACCAATGGAATAAAATTGCTTATATCGACTGGCGGAAACAAACAAAACAAAGTTTTCCTAAAGACGTATTTGGCTTTTGGGCAATAGTATATAAGTATGAAGATAATGCAGGAAATTACTTCTTTCGTGAAATTGCAGCTGCTGTGTTCAACCTGTTGATAGTGCCAATAAGTAATGCGTTTGTGGAGAGAATATTTTCATGCATGAACACTACCAAACTAAAACCAAATTAAGGAATAATCTGCAATATGAAATGTTAGAATCTTTAATAAGATTAAAATCACATTTAAATATTTATAAGATCTGCTGCTACAAAATTTAGCTTCCTGAAGAAAAAAAAAGTTCAAATCGGAAAATATGTACAAGCGAGTTGTAGAGGACGGAGACGAACTTGATGTCTATGAAGTTTTGGATGGGGAAATTATTTAGAATATTTCTATTGCAAAAATGTATGTATGTTAGTCCCAAATCACACTGTGCAAGTCTTATTGCTAAGCTGATTAGTTTCAGGGAGAGAGAGACGAGGGGAACAGCAACATTTCTTTTCCCCCCGTCTCTCTCCCCTAATAAACTAATCAGCTTAGCAATAAGACTTGCATAGTGTAAATAGGGACTATGCAATATATATCTTCTTAAATTCGTTCCCATGAAATTTTCATTCCCCATGAAGGGAAATCTTCAATCTTGAATTTAATGGGAACGTTTGTTCCCGCTATCAATGCGTAGTGAATATAAAAAAACGGGAAGAAGACTTGTAAAGCTTAAAAATTAATTGAAAATCAAATAAATTAAGTTTAATAAGAAGAAATACACATATTTCGGGTTTCAAATGAAATGTTATAGAGTGTTTTTAATTGTTTTAGGTGCCGTGGAAATTTTTTTTAGCATACCACAGCCATAAAATTTACTGCATGTCAACCTAAGAGATTCATGTTTAATGAAAAAAGGTGTTCCAAAGAATTATTGTTACTAATCGTAGACATTATTTATTGATCTTGATAAAGTTGATAAAGTTTTAATATATAATTGCAAGTATAGTATTGAAATTACGCAGTGTATTAATTCAGTTCGCCTGCAAAAATAAAGTGAACAAAACGAAGGGAAAAGTGAAAAAATCTATGTAAAAAATATTATTCACGATTAGAGGAATCAAGAAAGGGAACACATTTCAGGGGAAAAATTATTCACGATTGCAATTTAGGGAAAAGGGAAAATATTCCGAGGGAAAAACTGTTCACGATAGGGGTGATTATGTTTTTGGTATTATCTTCTTCAGATTGTTTACTTCCACTGACTCCAATCGAATCAAAACAATCGATGAAAAAGTAAATCCTAAATTTTAGTTTTATATTCTGATCTCAAAAACTAATACTCTTTTATGTACCTTCTAAAATTAAACATTAATATTAATTGATAGTATTAATTAATAATAATGTAATAAATAAACTTGAAAGTGCCAAAGGTGAAAAGGAACCCTATTGTTTTCGCTATGCTGTCCCTTCTGTCCGTCACACGGTATTTTCTCAGGAACCGTAAGAGCTACGGACCTGATATTTGGACAGAGTTTGTAGAACCTTGGGCGCTACAACAACAAATAGATGAGAATTAAAAATTAAAGGGTGTTCCAAAACGAGCAACGAAAAATGTTAAAATCCCATGTAATATACATACAATTGTATATTGAAACTTGAAATTTGTAAAATTAGTGTATTTTTATACAGACTACAACAATTAACACTAAAATTTAAAAAAAATTAAAATTAAAGGGTGGTCCATCAGTTAATGCAATTTTGACTATGTAATTTTGACAACTTGCTATATCTTGGAAACCGTAATTTTCAAAAACGGTAAAACAAAAAAAAAACCGAAAATTATAAAATCGCCAAACAGAAAAAAATCGCCGAAAATTAAAAAAAAATCGCCAAAACGAAAAAAATCGCCAAAATTAAAAAAAAAATTCTAACAAAATAAATCGTCAAATTCGCCATAATGAAAAAAACGCCAATATGAAAAAAACGCCAAAAATCGAAAAAAATCGCCAGAACTAAAAAAAATTTAAATAAAAAAACCGCAAAAATGAAAAAAATCGCCAAAAATAAAAAAAATCGCCAAAATGAAAAAACGCCAAAAACCGAAAAAAAAATCGCCAAAACAAGAAAATAAAGTGTCAAGACTAAAAAAGGAGCCAAAACTTAAAAAAATCGCCAAAAACTGAAATTTTCAAAAACGATAAAACTAAAAAAAACCGAAAATTATAAAATTGGCAAACCAAAAAAAAAAAAAAAATTATCGCCAAAAATTAAAAAAAAATCGCCAAAACGAAAAATGTCCAAAGTTAAAAAAAGTTTCTAACACTAAAATAAATCACCAAATTCGAAAAAATCGCCAAAATGAAAAAAAACGCCAAATTAAAAAAACGCCAAAAATCGAAAATGTCGCCAAAACTAAAAAAATTTATATAAAAAAAATCGCAAAAATGAAAACAATCTCCAAAAATAAAAAAAATCTTCAAAATGAAAAAACGCCAAAAACCGAAAAAAAATCGTCAAAAAAAGAAAATAAAGTGTTAAAACTAAAAAAAAGAGCCGAAACTTAAAAAATCGCCAGAACTGAAAAAACGCAAAAACCGTCAAAACAAAAAAACCGAAAAGATCACAAAAACGATAAAAAATGCCAAAACTATATATTATATAGGATGAAGTTTGTATTAAATTACATATCTAGTGTTCGTACAGAACCCTTCTTGCTCGAGTCAGAGTCCCACTTTACTGAATTTATTGTTAATTGTTAAGTTTTTACATACATACATATGTAAATATATGCATGTACAATTGAATTTTATATACGTTTTAAGTTAATAAAAACATTTAAAAATAAAAATAAAGAATTTGGTCAATCGTACTGAAAAAAGTACAATTTTTCTTGTAACTTTGTGAAAATCTTATTTCGCATCCTTGCGCATAGGACTTAATAATCGTTTTTCATGAATGATATATTTTTGGGGACAAAAGTTAGAATTTTTCTGTTGAAATGGGCATTTTTTTGGGGACATGACGTTTTAAATTGGGGACAAGACTCAAGATTTCCGTGGCAGCACTGTTTATTAGTTTGGCAACTATTGTTTGAAGTTGCAGACTCATTCTGTTTGGTCTATCCGACTTCAGTGAGGTAAGATTCTGTAACTTTTTAGAAGCAAACTTAGAATATGTTTATTGAATAATATTAAAGTAACCTTTGCTTTTATTCCGAACGTGGATGAAAAATATATTATCAGCCAGCTTATAAAAAAAGACAAAATTGTAGTGCACGTTTGAATTAAAAAAAATTCAACAATAATTTTTTCTGTGTACCCTACAATACGAGTATCAAACACTGCTCTACAAGCAAAAGGTTTAAAGTTTCTAATGCATCTCTTAAAAAAAATAGATGATTTAGCATGAGAAAAATAATATAAAAAAGTTATTTTAGGCCATTTGCCAGATCACGGTGCATTTGTGTTTCTCTATATACGAGTATACTATCATTCAAAGCATCCATCCAGCATTAAAAGATGGTTTAATTCAATTTCTATATCTTAGCTCTAAAATGATGCACAAAATAGTGGACAATTGGTTTCGATCAAATAGAAATTGGTTGAAAGTTGAAAATTTGTCAAAGTTACAATTTAATGAAAATGTTGGAGTTTTTCACCAAAGGGAAAAAATTAACTATAAAATTTTAACTTTAGAAACTTTATACGTTACAAAAATAATAATACTGTGTAATCGTTAAAGAAAACTGCAATAATTAGCTTTATAATATTAAAATGGACACTAAGTATGTAAACTGTGTTGTGTTTTTGTATGTTATTTAATTGAAAGTCTGTTTACATACATACAGCATATGTTCGCTCACATTAACTTCCACAGTGGGACCAATCAGAAAATGCAAATAGAAATTAATATTGTGCATTTGCACTAAAGTCAAACGTAATTGCAAATAGTATATTTTTTACGAAAGCACACTTAGGTCCGTATCAAAAAAAAAAATTAATTTGAACCACCAGCAAATAAATTTCAAATTTGTTAAATATCTTTAAACAAAATTTAATAATATTAAAACTTAAAGTTACAAAATTAAATAATTGAAAAATTGTCTTCTGTGCAAATCACTTTCACGTCAGATGAATAAATGAATAACTTTAATACGGTCATTTAAGTAAATATAAATGTTACAGGCTGAACAAAGAGGATTTTATTTAATAACACTTGTACTTTTAATAGTGGTGTGGCTATAAAAATATAAAACATATTTATTATGTGAACATTAGGGTGGGTGCTTGGATTTGTACTAAATATATATTGTACTAAAGCTGTCATACAAGGCAGAAGTTCTATAGGCTAGAAGAATGTGAATACATATTTCAGCTTAAAGAAGTTCCACCCTAGCCGTCAAAATTTCATGCAGGCGCAGAAAAAAATTCAATTTACTTTTGAGCCTTCACTTTCCAAAACATTTCAGCGCTAATGTCAGTCTACTATATGCAAAAATGTTCATCCCTTTTTTCAACTCCTTCATCAAAGCTTGAAAATTCCATGAATTCGGAGTGACCTTGAGCAGAAAAACTCGAAACAATATGCAAATGTTAAAAAAGTCTCCTCTTTCGTGATAATATATATTTTTTTAATCAGAAATAATTTTTAGTCAGGCTTAAGTTCTGTAATTTCAATTCTTTTATTGAATTAAATATTTTATATTAATTAATGTGAGTTTCTAAAGAACAGAAGAAAAATTAAATTAGACTTTTAAGCTGGGGGAAATACCGATATTTTTCTGTGCAGCAACGCACTTCATCGATATTTCCCCCAGCTTAAAAGTCTAATTTAATTTTTCTTCTCTTCTTTAGAAACTCACATTAATTAATAAAAGTATTTAATTCAATAAAAGAATTAAAATTACTGAACTTAAGCCTGACTAAAAATTATATCTGATTAAATATTCACTATAGTTCAACTAAGGTCTGAAAATTTCTCACATAATATATGTTTGAACATTGGAGCGACTGACAGAAAATAAAGTTTTTGTTCCGCCTCTAAAATTAAGGTCCGGTCTTTTTAAGGAAGACCCTCAAAAATATTTGAGGGGAAGTTACATGAATTAATTCTAATTATGATTTAAATTTCATAATTTTACGATTGTAGAGAATAAAGGTAAAGGGTGGGGGAGGGGGGGGGGGGGTGTGGAGGGTAAAAACAGCTCGAATGGCTTCGTGTAAATATACACACTGCGTGCATTGGCCGGAACTTGGCCTGGTGCAATACCGTGCGCCTAGATTAATTAAACAAGTCTTTTATTGAGATAATTTATTTTAACATTTATTGGTAATTTATAAAATAAATTCGTTTTGTCCAAATGTAGCCTCTCTAGTAGTGTTCGTTTTTGTGATGATTCCTTTGAGTAGACTTCTTGATAATTGCTGTTTTTGACAGATATTTTTCACTTCTTCTGCAGATAAATTTTTCTGGAAAATCAAGCCTACGACCACTCTTGGTAATATAGACTGCCGTGGTTTAAGATTTTCCAATGGTATGCAAGTACTCGTATCTTCAAAATTTTTTTTACATTTTCGAACAAGACTTATGCTTAGTTCCTATTTACACTATGCAAGTCTTATTGCTAAGCTGATTAGTTTATTAGGAGAGAGAGACGGGGGAAAAGAAACGTTGCTCTTCCCCTCTTCTCTCTCTCCCTGATTTGGGACTTAGCGCATCATTTATGTTCTAAAGCATAGTACTCTGTTCAAATTTGTGAAAAATGTTTATCAACATTGATTAATTCGTACAAAAAATTTGACATGTAAACAATATTAATTAGCGCCCCTAAACTATGCTACAATTTATCATGTTTATAGAAACATCTCGTGTTTGTTGTAAATTCCGTACGAAACAAGTGGCACTCTACTTATTTCGTGCGAAAACTTAAAATGTTGATATACATTTCAAATGTTTGTCCCAAGATAAACAGAGTACTATTTCAGCAACATTTTTTCATGTTCAATTCATGCAAATTTTTGTTTTATATGTACTTTGGCAGCATTTCGCATGAAATGTTGAACAGAGTACCAGGCTTAAAGCATAGTACTCTGTTCAAATTTGTGAAAAATGTTTATCAACATTGGTTTATTTGTACGAAAAATTGTACATGTAAACAATATTAACTGGCACCTGCAACCATGCTTATGTTTGTAGAAACACCCAATGTGTTTGCTGTAAGTTCCAAACGAAACAAGTGGCACTCTATTTATTTCGCAAGAAAATTTTAAATGTTGAAGAAACATATCAAATGCTTAAGAATAATTTCAAATGTTTAAGATACATTTCAAATGTTTAATATACATTTCAAATGTTTTACCCAAGATAAAGAGACTACTATTTCTGCAACATTTTTTCATGTTCAATTCATGCAAATTTTTTTTATATGCACTTTGGCAGCATTTCGCATAAGAGACCTGCGTAATTAGTCTTTAAATGTAAATACGTCATGATTCTTAAATGTACTCACGTCGCATGTATTATACTAAACCAATAATAAATGCTGTCGTACTATAAGCGAAGCACGATGGATGTATTGGTGTACATGTATATAAGTGTTAACAAGCGATGTCGCCAAAACAGCTTGTTTGTAACAAGCACTCAAAAGAAGTACTGTTGATTAGTGTATGCTTGCTATTTTTCATATTGTACGTTTGAGTGTGTGCGTAATATGTAGATGGTAAGCTATTATGTGATTAACCGCATACAACTAATGTTAATGCATGTGTGTGCCTTTGCATGTGCGCAGAAAAATAAAAGATCATACACACGTACATGCATGACGTTTGTACACGCGCTCATGCGTAAGAAAGAAGCAAGTATCACAAATTCTTTCGTCACGAAGTGTTTTCTCCTTTACTCTTATACCTACAATACTCAAACAAATTTCTTGCAAACAGCGTTGTTAACGTTTGTTTTATAAGATTTCGCTGTAGTAAAGCATTTGAAAAATCCCTCATGTCTTGAAAGTTCTTATAAGATGTCTTGTGCAGGACACTATTTCGCAGTTTTGAGGTGTGAATTAGAGTTGAGCGATATTTAGAAACCTGTTACTTTTTCACAGCGATTGTAAGATCACAAATCACAACTCTGACTGAATTTATCAAGTAACAGGTTTTGAAAATATAGTTCTTTCATACAAACTGTGATTGTTCTTGGATGCTTACTTTATAATAAATAAAGCTACCACATTAATTTTTTTATACCTTCAGCTTTTGTCAAGAAAAAAATCGTCAAATCGCGTCAAATCATATTTTCTGGCAACTATGTACAACTCACATTTTTATATTTGCAATTTTATTGTCTCTCTGCGTCTTATATATTTTTTTTTTATTTATTCTCAATATTTGAGCGGGGTTGATTGCTAATTGCTTGTTCTTGCTGCTCTTCTTATTAGTATTTATCAAAACTCCAATACTAATAAATACTTTTAAAGCAGAAGAGCTGAAATGTGTTAAACCGTGATCACAGTCACTGTTTAATTTCACTGATGCTCTCTTCTTATTAGATTTTCTCAAAATAACAGAACTGCTTCAAACAAAGTACTGCTAAACTGTGATCACAGTCACAGTTTAAAAGAACAGCAATTTAGAAATCACGTTCACAAGGAGCAACATTATTAAAAAATCACGCTATCGCTCATCACTAGTGAGAATGCTGCTGCTGAAACGAAAACTTATTCTCAAAAATTCATTTTTATTGTCTATAAAATTCTGTGATCTTAGGCCTCTAAAAAGACACCTTCCTCTGTGCCCTATTCCATCTGTGTTGATAACTACTGCATCTCATATTTTTATTGTCTCGGAGTAAGACTTCTCAGAATTTCTAAGCATTTCAATTTTTTAAAGTTCAATTACATTTATGGCTAGAAACAGTGATTCCGATCGATAAGTTTCTGATACTTCCAGAATATATTACTTTTGATAGTAGGCACACAATGGTTCCATTTGATCTTTCCTCTGTGTTGCATTTTCAGCCAAATTAAGAGACAAGGATTCAGGCAAAATGTGGAGTTTTAAATCAACATACATATTTAAGACTGAAGCAAAGTCTTCATCATATTTATTTTATATGGTTTTTTATAACAAATAAAATTTTTAGAACGTGATATCCCTAACAAATTTTCAAAGAGTTATTATCTTGCGAGCAATTTTATGCCCACAAATATTTTATGTTCACTGAAGCTAATTGAAGTGATTGTATAGTAGACATTGGTTGGCTATTGACTTTATTTACATTATATAATTCACTGTATAAATATTGCATTTAAAAGTAATAAACACACACATATGTACATACACATAAGTTTTGTAGATGATGTGAGAATATTTAATGAACAAGTGTTTGTAGTTTATTTTAAATGTTTAATGAGGCTTAAGGTGTTAAAAGTGTTGTTTTTTGATTATCTATAAGACACAAAATAAATATTTATCAATCACTTTGTGGTTGTTTAAATAAGAGCATTTGTTGAAAATTGTTATTTAATTTTTTTAATCTTACTTAATTTGTGTATTAAGAAAGTTTATAGTAAAACAGGAAAAGTACTTAGAATATCTCTGTGGATAATGTTGTGTTTTAAGCTTTTAAAAATGTTATTTTTAGTTAAATAGAATATTTGCAATTAACTCAAATATAATCGGTGTATAATTCTAATCAGTGCTATTAAGCACTGACCAGCAAAAAATTTCAAAAATGGTAATCGGGAAGCTCTTCCCTACTGGCTTACCAACTTAATGATTTTAACAAGGCGTGAGACTAATGTAATGGATTCTTGAGAAGTACTTACTTTTTTTATTTGGCAATTTGTTTATGTAATCTATTAAATCTAAAAGAATCATTCTCCTCATTTAGCAACTTGTACATCATATTTTTTTTTAATTTTAGGTAATGCGATTTGTAAGCGAGTAAGTAAGTTATTATATGGCAAATAGTTCTGATGGTAATGTGTAATTTTTTGTTTTTTTTTACACAATTTCGTGGTTTTAATCAATTAAAGCCAAACGGGTGGGCCGATTTATATAAATTATTTTTTAGAATCAAATTATTTTTTAGAAACCTCCCTCTTAACGTCGTTTAAATTTTTAACACTTAGAGCCTGTCCCACGATTTTGAAAACGTTCGACTTGTCGCACAGTTACAATGGAAACAGCAACAAAATTTTGAATGTACATAAGTTTGCGACCAGTCGAACGCTGTCGACATCTTAGGACTGGCCCTTAATCTCATGAATAAAAAAATTTTTATCACTCACGCTCACTTCCACTCTACTAATAATACACTCACCTTCGAGATTATTGCTAATTTTCTTAATTTTCAAATACTATAAATTTTTATTCACCCTTATTCTATTTGGCGTCGGCAACATAACACGACGTCGTGTTTAATGTTTTTTGGCAAATCGGTATTCATGTAGATAGTATTGCCATTTATCGATGACTGTCAGCAAATTTTTAGTATTCTGTAAGAAAAATTGATGTTGATATTGCCGTTCATTTTGTCGTCAGTGTTTTTGATGTCGTGTTCTGTTGTGTGCATGCCTCAACGAATTTGAAAAATAATTTAAATGGTAAAAAAGTGAAATATAAGAAATAGCAAAGTTGATATAAAAATGTACGTATTTATTTAAAAAAAATTTCTTAAAAAAAGTGACAAATATATAACGAAATTAAAATGACTAACCCCAACCAATTTGAAAAGCTTGTGGAAGAGTTGAAAAAAAGTCCTTCTTTTGCTAGACGATTCCGCAGAGGTAATGTTCCTAATTGTTTCAAGGTACAGTGGGGACTTGAGGTTTAAATTAAAAAAGGGCTGCAAACAGTGCTGAGTGTGAAGCAACTGGAGGCGGAATATATTAACAATTAGCACTGAGCTCCTTTGAAGGAAGCTCCAATCTCCAATAAACGTTGATCTGATCCCTTTTGTTTCAAAAATTAGGCTCTATTTTATCCAATACTTGCCTAAATGATGTTTTGTTCAGCCGAAAATAGCTTGAAAATATTAAAAGGATGAACATTACTCATTATTTTCCAAGAACATGGCGGAATTTATTACTTACTTTTCCTTGGGTAACTGGCAAATGCATGACTTTTGTCTAAGAAATCTTATTTTCACTATTAAATTTTTTTTATTTCATTGTCCCAATAGGAAAGAAAAACATTTTATTTTAATTTATTTACAAAGCTTTTGCTGATTCAAAAACACTTTTACCAAAACTAGTAAACAAAATGAATCAGCTGACTCAAATATTGGATATGTGTATTGTATTTATCGATAAACAGGCAACGTCGTCATAACACTGTTATGAAATACAAAGTTAGCATTGATATTGTGTTATATTGATGTTGTTTCAAAATTGACGACGATGTTGCCGACGCCAAATAGAATAAGGGTGATTATGAAAACCTTCACTACACTCAGTCGTTATTTGAGATCACACATTAAACACTTGATAAAGTGATAGTATAATAAAATAAAGGGTAGATCTGGCACTGCGACACCTGATGAATCTTTTGTACCATAGATCAGTAAATAAAATTATTTCAATCTCTGTATGATTCTCCTTATCAAAGTCAGTACAGTTATTTGAGATAGACTTGGGTCGAACTCGTTTACTAGTTCATTTTTGCCACAAACCAATGATCAAACCCATGTAATTTAAATGGGTTTGATCAGTGGTTTGTAGCAAAAATGAACTAGTGAACGAGTTCGACCCAATTCTAATTGGAGAAGCCCGCCTAATATCATCTGAACACAGAAACACACAATTAAAAATTCGCCTGCTACTGTTACATAAGACAATACACTCACAGAAAATGTGTGCCGTCGTCCTGTCATCTTCCAGTGACAGTAAATCGAAATTGTTGAAAAATTTAAAAAAAGTTGCTTTCTTTGTTGTTCTTTTTTAGAGCAAAAAAAAAAATTGTCAATGGAAAACACTATTTTTTTAGAGTTTCAGAAAAGCTTTTGTTTTAAACTGGATTTAAGAAAAAATAGATTCTCGATATCTTCCCCCTTCCATTAAATATTTTTTTCAGCAAATTGAAATACGATGAATCAAAACAATTCACATATTCCATTTGCAATAAAATGCTAAGTATTATATAAAGCAGAAATCTACATCAACTGACACCACACACAGTGTACCAAACACAAAAGATCGCTGATGATGAAGGTTTAGTGGCCTTCGAAAACGACTGGCTGTTCCGTTCAACTATGTGTTGTTAGTCAGAATATTTACAACAGACTTTGGTGTTATTTGTTCATTAATAATTATCACATGTAATTTGGCTTAAAAAGCGATACGAACTTTAGCCCGTTCAAATCACAAATATTTTTTTTTAATTTGCAGCTGAAATAGTTCAAGTTCGGAAGACAATAGATTGTCTTGATTGCCCAAAATGAAAAAAGACTATAGTTTTTATTAGCTTACCGTAAGTAAGGACACTTCAGTAATTTTTATTTAATCGACCTAATATACTAAGATCCATTTTCACAACTTAGCTTTAGCTAAAGGTAGGATTTTGCCTACCCCATAAATATTTTTGCATTATTACAACATTATAGGGCCATAGGGCCATTTACACAACTTGCATTTAAGTAAAGGTAGAATTTTGTCTGTCCGATAAATATCTTTGCGTCATTACAACTTAAATATTTTCTTGTTATTATTATCAGTAATAATAATATTTAATGGATAAACAAATAATAAATGAAGTTTTTATACTGCAAAGCCATTTATCGGGCAGACAAAATCATACCTTTAACTAAAAGGAAGTTGTGAAAATGGCCCTAAGTCACACAAATTTTGTTATACCTTGAAAACTACTCACTTCCGAAGTTATCTTCTGTAGCTAAAATTTTAGAATTTATAAACCCTTATTACTGAAACCATCATCTGAATTTTTTTTTTTTAAAGAAGTACCACTCCAGCAATGTCTACTACTAATGCTACTTTAGGAAAGAGGTCGTGAAGGAAGAGCTAGAGGAACTCTGATTTTTGCATGCTTTCTTTTTAAATAATACAGTGTTGCAGCGCCTCTGGTGTCAAATGAGACGTATTAAATTTTTTGAAGCTGTGTAATGCTAAACTTCAGGCAAGTTTAATTCTTCCAGGCAACTTTTTATTTATTCAAATATTTATCATCTTGTTTTATCTTCAATTACAACATTTCGACAAAATACAAATAAATAAATATATCAAGTCATGCTATCGTGATTCATTACACAAATACGAAAATTTTTTCTTACTGCTGAATATATGGCCACTGTAACGAGGCACTCAATTTAATAAAATAGTCACGTTCTGATTACGTTTGACACTTTTGCATCTCTAAATGTTTTCAGAAAACAAATATGAAATAAGCACTAAAAATTTCGATATCTTTGTCATGCCCATGGAGTTGATAAAAAAAAATAGCCAAGAGAAATGTAAATCAGTAATTTATATTACAAATGCTATATATTATTCAGCAGAAGAAGAAGGCAAAAAAAAAACAAACACGTGCAAATAGAACATTAAATTTTAACAAACTCATCGCTGAAGCACGAAAATTTATTTAATTAATATTGAATGATGTTTTGTCTAATAAATTGTGCTTTAGAAATGATTTAATGTACATTTTTTTTTTGCAAATAATTACTAGTATTAAAAAGAAAATAATTAAATAATATATAAATAAAAAAAATAGAACTGAATGACCTTGCAGGCCATCTCTGAAACTTCTCGACAGTTTTCAAGTCCAACAAAATTGATTTGACAAGAAATAAACACTTTTATTTCGCAAATTTTCGACAACGATATCTTCCGAACTATTTTACTTTTTTACTAAAACAAAAATTTTTCAATATCTAAAATAGATTTTGTGAAGACTTTTGAAGTTGTTAGAACAAATATTTATACAAAAAGAATCAAAAATGACGTCTGCGGGCAACTTTGAACCGTTCAATATCCTAAATGATTATTCGAAATGAAAAATCATAAGAGAAACTTAAAGATGAATTTAAAATTCCTGTCGAATGAAACCCATTTTGATATACATAGTTCGCTGACCTTTTATTTGTTCGCATTTACAAAATGGCGCCTGTTGGCTGCCATATTGAATTTTGACCAATGACATATCTTTAGTGACACTCTCGGGATTAAGACAAATCGACAAATCGGTCCACGCGCTGGTTTATATAGTGCCGTAAAGGAACACACGTACATAGATCCATACATTGACTGATAAACACAATAAATAACCTTCTTTGCGTTGCGCAGTCGGCCAAAAAAAAAAAAATCATTCCTCATATTTCATTTCATTAGACGCGGGTACTAGTGCATAGGGGCACAGAAAAATTTCAGTATTTCTCCCAGCTAAAAAATATGGTTTAACTTTTCTTCCCTTCTTTAGAAAATCATATTAATTTAAAAAAAAATTTTATTCCATAAAAATTGAAAATACTGAACTTAAGGCCGATTAAGAAGTTATTCCGGATTTAAATTCATCCTGCTGGTTCAATTAAATTTAATATTTATCAAAAAGGCTTTTTTTTCAAAATTTTTTGTCTCGAACGAATCCAAACCCGATTTTATTCAAATTAGTAAAAATCGATTGATCGGTTTAGTGGTTTGAAATCTGTTTACAAAAATAGAATTCTGAAAGTTTTTTTTTTCGAAAAGTTTCGAAATCTACCGAAGCAAATTGATTCAATATGTCACGAGGTCAACATTTTTCCAAAGCGGCAAATTTGTTTCCGATCCGTTGACCTGCTTTAGATGCCCTGAAGGAAATGTCGATGGTGAAAATGTACTGAGTCGCTTTTGACTTTGTCACCAGTACTACTCTACATTTATTCCCCATACAATACTTTATGCTATAGACATTTAGCATGTGCTTGTCATTGAAAATCTACTAGTAACACTAAAACAATTGACTAGGTAGTGAATTCATAGTTCTTATGGGAACATGGAGACATACCAACCAGAAATTTACTGGTACATTTCTATACCTTAATTTATGTATATTGACAAGTTGTTTCAAAATCCACCAGAAATACACCACATCTGTTTTCTCTCTTTATTTTATACTGACGAATAAAAGAGAAATTGTAGACAATGTAACTACTACTAGAGTTTTAGTGTTGACATAGAGACACTTGGCCCCAGTCTTACAGCAGGGTGTTTACGCACACACACACGCTTACATACACAAGCGAAAATGCACCCAGCAGGAAAAAGAAGATGCTTTTTAGAAGGCCTTTATACTCCTTCTTTTGGATGTACAAGTCCTCTTCGCTCCATTCCATACCAAAATATTTTTCACACACGTTGTTATTCCAGCGCAGGTTTTCCGCTCTCACTTCTTTCACCAGATAATATGGAAGGTTTTCAAATTAATGGATTTGTTTTTGCGTTGATAAAAAAATAACAAAAAGTTGTACTCCTCTTCACCCTTCTCATAGAAGGGAATGCTAGATGTGTATCTTATTTTTATGCAAAAAATTTGAGACCTTCTATAAGATATTCTTTAGCAGTTAGATAAAAATGGTAATTGATAAAAAAAAATCCTAAGCAGGCCTTCAATAAAGACTGCTATAAACAGGTCTTCTGAGTATTCTCGCTAGGCATACATACATACATCAATACGCAGCTATCATTTTTAATCGCAGAAGAGTCTTGTGTGAATAGCATGCAAAGCATTTTTAATCGCAAAAGATACTTCTTGTAGACGATTCATCTACAAGAGCCGCGGAGCACGCTTTCATTAATCACAGATGGAATCATGTTAGTATTATTTACAGTTTATCTTGCACATTTTTAATGAAGATAGAGCTAATATCACAATAATCAATTTCAATGTATTTTTAATAAAAAATATTTTACTTTTATAAGTAAAATAAAAATTTGGACTACTTATTAGTGCGTTAACGAATGTTAAAAAAATATATATATATTATAGAAAAGGCATCATCGATTGAACATTGCGAGATTATAAGCATAAAGTGTGCAATATCAAATAATTATCCAGAGGGTTGTTTAGGAGTTTTGTACTAATCCTCGCCTTCTATTAAACAGCACTCGTTTACTACTTGGGTAGAGACAACAGCGCGGAAATTATAATAAAATATGAGGCACATCCCAGCAAAAAATTTGCTTAATAGTATGAAAAAAATTACATGATTTTTACTTAGTTTGGCGAAAGCCTAGTTAACAATATGACATTACACTGAAAGAAAAACACTTCGTACGTTGAACCCCTTTCATTAATACAATGACAAATTTCATTAATAAAATGAAACATTACATTATATTGATGCCTTTCTAGTGCTTAATATTTTACATTTCGTAGTATCATTAATGTTATGAAATAATATTCATTCGATTAATGAAAAACTTAAATACATGTTTTTATGTAGACTTCATACAAAAAACTATTTTAAATTAATTAGGTGACATAAAAGAAGATCAAGGTTTCAAGATCAAGGTTCATAGATCAAAGATCAAACTACAATTGTAATTAATCTATAGTTATGGAAATTATAGTTTTGATGCAACTTTAATGAAAAATTTTCATAACTATAATTAAGAAAACTTCTTCTGCTCGCTAGTAGGCAGTTTGCTACCCTTGTAGTCCCAGGTTCGAAATCTGGAGATAAGTCAAATAATTTTTTTTAAATATATATATTTATATATATTTATTTTTAAATTATAACTTTTACAAATAAATTAAATAATTAGTGTTTTTTTTATGGGAATTGTTACAGTTTAAGTTTAAAATTTTTTAAATGCACTAATAATCCCAAATTATTACTTATTAAGTAAAATATTTTTTTTTTAATTAAAAATACATTGAAATTGATTATTGAGGGGCTTAGCTGGATCCTATGCGCATTTCACTGTTGCTAATGTAGATCATCAGGGAACCTTTGCCCAAAGCTTCTTAGAACAACTAGAGTTATTACATTATAAACTTTCATTTAAAGAAATGAGAAGCTCATAACAAATAACAAAGTTGAAACAAGAACTCAATAATCAACATGTTTTTTATTTTCTTACTTTACCATTGCTACATTGGCTGACTTTTTTTCAGCTTCAAATTGTAGTCGTAAGAGTATGTAAAAGAAAATAAATGTAAATAACAACAACAGCTATTTAACAATAGAGTGTTGCCACACAAGTATTTTTCTGACCGGCTGCAGTCAAGTTAATAATACTTGTGTATCAACACTCTATTGTTAAATAGCTGTTGTTGTTATTTACATTTATTTTCTTTTAGTTATTGTTCTTGTTTCAACTTTGTTATTTGTTATGAGCTTCTCATTTGTTTAAATGAAAATTTATAATATAATAACTCAAGTTGTTCGAAGAAGCTTTGGGTAAAGGTTCCCTGATGATCTACATTAGCAACAGTGAAATGCGCATAGGATCCAGCTAAGCCCCTCAATAATCAATTTCAATGTATTTTTAATTAAAAAAAAAATATTTTACTTAGTAAGTAAAATATTAATTTGGGATTATTAGTGCGTTTAAAAAATTTTAAACTTAAATTAAATAATGTTGAATTAAAATTTCATTGATAATGGTATATGTATTTAGTGTGTATCTTAATAATAGTTGAGGTTGTTGTGGCTGCAGCGTTGACTACCACGCAATGAGTTCTCAGTTCAAATATTGGCCGGGGAAGCCAATTATACATATCCATACAAGCATTTTTCTGAAATACATACATAAGTTGAATAATTAATAAAATACAATGAGATAATTAAAAACATTAAATTAATGAATCAGAGTCATATTACAACAATGACTTATGTTGTTAACAAAATGATAGATATAACCAAAAAATGAAACGTACGTCTGAATAATGAAATACTGTCTGATAAAACATGAATAATATTGTTAATTCAATAAAATAGTTCTTTAAAAACATGTAAGACTAGACTAACTCACTTCATTGTATAAACTAAAAAGTTTCATTGCAATAATTACATTTTTCATTTAAAATATGAAAATGTACGTTGCTTAGTAACAAACATGTCGTTACATGAATGAAAATATTTCATTGTACACATGACATTTTTTCAGCTAATGAAACAATTTTTGTAATGCGAATGAAGCGTTGCATTGGTTGAAAAATAATGACAAAATCATAAATCTAATGTCCAAAATCATTGCATTGACGAAAGATTTTCTCTCAGTGTAAGTGTCATGAGACAGTACTTCCATCATGCCTGTATATTTCTATGAAAATTTATGACTGTTATTGTTACTGTTGCAATAGAAGTTCAATCTGATTAACTACAGCCGCTGTTGAGCAGCAATTTTCCTAATTTCCTCATTTCTTTCCTGAAGGAGGCTTCAAATCATATCTTTGCCCCTCCCTGAACTAGAAAACCAATAAATATTATGTTTCTTACTTACGAGTATCATTATATCGCTCTGCTTTATTTTTCTTTCCAAGCCCACTGTCAAACCAAACGTACATACATGCGAGTAATTTTCATCTCTGCAAATAAATTCAAAACAATCTAAACGTACTTAATTGCTTGTTAAATCTTTTTTTTTTTCATAAATCTACTTTATATCTACTTAATTTTATTACAACCAATTTGTGAATCTCACTTGATTAAAAATCAAAAATTAAATTGAATGATTTACTCACAAAATTTTTTTGAAGAATATTATGAATATCCTTGTATGGCCTAGAGTCCAGAAACCACAAAACAAACCCTTAAGACACAATAATAATAATAAAAAAAAATCAATTCCAATTGTAGTCATTTATAGCTGTAGGGTTTTATTCTATCTTGCAATGTAGTACATGTGTGCTATATAGTTCAGCTACTACAACAACGTTATAACTCAAAATATTCGATTTGTGAGTTACTAATGCAGCACATAGTGCTTATGTTGTGATTTATATTGTATAAATATTTCATAGAAATCTTGGTAACTCGGCACTTGAAAGAAAATGAAATGTATAAATTGAAAATTTTAAATTTATTTTCTCTCAAATTTGCTTTCTTGAGTTATAACGTTGTTGTATTGATGTAAGTACAAAGAAATGTTTTCCATGTTTATTTTTTGTAAACTGTCCTTTCAGTTTTTTTTTTTTTTTTTTTTTTTTTTTTGGTATATCCTTATTATCATTTTAAGTTTGTGAGGTTTTGTACATGTGTTCGTTATGCAGATATGCCTAAATTTGCCAGTGTGTTAGTGTACCAGAGTTTCCCTCTAGTCAGCCTAGAACCATATGTCTCTATGTCAATACTTTTTCTCCAGTGACAATTGCACTAGTTAAAATGTCGACAACTTTCCTTTCATGCGCGAGTAGAGATACGTTAGAAACAACAGTTCTAGTGTATATCTGGTGATGTTGTCAATAAACGCGTCAATAGTTTGTTTTTATTTTTTATTATGTTTTGCAATAATATTAATAATATTAATCACTAAAATCTACTATTGAATCTTTGGTTAAAAAATCTCCATATGGTCGTAAAAGAACTAGCTTCTGAATAGCGCTAAAGTCTACTGGTAGATTTTCAATGACAACCCTATGTTCAGTGTTGCCAGAAAATTATGATGAGAGAATGCTAAATTGGTCAAAAAATTCTGCTAAAATGTTCTACAGAACAAAAGTATAATGCCAGATTTAAATAAAGAAAATTATTTAAATGGCTCTGAATTTCATGTTTAAACAAACTTATTAGTATTTACGGTATTTTTATAGTATATCAAAACATAAAATAGTTAATAATTGGTAATTTTTGGATATGAAAAATTACGTTTAAATTTTTTTTTTAAGAAACTAATAATCTCAAAATATTATTTATATATATTTATATTATACTGAATAAGTATACTGAATAAGTAGTAAAATATTTTTTTATTTAAAATACATTAAAATTTGTTATTGAGGAGTTATCTGGATGCTGTGCGCATTTAACTTTTGCTAGTAAAGATCATCAGGGAACCTTTACCCTGCAATGCATATATATTTATGAGAAAAATCCTATAAACAGAAGAATATTTTTAAAACATTACAATTTTTTATTGTCAACAAATTCTGCCAGAAAGCATTTAGCAGAATTTTTCAAAAGTTGACTGCTTTTTAACTAATGAAAATGCCAGATCTGGCAGTGAAAATGCTAAAATGGCAACAATGCCTATGTTAGATGTCAATAGGCGATTACATTGGCTGGGGTACACATAGTCAATAGCACTATTGACAATGTCACTAGAAAATCACCATAATTTTACTATAGACAACGAGCGAGGAAATATCGATATTGTAGACTATAGCCCCTAAAATTTACTAGTGAATCTTTGGTGTCAATGTCTCCATGTGGTCCCAAAAGAACTATTTAGTCAGTCTAGTGGTGGATTTTCAATGACAAGCTAATGTTAAATGTCAATAGATGATTACATTGGCTGGGGTACACCTGGCAAGTAGTGCTACTGGCAATGTCACAAGTAAATCACTACAATTTCACTATTCGCACTTTCTGCAGGGTTGTTTTAATGCAAATGTGTCTGTGTGTGTGTTTGTGTGTGTGCCTGTGTGAATTCATCTAAATACTTTCTGTGTTTGAGTCAAAGTGCTCTTAATTGTATTATTCCTACAGTTTAATTGCAATACCATGTTGATTGTCAAAATCTCACAGTCTCATCATTATTTTCATCATTGCCATTGTAAGTAAACCTCAACTCATTTCTTAAACAGATTTATACAAGGATAATTTTTATTGTGTTTTAAATTCTATCTCTCCGTTCTGTTCTATGAGCTTTTAAAGGGTGTTTTTTTTAGAGGTATAGAACTTTGAATTGAAATAAAACACAAGAAAATCGTTTTTAATTTTGAACAGAGTACTATGCTTTAAGCCTGGTACTCTGTTCAACATTTCATGCGAAATGCTGCCAAAGTACATATAAAACAAAAATTTGCATGAATTGAACATGAAAAAATGTTGCTGAAATAGTACTCTGTTTATCTTGGGACAAACATTTGAAATGTATATCAACATTTTAAGTTTTCGCACGAAATAAGTAGAGTGCCACTTGTTTCGTACGGAATTTACAACAAACACGAGATGTTTCTATAAACATGATAAATTGTAGCATAGTTTAGGGGCGCTAATTAATATTGTTTACATGTCAAATTTTTTGTACGAATTAATCAATGTTGATAAACATTTTTCACAAATTTGAACAGAGTACTATGCTTTAGAACATAAATGATGCGCTAAGTCCCAAATCACAATGTGCAAGTCTTATTGCTAAGCTGATTAGTTTCAGTGAGAGAGAGAAGAGGGGAAGAGCAACGTTTCTTTTCCCCCGTCTCTCTCTCCTAATAAACTAATCAGCTTAGCAATAAGACTTGCATAGTGTAAATAGGAACTAAGCATAAGTCTTGTTCGAAAATGTAAAAAAAATTTTGAAGATACGAGTACTTGCATACCATTGGAAAATCTTAAACCACGGCAGTCTATATTACCAAGAGTGGTCGTAGGCTTGATTTTCCAGAAAAATTTATCTGCAGAAGAAGTGAAAAATATCTGTCAAAAACAGCAATTATCAAGAAGTCTACTCAGTGGAATCATCACAAAAACGAACACTACTAGAGAGGCTACATTTGGACAAAACGAATTTATTTTATAAATTACCAATAAATGTTAAAATAAATTATCTCAATAAAAGACGTGTTTAATTAATCTAGGCGCACGGTATTGCACCAGGCCAAGTTCCGGCCAATGTACGCAGTGTGTATATTTCCACGAAGCCATTCGAGCTGTTTTTACCCCCCCCCCCCCCCCCCACCCTTTTCTCTTTATTCTCTACAATCGTAAAATTATGAAATTTAAATCATAATTAGAATTAATTCATGTAACTTCCCCTCAAATATTTTTGAGGGTCTTCCTTAAAAAGACCGGACCTTAATTTTAGAGGCGGAACAAAAACTTTATTTTCTGTCAGTCGCTCCAATGTTCAAACATATATTATGTGAGAAATTTTTAGACTTTATTTGAACTATAGTGAATTTTTAATCAGAAATAATTTTTAGTCAGGCTTAAGTTCAGTAATTTCAATTCTTTTATTGAATTAAATACTTTTATTAATTAATGTGAGTTTCTAAAGAAGAGAAGAAAAATTAAATTAGACTTTTAAGCTGGGGGAAATATCGATGAAGTGCGTTGCTGCACAGAAAAATATCGGTATTTCCCCCAGCTTAAAAGTCTAATTTATTTCACATTTCACATATACATCAGTGATGCGAAAGTTGGTACGATCGTACTTTTTTTTGATACTATTTTATATGAAAAAGTACCGTAGTACTCCCCCAACACATTTGATACTCTAACGGTCAACTTAGAAATGCAGTCAAAAGACACGCGCATTAGTGCTGGGAAACTATCGATATTTTCCACTATCGATATCTATCGATAGTTCAAAATTCACTATCGATACTATCGATATTACTATCGACTGAATATTTGCATTCGAGCAAGAAAGCTAACTATTTTTTTACCAGGCTAAAGTTCCTTGTTTTTATCACTTTATTTATGTATTTTCAAATAAAAATACGTAAAGATTTGAAAAGAAAATCATAAACATAACATTTATTCAAAAAACAAAAAGTAAATAGAATAGAATATAATTAAACTAAACGGTTAAACAAATATGTTATTCATATTATAATTCTGAATGTAACAAAAAATGATATTTAGCAAGAAATGATGTTAATGAAATATGTCCATACAAATGTATGTGCTTATGTACTCTTTTCAGTATGTGCATAAGTATAAATTGGTTTATATTCAAAAAGACATGAACTATTTGATTAAAAATTTATTTTTTTGCAAAAACACGAGCATGTCCACCTTATTTGGTTTAAGGCAGTTTCTCCTGCTATTCAATATTTCACCGGCAGCTGAAAAGCATCCTTCTGAAGGAACCGAAGTTGCAGGGACTATAAGATATTTTATTGCAACTTTAGACAATATTCTAAATTGGTTTTTGTTCTCAACCCAAAAGGTAATCGGTCTAGAGGACTTTTCTTCAATTGGTTGTTCATTGTATTATTGCCTTATGCTCGCAATTGCATTTCTTGAAGGGGTACGAAGCACGGGTGCTTGTTTTTTTTTCATAAATGATAACAGCCCTGTAGCTTCAGAACACGTTCGCTTTTTTAGATGCTCTTCAATTGAATCATTTACATCTATTGCTTCAACAGGTTGGCTGAGTTTATATGACGACACTTCATTCGTTAAATATTTCTTGGCATTATCAGCATTTTCAAACATTCTAAACGCTGCTGTTTTAAAGCGAGGATCCACGAGTGTTGCTATCATCGAAGCAATTTTGCTTTCATATGGAAATAACCTCTTATTGATAGATTTTCTTACTTCTCCCAATATTTGTTTGCCGATGACTGTGTTAATGGTTGCAGCTAAATCGTCTAGCTTCAAAATAATGCCGTGTACTAACGGTATTACCAATGACATTGTGACCTATTGGTGACCAGAAATTTCGGTTGTTGCATTTTCAAAAGGTTCCAATATTTCTGATAAAATGTCGGCCTCATTTGAAGTGATAGCAGTTGTAGGAGATGGTCCATTTTTTAAAGGTATGATAATAACTGTAATCATTTCCATTAATTTTAAAAATCTTCTTATCATTTCTACTTCACTGTTCCATCTTGTACTGACTGACTGGATGAGCCGCAATTCTGAAACATTTCTCTCACTTTGCAAACTTCGTAATTTGTCACTTGCTATTATACTCGACTTAAAAAAAGTAACTATCTCCTTTATACGCTTAATTAAAAGCTTTAGCTCATGATTTTCTGACAAAGCATCTTTCACAACTAAATTTAACGTGTGGGCAAAGCAAGGCGAGTGTTTTATTTTTAATAGATTTACGGCTGCAACAATACTGGCCGCATTGTCAGTAACAATAACTGTCACTTTACCTGACAATCCCCATGTTGTTATAATATCATTTAATATAGTCTTTAAATTTTCTGCTGTATGGCTGCCTTCAATCTTGTTTGTTGAAAGAACTGCTGATACAAGCTTATCAGATTTGGGTTCTTTGAAGTGGCAAGTTACAGTAATATATCCTTCAGTTTTAGATGATGTCCATGTATCGGTAGTTAATGCGCACACTTCAATGTTGCTTAGCATATTTTCTAAACCTCGTTTTATATTTTTATACATATTTGGTAAAAGAACATCACTTATATGCCTGCGAGATGGAAGTACAAAACGGCTATCCAATGCTTTTACAAAGTCCTTAAATCCAGCATCTTCCACAACGCTGAATGGTTGAAAATCTGTTGCTATAAATGACACTAGTTTTTGCAAAAGCAATTTGTGTCTGGTGCTAGTCACAGAATAAGTTGTTTCTTTAAACGAGAGGAATGATTCCATCCGTCTTTGATTTGATGTTGAGGGCTCACATGAAGCTCCTATGCCCCATTCCAAACTGTGAACTCTTTGCAGATGATCCTTCAGATTGCTTGTATTGCCGCTCGTTTTAAACTCTTTCTTGCAGATATTACATTTTGCGATGCCTTTTGTAGACGTTTTTGTAAAAAAATTCCACACTTTGGATTTTCCCGGCATTGTGGCCATTTTTAGTTGTTGATTTGATTAAGGTTCCAGAAGCCTCCACCAGGAAAGTTTACCAGAAACTATAGAAATATGCAAACTCAACTTTCAAGTCACAACAAGTTTTAAATTTTCAGCGTTGCGTTGGTGTAGAAATGAATGATTTTGTACATTAAGGTATCAATATAGATGGTGTTGTTTCTACAACAATTCCATTACAAAAACAATTTACATTTTGACACAAGGCCTCTAATAAAAGTAGTCCAGCTGTGCTATCGGCACCACTCGCTATTTTTCTAGTTTGTACACACTACTGCAATTCATCGCAAATTAATAACAAGTAAACTTGCAGAGATGAACTGAACCTGCTGTTGCAGGTTTTCAAAACTGTATTATAATATCGATAGCGATAGTTTTTCCTATCGATGTTTTCGATGTTTTGAAACTATCGATAGTATCGATAGTACTATCGATAGTATCCCAGCACTAACGCGCTTGCATATATTTTTGCCAATAAATAAATTTCTTTTTCAGCAAATGGCACGAAACTTTATTAGTAAAGCTATTTTAGAAAATTGTACTCTTTCACAATTCAATATAAACGAAAACCAATGATATTTTCTGTGGCACAGAAGTTGATCATGTTGAAACCACTGTTTGAAATCAATTTAAAGAAAATTGTAAAAAAAAGTTAGTTCTAAGGGCAAAAGTAGATTTTGACAATGAAATGTTAGTTTAATTTAGTAATACCTTTTAGACATGCAAAGTTTAGTCTTAGTTCAGCTGTGTGAAAGACAGAAGGAAGAATACCATCTCTTTTTGCCTTTCTCCCAGCTGAGTTAAGACTTTGAAAAGTAAACTTTTCGTGTCTGAAAGGAGTATTTCTGTGTTTAAAAGAGGTATGAGATTTACCCTGGAAATGTTTTATCTTGTAAAACCAACAGCAATATACAACTTTTAATTAAAATGTTGCCTAGCGTAAAGAAAAATTTTTAAGCTATTAATAACCAATACTTGTATAGAGCACTGGCTGATATAAAAGATCTAAAACCATTAACAACAGAAAATATGTATGTATCTATAGTGGATTAAACTAAAAACGCATTAGATAAATACATGTTTCATGATATATCGAGAGTAGCTTACGAAATTTTGTCCATACCTCACTCCTCTACAAATGTCGAAAAGATTTTTCTCTTATCAAAATCTCATGAAAATAAAACAAGGAACCGATTTTATGTTCCAAATCGTATCAAGTCTTATCCAGGCCAAAGATTTATTGAAGTCTAAAAAATCATCTTGTTATAACTTTCACATTTTTACCTGCATATGTATATACTTTGTGTTTTTTTTATTTCATCGTCAATCAATTTTTTTTACCATTTTTTGTTAATAAAATTTAAATTTAAAAAAATAATAATTTTTGGTACTCTCAGGATCAAAAAAGTACTCAAAAATTTTTTTTTGATACCGAAGTGTAAATCTCATTTCCCATCACTGATATACATAATTCTGTGTATTTTTTTTACTTTACTACTTAGAATTTCGTTTTACCATCCTTGTGACTAACCCTGACTTAGTTTTGCATACAAAAACCATTTATAATTGCAAGTTGTTTTGTTGGGGGATAGTTTGTGTCTTAAGGTAAATATATTTTAATTTTAACTTCAAAATTCATAAATCTGCATACAAACAAACAACTAAGGTCTATATAAACTAACTCCTCTCACATGAAATTTGTTAACTGTGTCTGATGTTAGTATATTTTGTAAGCTCGTATATCTAAAGAAAGCTGAAAATGTCCTTAAAGACAGTGCGAGTAACATTTGGTTTTTGTACTTATTGGGTAGTATATTTAAAAAAAGTATTTGCTTTTTACTTAAAAATTTAAAAAAAAAACAAAAAACACATATATATTTTGGGTTTTAAAACAAATTTTTAAGTAAAAAGCAAATACTTTTTTTATTCATACTACCCATTGCTTTATTAGTAAAAAATATTTTGAGTTTGTAAAAGGTTTACAAAACAAAATTTTGTATGAAAATTAATTTTTATGAATCTCCCTGTTATAAATCAAAAATATGTTTTGTTTCGCACAGTGGGGTGAATCCTGAATCTGGCTGAACAAACTAATTTCATGCTCAGTGTATATGGCTTTGAGGCTACTGAGTTCAAAAAAAAATATTTAAAAAATTCTGACTTAATTTTTAAAGGAAATACGATTGATATTCGCTATTCCGAACTTTTCCGGTGTAAGGTTTTCGTATAATATTAACAAATTCTTATTATATATTCATGTTTCAGTGGTTGTTGAATTTGGAAAATTATTTAAAAATTTCTATAGGAATTAAACGACAGTGAAGTTCAGGTATTGCAAACTTTATATTCAAGATTTTTATATTTTTTTTTGTAAATAGGCAATCAATTTATTTTGTTTTTTGTTTTCATTGTTGAATAAATAAAAGAAATAAAATATTTATGATTTACTAATTAGTTTTAATGAATAGAGACTTAAAAAAAATTAACTTGTATTAAATAATTTTTAATTAACTATTATTATAATCACCGTTATTCTGTTTGACGTCGACAACATCGTCTTAGCACAACATTTATGCTAAGTTTGTATTCCTTAACAGTCTTAAGACGACAACAAAATACATATCTAATATTTGATTAATTTTGTTTAGTGTTTCTGATAAAAATATTTTTGAATTTTTTATTGAATAAGTTAAAACTTAGTAGTAGGGAACTGCCGGTTCTATAACAATTAAAATTGTCAAATTTGGGTAATTAAAATTGAAAATTTGTAATTTATGGGAAAATTTAGGTAATTAAAGTCAAGGGTGTGAAGTGACGAGGGTACTCGATGGTTTGTAGATGCATATGTATGTGATGATGATGTTTTGTTTTGTTGTGTGAGCATAAGTGTGAGATAAGGATAGTTTGATGTACATATTCGTAGTTTATTTTCGTTGGCACGCATGCTTTGTACGTATGTTTTTGTTTGTCAAGTGGTTGCAGCAGGTTTATGGTTTTAGAGTGCAATGTTTTTTTTTAAAGTGAGAGTATGCATAGAGAAAATGTTGCCTTAGTTTTTTGTAATATTCTTTTTAGCTGGTGGAGATGGAAGGGTATTTTGGAAAGAAAGAAATTATTTATGCTTGTGGGATATCTATGAATGTTTTTGTTGTTGGTTTTGTTTTAGTTTGATTTTGTACGTATGTTTTTTGTTTTAATTTTGGGTTGATGTACATACTCGTAGTTTATTATGTTTGCGCGCAAACTTGTATGTATGTTTTAGATTTTTGTTTTAATTTTGATTTTTTTGTTTGTCAAGTGGTTGCAGCAGGTTTATGGTTTTAGAGTGCAATGTTTTTTTTTAAGTGAGAGTACGCATCGAGCAAATTTTGCCTTAGTTTTTTGTAATATTCTTTTTAGCTGATGGAGATGGAAGGGTATTTTGGAAAGAAAGAAATTATTTATGCTTGTGGGATATCTATGAATATTTTGTTGTTGGTTTTGGTTTAGTTTGATTTTGTACGTATGTTTTTGTTTTAATTTTGAATTGAAGTGTGATTTTTTTGTCAAGTGGTTGCAGCAGGTTTATGGTGTGTGTGTGTGTGTGTGCATAGAGGAAATGTTGCTTTAGTTGTTTTTATTTTCTTTTTTGATGGTGACCATGGAAGGTAATTTTAGAAGACCTTATGTATGCTTGTGGGAAATCGATGAATGTTTTTTGTTGTTGGTTCTATTTAATTTGATTTTCCTATGTTTAAAGAGTTTGAAGAGATGAATAAAATATGTAATTTATGAGCAACGAACTTACTTGAAGGTTGGAAAAATTGAAGTGTAAGATATTTAGGATTGTCAAAGGGAATTAGAGATGCGTGATCATGGGAGCCAACGTTATGCTCATGCATGTGTATTTGTGTATGTTTTTACAATAACTTGAGCGTTGAAAGGTGGGTAAGTAGTCGTATATGTATATAAAAAAGCGAGTGTGTAATGCCGAGTACACATCTGGCATTTCTTGTGTTATAATCATTTTTTAAAATGTGTGCAACGTCTTTCACGTTATGTTTTTTTATAGGGAAAGCAATACCACACAACAAGAAATAATTTCAAAAATGACAAACGTTGACACTAGTACACACTGTTGCGATGTTACAAAATATCATAGTATGTACTCGGCATTTGTTTTTTTGTAATATTCTTTTTAGCTGATGGAGCTGGAAGGGTATTTATAGAAAGAAATTATGTATTCTGGTGAGATATTAATGTTTTTGTTGTTGGTTTTATTTAGTTTTATTTATTTTTTGTTTTTTGTGTAAAGAGGCTGACATTTGTCAAACAAACCATGCACACTTATATACATACATACATTGATATTTTTGAGAACGAGATAGGTGAATGTGATGTCATTCCAAAGAACCAAATGGCATACTTCTATAATGGAAACTTCCAAAATGAAGAAGAAAAGTTTATGGTAGATGAAGAGGACGATGCTTTCTTCATACATATGTATGTTGTAACAATGTAAGAATAGAACGTAATTCGTATAAATTGAGACGTTCTCTAATCTAGCAGCAAGTACAGCATTGTATCTAGCAAGTGCATCATCATCATATAAAATCTTAAAAAATACAATACATTCTATAAATTATTAAAATGGACACATTAAGCAGCAGCCCAATTTTAATATCATTGAACGGCTCACAAATGTCGCTAGATGAGTTTGTGAGATTGTTCTCCGGCAATCGGGAAGAGATGAGCGTTGTCAGCCGGGAAGAGGTATCCGTAAGCCCTCTGTCAATAGAGTTTTCGGACGACGATTTGCCTCCTAATGTATCCATTAGAGACATTTTCGAGAGCGAGGTAGATGAATATCATGAAATTCCAAACAACCAAATGGCATACTTCAAGAATGGAAATTTTCAAAAGGAAGAGTTTATGCTGGATGAAGAGGACGATGCTTTCTTGGCAGCGTTTAATTAAATGCCAAAAGATGAGGATAAAGATGACATAATCAAAATTTTCATGCAAGACGAAGAGGGGGATGCATTATTGGTGGCCGTAAATTTAAGATTTTAATTTGATTAATTTTGTAAACACAAATTCAAATTTATTTACTTAAAACGTAAAAAATGTGTAAACAGATTTTTATTTTCACTTTTTTTTACATTTGTCTTTGTCCTTGTACAAACCATATGCATATAAATAAATGATTGAACAAAATTTTTTTATAATTTTAATCTACATATTTATTTAAAAAAATATCGTAAATATATGTTGTGACAATGTAAGAATAGAAAATTAAAATAAATTGTTTAGTTATTTTCCTGATAAAGTAAATATGCATTTCTTAAGGCACAAACTCCATAATTGTGATAGCTGCAGTAAAAATATTCCGGATATTTAAGTTGTATTTGTTTAAAGTTGATGCAACCAAAATCCTCGATGTTGAAAACTCTAATTCGAAGTAGTTTTTCAAACCATTTCTTCTTTTCCACACCCTTAACATAGATTGAATAATGTTTTAAATTGGATTTTAAAAATTTTACAACACTCTTAAATGATATTGATCCGTCATTCCAATTCAGATGATGAAAGTTTCTCGTTAGCCAATTCGCTTCTCTTTGTTTTGCTATTGATAATCTTTTGAAGTTAAACGGTGGTTTAATAATAAAATTTATGTGCTCCTTATTGTTAAAAACAATTGCTATTTCTTTTGCAATGAAGATGTTTGAATTGGATTTAAATCCTTGCATATCGATGAAAACTTTATCCTCAGTCATCTTATTTTATTATTTTTTATTTACATTATCTTACGAACTTGACCTTTTAAGGGTATGTATTCTATTATGCGGTCGTGGATGAGTATACAAAATGCTGATGTATCAGTAGGAATGTTGGAGTCCGTTTCAATTTCAATTTTTATATCAACAGGACCGTTAGAGAGGGCTTCGTTTTGGTAACTGACATCTACTACCACTATCGGCACACTATTTTTAAATTCTTGAGCAGTTAGAAGCGGTTGTGATTCCCTCATGTAGTAGCTTTGTTGAAACCGCAGATACATATCATATAGGATGGCAACCCGACCATTTTTAAATTTTACATTTAGATCATCATATGGGTACGATTCGGAATTTAAATGTACTTTTAAATTGTTTAAATTACAATGAACAAACTTATTTTCTTGTTGAAAAGCAATCAACACAAAACGGGGTCGTTCTCTATTTGCAGCCAATTTAACATTCCATATATAGCTAGTTCCTGTATTTAGTTGAGGATTAATGTGACAATCCCAACTGCGAAATGCCATTGGTATAGAAGCACCACTGTTAATAATTTTAATCATATTCAATTTGCTCAGATCGGATAATTGTACATGCGGAATTCTCCATGAGATGTTTGAGATACTAATTTTTGGTTTGTCAGTAGCAACAGTTGAGTATACGAGTTTTTCATCGTTCTTACTACGTAAGAGAACCAATTCATGTTTACCGCTGAGTATAATTTTATTATAGTCTTCAGCGAAACCTAAAAATAGTTTCAGTGGTACATAGAAATTAAAGTGTCCATTTGAAATATCCAAATCATCGAGTTTGTTCCATCCTGCATTGTACAAGCCAACACTTTCTGTTGGTGATAAAGAAACAAAATTTTTTAGGCTGCTTGTAATCGCTAAATGTCTTGTATGATCAATTTCTATGCCATTAAGTTCATATCGAATTTCGTCAAAAAGATGTGCCACAAAGTTATTTTTTAATTTTAGATTTAAAAACGAAGATATTTTGCTATTATTATCATCTACAATACTTCCCTCAACATATATGTAGCTTTCGCTGGGTAGCACATATAAGTCTTGATTTTGTATTGAAATTCGAATCTCATCATTATTGTTGAAGGATTGTAGGTATGGTGTATATGTGTGATAGTCCTTTTTAATTATACTCTCGTCTGATTGAGGTTTTTCTAGAACATCTAGTATGTAACTCATTTCTTTGTCAACTTTAAATTGAGAGACTTTAAAAATTTTTTATTTTCTTGCGTCAAATATTTTTTGTGTAATGATCTCTTTAATTGTGGTTTGGTTTGCAAGAGTGTTTTATGAGTGTATCCAATTTTATCCTTAGATTGCTTGACGTTGTATATTATCATTATTTGCTAGATCTCAAATGTATTCGTGTTGTAATTTCCTCTCCTCGAAAATTAATTAAATCACCGTTCTGATCAACTATGCGTAGAGTAAGAGAACTTATCTCTTGGCAGTTAACTGGCAAATAGATAAGATTTCGAGGAATCTCAACAATTTTATATCCTGGGGGGACATTGATCGCAAATTCATGTAATGTGTGTGCTTGTGAGTTATTCGTATATGTGTTAACCACTATACTGCATTCAACACGCAAGATATTCACGATGAAAATATTGACTGGTAGATCTGAGTAATGGTCTTGGTTAGGAGCTAGAATTTTCTTATTGAATCCAAAAAGTTTTCCAATTGTGTTATCTTTGTTAAAGTATATGGGATCCTTAGAGCTTTTAACTCTAACTTGCATTGTATTGTTATTAGCTTCTATATCAATTTTATTTTCCGGACAATACTGCTTATAGTTATGTTTAATATAATCAACTATATCATTCAATTCATAAGATCCTATTGGTATTTTAATTACATGTTCACCAATATGAAATATATTGTTATAATCATCTACATTGGGAATGCTATTATATGAATGAAAATCAGTTAGAGCACATTCATATTCACCATCCAAACGAATAGGAGGAAAGTAATTAGCAGATAACTCAGATGAGTTTGAGCTAAGAGTAAGTGTTATTGACATTATGATTGTCTGATTACAAGTAAGTGAAATTAAACACAGCACTTTGTATAAAAAGGAAGTTTATATTTTATTTAAATATATTAAGGAAGTTAATATTTTATTTAAATATATTAGATACAAAATATAGACTTATATATACACTTAACTACAATATTTCATTTTTATTGATCCAAGAATTATGTTGATTGGTAAATCCTAACCATTTAACATATGCCTTCTCTCCTTTAGTTTTAAGAACTTTTTCAACTAGATATGTATTTGGATATCTAGTTTTTGAAAGTTCTTCATCATAGAACCCACCTTTGATAGGATTACCACGATAGTCTTCTAATATGTATGTGGCTGGATACGTATTTTGAACTCTTTTAATCGTGAAAATTTCTGTGGTCCAATTTGGTGTATATCCTTTTTCAAAAACATGTTTATATTTACTTATGCGCACATGATCTCCCACATTGAATTTTGATAATTTGAATAGTTTTAAGCGGTTATATACAGTGTTTAATAATTTTTTCTCATTTTTATAGTTAACTTGAATCGGTGGCATTTTGATGGTGCGATGAATTTTTTTATTATATGTATTAATCAAGTCTTTGTAAATGTCGAGCCAGTTATAAGACCCATTAAAGCTAAACTCTTTCCACATCATTCCTTTTAATGTTCTGTTAAATCGTTCTACTATTGATGCTTTCATTCTGCTATATGTTGAGTAGTGATTAATGTTGTATTTATTCATCAATTTTCCAAAGTGTTTATTGAAAAACTCTTTACCATCGTCTGTTTGCAAGTTTTTTGGTATTCGTCCCAGTTGAAAAATATTCTGCATAGCCTGGCTTGTTTCCAATGCAGTCTTTCTTTTCAAGGGTACTGCCCAAGCAAATTTTGAAAATGTATCAATTACAGTCAGCAAAAATCGATAATCTCTATTGTCTGTAGAATAGTTCCCCATTTCAACTAAATCAGCTTGCCAAAGATCATCTATTCCTTTCATAACAACTCTTCGACGTGGAAAATGTTTTCGTGCTTGCTTATGTAGTTCATTTATTAAATTTCTTTTTGAAGTCATTATTTAACGTATTTAGAATTTGACGGGGTAAGTTGAGTTCAGTGCAAGTTCATTTAAGTACTGTTGACCATCATATTTCTTACATATCCATAAATTAACTCATTTATCTTTCTAATTTCTTTTTCAAAGAATAATTTCATACTTGAAATTGTTTCCCTAATTTCATTTAGTTTCTGACTTAAAATTAAATTGATTTCATCTCGTACCTCTTCAATTTGACTTTGCAGAAACAATTTATTAACAACGTCGTTTTCCTCCAAAGCTTTTGCCACATTTTTGATTCTTTTGTTTTGAACGTCAATGTTATTAGTTGTATCCATAACGAAGCCCAACAGCTTAGGAACATTTTTCACAAAAACTCTGCCACTTGTATCATTAAGATAGTGCCCAAACTTATCGATAGACATGATTTATGTAGATAAATATTATTCTATAATTTTTGCTTCATATAATTCTTCGATAATTGAGACAATTTCGTTATTGTGATTAGTATGACCTGCACCTTGTGATGCTAGCAATAGCCTAAGGCGATCTACTAACTCATTAGGATCATCCCAGTATATATAGTTAGGTTTGTATGGGTTTAGTTTCATCAAACCCTTACCCTTGTAAGGACTTTTTATTGCATGTAGTGATGACGAAGTTGATGAGTTATTTTCACTTTCTTTCTTAAACAATTTACTGATAATATGCTTATATTTATATGCTCTCGTTCCTTTGATTTGTCCATCAGGTCTATAATCTCTTTTGTATGCATTTGTGCTCACTAAAATTTTCTTATATATATCTAATTCATGTTTATCATAATATTTTGGTGTTTTGTGAAACAGTAAAGAAAATAAACCTGGTGTAAAAGCCCATATTTGATTTCCAATCACTATTTTATCTTCAGTAAGTTTAATACTACTATTGCCAATCTTCCATTCATTATTAAAACCTTTATGTGGACCGTATAGAGTGTCTAATTCATTTCTGCTTTCCAAGAGTGCTAGGTCAGTATAACTCTTATTATTATCTGAATTGTCTAGAGTTTCCGATTGAGAGTAAAAATCATCGTTGTCATCATCATCATCATCATCATCATCATCATCAGTATCAACATTATCAACCTTGTTTGCGTTTCGATTACTAAGTGAGATATTTTTATTGCATAACGTTTCTTCAACAAGTTTCTTTGGAGTACTTGTCTCTAACTTAACTGATTGGTCGTTGAATGGAAAATTTGAATTTTTATAAACTTTCGTTTTAAGTTCATCTCTTTCTGCCTTAATACTTCTTTTATTATTTTTAGAATTGTTCACAAATTCTGTTAATGGTTCTATTATTGGTTTAAATGTATCTTTGAATTGCTCATGTGTATCTGCTTCATCAACTTTTATACTACGAAATTTTTTCTTTAAAACATTTCTTGTCTTTATTAGCTCTTTTAAAACTTTTTCATCCATTTTCAACTATTAGACAACAGATCTGGTATCAGCTATCAGATCAGGTATCAGATCAGCTATCCGATCAGGTATCACTTAGCAGATCAGGTATCAGATCAGCTATCAGATCAGGTATAAGACCAGCTATCAGATCAGGTATTGGGGTATCAGATCAGGTATCAGCTATTAGATCTGGTAACAGATCAGCTTTCAGATCAGGTATGGTAAATACTTTAGGAAATAAGTAGATGTACTATGCGCAAGGCCAAATTAAGTACTAATGTTTTACTTTTATGTAGAGTAATTTATATCGTTATAAAATAGTCGAATTGCTTTCTATAGCGACCATTGTTTAAGTCATTATCTTTGCTTATCATCAAAAATCCATATTTATCCTTCCAACACTCTCGACAAATTTCATGAAACTTTTCATAACTCATATCGCTGGAAACATGATCACTATAAACGTGCTTCATGTTGGTCTCATCTTGTTTAAACATTATAATCACATTTGCATTGTCTCTTATTAAGTGCTTGGGGATTCTCGTATAAGTTTGGCACAAGTAGAATGAATCAACATCCTTATGTCGTCCCATGCAAAAATATGCTCGTATATTATTTTGCTTCTCGCATGCAACATCATCAAAGATCATAATAGAATTAGTTTTCGCTTCCTCAGGAGGAATAACTTTTTCATTATCTGTAAATGTGTAGTATCCCATCCCTTTAATTGGTGAAATTAATCGCTTTAAGTATTCATATTTTGGTTGATAAAGGGATTTTGAGTATAAATAGATGTTTTCAAACTTGAGTCCATTAGGACTTTCTAGCAAGCTAATCATAACATTAGTCTTTCCACAATTTGATGGTCCAACTATTAGAGCACGAAAAGAATTTGGTAAGAGAGAGCTATGTTTTATTTTAGATCTGATTTTCGTTGAAGCATCAATATTGCGAATCACAATATTTTTATGTTGTTTTACTAATTGCATTCTCATAACTAATTGCATTTCATAAATGTTACTTTTATTATAGAAGAAAAAATAAAATAAGATGTTAATACATTATAACAAAACGTTTAGTTATAAAAAACCAGCCGTTGGAAAAGGTTTATTGAATAGAGTAATTAACTCTCTGCCTGTTGAATTACACCTTCCTGGATATCAGTTTTGTGGACCCGGAACGAAATTACAAAAACGTTTAGATCGTGGTGATAAAGGAATTAATGTATTAGACGCTGCATGTAAAAATCACGATATTGCTTATTCCAAAACAAATGATTTAAATAGTAGACATCAAGCTGATAAAATTCTTGAAAATAAAGCTTGGGAACGAGTTATTTCAAAAGATAGCAGTCTTGCCGAAAAATCGTTTGCATACATGGTTACTAACGCAATGAAAGTCAAAAGAAAATTTGGTATGGGATTGAAGAAGAAGGTTGCAAAAAAAAGTGAACAAAATGGAAAAAAGCTGTTCAGTACATCAATTAAAACTGCAACAAAAATATTGAAGAAGGAAAAACCTCAAGACATTAACTCTGCCATTAGGATTGCACGTAAGATTATCAACAAGTCGTTAAGGGGGAAGAAATCGCAAGTTGTTATACCACGCGTAATTAATGTTCCAAAGATTGGTGGCTTCTTACCTTTGGTACCTATTCTTACTGCTCTGAGTGCAATTGGTAGTCTTTCTACTGGCGGAGCAGCTATAGCAAAAGCAATAAATGCTGCAAAGAATGCCAAACAACAACTTGATGAAGCAACTAGACATAATAAAACAATGGAAGCAGTAGCAATGGGGAAAGGTTTTTACCTTAAACCATATAAGAAAGGATATGGATTGGTTTGTCAAGAAAAACAAAAACCAAATTTTTCATAAAGCTGCCCAATAAACCCCTATCTGATGTTGATTTGAGAAACTTTTCAACAAACATTCCATACTTTAGAGGAGTTTTCATGTTGGATACACTACCAAAACGATCGAGAAAACGAGAATGCGGAATCATTAATTTGGATTTATCAAGAGGACCTGGAACCCATTGGGTAGCATATTATAAAAACAATGAACATAAGGAATATTTCGACAGTTTTGGAAATTTACAACCTCCATTAGAATTAGTTAAATATCTAGGTAAAAATATAAAATATAATTACAATCAATATCAAGATTACGATTCATTTAAATGTGGACATTTATGTCTTCAATTTCTTTACAAAATAAGTGAAAAGAATAAATAAATAACACACAAACAATTTTTAAATTTTGTTTTGTTTTATTAATAAAAAAAGTTTATAAGATATACTTTCTACATATTATTCCCACTGTGGGTATTGAGCATTTGTTAAAAAGATATTTATTTCAGCAGCAGTATCCAACTTTAAGCCACTGTCTCCTTGCTTACATATACAATATACCCCGGATGCCAGTTCTATTATATCATCATCCGATAGCGTGTTGTACCGATTTGGTAGAAACATTATGTTGTTTTCCAGTTCAATTTGAATTGTAGTGCCATATTTACTAGTCACACGCTTAGCGTTTTTAACTGCATACTTAGTTGAGTCCTGGAGCTCTTTTATATGTATTAATTTTTTTTTATTTAATGTGTTGAATTTTGTGATCAAATCTGGAGGATTCATTATTACAATATTAATTAATTAAATTTAATTTTTATATATATTTTTTTTCTTCTTTAACAGATAGCTCAATCTGTTTTTTGTAAACTGATAGTAGTAGGGAACTGCCGGTTCTATAACAATTAAAATTGTCAAATTTGGGTAATTAAAATTGAAAATTTGTAATTTATGGGAAAATTTAGGTAATTAAAGTCAAGGGTGTGAAGTGACGAGGGTACTCGATGGTTTGTAGATGCATATGTATGTGATGATGATGTTTTGTTTTGTTGTGTGAGCATAAGTGTGAGATAAGGATAGTTTGATGTACATATTCGTAGTTTATTTTCGTTGGCACGCATGCTTTGTACGTATGTTTTTGTTTGTCAAGTGGTTGCAGCAGGTTTATGGTTTTAGAGTGCAATGTTTTTTTTTTAAAGTGAGAGTATGCATAGAGAAAATGTTGCCTTAGTTTTTTGTAATATTCTTTTTAGCTGGTGGAGATGGAAGGGTATTTTGGAAAGAAATAAATTATTTATGCTTGTGGGATATCTATGAATGTTTTTGTTGTTGGTTTTGTTTTAGTTTGATTTTGTACGTATTTTTTTGTTTTAATTTTGGGTTGATGTACATACTCGTAGTTTATTATGTTTGCGCGCAAACTTGTATGTATGTTTTAGATTTTTGTTTTAATTTTGATTTTTTTGTTTGTCAAGTGGTTGCAGCAGGTTTATGGTTTTAGAGTGCAATGTTTTTTTTTTTAAGTGAGAGTACGCATCGAGCAAATTTTGCCTTAGTTTTTTGTAATATTCTTTTTAGCTGATGGAGATGGAAGGGTATTTTGGAAAGAAAGAAATTATTTATGCTTGTGGGATATCTATGAATATTTTTGTTGTTGGTTTTGGTTTAGTTTGATTTTGTACGTATGTTTTTGTTTTAATTTTGAATTGAAGTGTGATTTTTTTGTCAAGTGGTTGCAGCAGGTTTATGGTGTGTGTGTGTGTGTGCATAGAGGAAATGTTGCTTTAGTTGTTTTTATTTTCTTTTTTGATGGTGACCATGGAAGGTAATTTTAGAAGACCTTATGTATGCTTGTGGGAAATCGATGAATGTTTTTTGTTGTTGGTTCTATTTAATTTGATTTTCCTATGTTTAAAGAGTTTGAAGAGATGAATAAAATATTTAATTTATGAGCAACGAACTTACTTGAAGGTTGGAAAAATTGAAGTGTAAGATATTTAGGATTGTCAAAGGGAATTAGAGATGCGTGATCATGGGAGCCAACGTTATGCTCATGCATGTGTATTTGTGTATGTTTTTACAATAACTTGAGCGTTGAAAGGTGGGTAAGTAGTCGTATATGTATATAAAAAAGCGAGTGTGTAATGCCGAGTACACATCTGGCATTTCTTGTGTTATAATCATTTTTTAAAATGTGTGCAACGTCTTTCACGTTATGTTTTTTTATAGGGAAAGCAATACCACACAACAAGAAATAATTTCAAAAATGACAAACGTTGACACTAGTACACACTGTTGCGATGTTACAAAATATCATAGTATGTACTCGGCATTTGTTTTTTTGTAATATTCTTTTTAGCTGATGGAGCTGGAAGGGTATTTATAGAAAGAAATTATGTATTCTGGTGAGATATTAATGTTTTTGTTGTTGGTTTTATTTAGTTTTATTTATTTTTTGTTTTTTGTGTAAAGAGGCTGACATTTGTCAAACAAACCATGCACACTTATATACATACATACATTGATATTTTTGAGAACGAGATAGGTGAATGTGATGTCATTCCAAAGAACCAAATGGCATACTTCTATAATGGAAACTTCCAAAATGAAGAAGAAAAGTTTATGGTAGATGAAGAGGACGATGCTTTCTTCATACATATGTATGTTGTAACAATGTAAGAATAGAACGTAATTCGTATAAATTGAGACGTTCTCTAATCTAGCAGCAAGTACAGCATTGTATCTAGCAAGTGCATCATCATCATATAAAATCTTAAAAAATACAATACATTCTATAAATTATTAAAAATGGTATATAAATGTAATATGTGCAATAAGATATATAAATATCAAAAGTGTTTCTTGGATCATATCCAAAATCATGGTGTTGAGGACCAATATATATATCCTCAACAACAGCAACAATATCAATATCCTCAACAACAAAAACAACAATATCAATATCCTCAACAACAACAACAACAACAACAACAACAACAATACCAATATCTTCAAGAACAACAACAATATCAATATCCTCAACAGCAACAATATCAATATCCTCAACAACAGCTACCATATCCTACAGCCATGCAATGGTACCCAAATACTGGCCAACAATTGCAATATCAACTACAACAACAACAACAACAACAACAACAACAAAAAGAAATGTATTGGCAACAACCCTCTACCTCCATGCAATGGTACACAAATACTCATGAACATCAACAACTACAGTATCAACCACAACAACAACAACAACAACAACAACAACAACAACAACAACAACAACAACAACGAGAACTTCAAGGAGCGGATGCTTGTGGAGGTAATTTAATAAATAATACCAGCATTGATGAAGAAACGCAAGGAAGACATAAAGATAATATGAAATTTTACACCATAAGCAAAGCGTTCAAAAATAATATTGTAACGTATGGATTAAATAATAAAAGAGATGAACTTTTACTAGAAGATTTCATTGGTGAAAATGAATCAATTTTCATAGAGATGCTTGAAAGTCATTTACAAAGCCACACTGTAATAAAATTTAATATGAGTATTGTGGCAGAATATGTAAAAATTGTGGGAGAGGAATTGGAGTTCAATATTATTCATCATAGAGCTAAAATGAATTTGTTGACCAGAGGAGATGAAATATATGAAGTATTTTCTAACCAAATTTCAGAAATTCAAAATAAAATGAGTGAATTTCAAGAGAAGGACTCTGGTTGGACTTTGATACGCATAGTCCGAGCAGAGCTAAGTATTAATAAAGCTTCTCTAGTTAAAGGAGCAAACTGGATGAGTTTACCAGAAAAACTTCAAAAAAGAAAAGCTTGCATCAATGTAGAAAACACCGATCAATATTGTTTCAAGTGGTGTCTGATCGCCGCAGTAGATACTTCTCAAATAAAGAGTAAACAGCGATGTAGCTCATACAATATTCATGACATAACTGCTGACATCATTTGTACCCAAAATGGTGTAACGCTAGATTTTAAGAATTTAATATTTCCAATATCTTTAAAAGATATTAAAATATTTGAGAAGCGGAATAGTGGAATCAGCGTAAACGTATTTGGTTATGATGAGGAAAATAATGTAGTTGTTGGTCCGTATTATATAACAAAGAAGGAAAAATGTAATCATATCAACTTATTGTTGTTGGAAAATATCGTTGGTCATCATTACGTTCTAATACAAAATATGTCTAGGTAAGCTAAAAGTGTCAAGTATATATATATATATATATATATATATATATATATATATATATATATATAACTTTTTATAATATTTATTATAAATGATTTCATTTAAATTTTTTACAGATTATTAAGCGGCCAAACGACAAAACACGAACACACTCTTAAATTGTGTAATGTATGTCTGCAATTTACTCACAGTGATAGGATCATGGAGCAACATCAAGCAGAGTGTGGTAAAATTGTAGCCCAGCTACCATCCTATAATAACGCTACACTTAAATTTAAGGACCACCAACGACAGATGGATGTGCCTTTTGTTGTGTATGCAGATTTTGAGTGCATACTTGAGGACATCCAATGTATAGTAAGTAAAAAAAATAATTTAACTAAAAAGCATACTCCCTGTGCTTTTAGTTATAATATTAAATATATTAACCATAATATAGATAAGTTTAGAATATATACTGGTAGGGACGCTGCAGAAAAATTTGTTGCTTATTTAGTTAAGGATTGTGAAGATATATATACTAATTATTTAATGAGAAAGACACAAATGGATTCTTTATCCCCTTCAGAAATATTCAGTTTTCGAAATGCTGTAAATTGCCACATATGTGATAAATTTTTAGGTAGTGATCGCGTAATTGATCATTGTCATGTAACTGGAAAATTTAGAGGTGCAGCTCATAATATGTGCAACTTAAAATATCAACAACCAAAATTTATCCCTATTTATTTTCATAATTATTCGTCTTATGACTCACATCTTTTTGTTAAAGAGTTAGGAGAAAAGTCTGACAACATAAAAGTCCTTCCGCTAAATAAAGAACGTTATATATCTTTATCAACATATACAAAAATGAATGACGATTTCAATCTTGAACTTAGATTTCTAGACACCTTACGTTTTATGCCCGAAAGCTTAGAAACTTTAGCCAATAATCTTACGGATAACGATTTCTGTACAATTAAAGAGCAATTTCCATCAAAAATAGAGTTTGATCTGGTTAGAAGGAAGGGTGTTTTCCCTTACAACTATCTCAATTCCTTTGAAAAATTAAATGATAGTCAACTTCCAGCGAGGGAAGACTTTTTCAACACACTTACCAATAGAGAATGTTCACATGAAGATTATGAGCATGCAAAAAAAATTTGGTACACATTTGATTGCAAAACTTTACAAGACTACATGGAGTTTTATTTAAAAACAGACGTTCTATTGCTAACTGATGTATTCGAAAATTTTCGAAAAGTTTGTAAGGGAATATATAACCTAGATCCAAGCCAGTACTATACTGCTCCTGGACTCTCGTGGGATGCTATGTTGAAGTACACAAATATAGAATTGGAGTTGTTAACTGATATAGATATGTATAATTTCTTTAAAAAAGGGATACGTGGGGGGATTGTACAATGTAGTAAAAGGTATTCAAAAGCAAACAATAAATATCTAGAGGATTTCGATAAAGAGAAACCTTCAGAGTTTCTAATGTACCTAGATGCCAATAACCTTTACGGTTGGGCTATGTCCGAATATCTTCCATATGGAGGATTCAGATGGTTATCAAGTGATGAGCTAAATCTGGATCCAAATCGGATAGACAATAATTCAAATGATGGTTATGTGTATGAAGTTACTTTAGAATATCCCTCTATTTTACACGAATCGCACAATGATCTACCTTTTTGTGTGGAAAATAAAAAACCTTACGGAAAGAATCAAACTAAATTAATTGCTGACTTTTCTACTAAACATTCATATATTATTCACTACAGAATTCTTAAGCAATGTTTAGAGTATGGTTTGATTCTAAAAAAAATACATCGGATTCTCACTTTTAAACAATCTCCATGGTTAAAATCATATATAGACTTAAATACCAAGCATAGAGCTAACGCTAAAAATACATTTGAGAAAAACTTCTTCAAATTGCTCAATAATGCGGTATATGGTAAGACTATGGAAAATGTAGATAAGAGAAAAGATGTTAGAATTGTAACAAACTGGAACAGAACGAATTGCAATCATTTGGGAGCCCAAGATTGGATATCTAAGCCCAATTTCCATAGTTTGTCTATATTTTCAGAAGACATGGTGGCGATTCAAATGAATAGGCTCCAGACATATTATAATAAGCCTATTTACTTAGGATTTTGTGTGCTAGAACTTTCCAAATGGAAAATGTATAATTTCCATTATGGCTACATGCAGCCCAAATTTAAATCAAAATTGTCATTAAACTATATGGATACTGATTCATTCATATATACAATACGGACTGATGACTTCTATGCTGACATAAAAATGGACATACAGGATGAATTTGACACATCTGATTATCCTTCAGATAACATATATGGTATTCCTCGTTTAAACAAAAAGGTGCTGGGTATGATGAAAGACGAAAATTGTGGAAAAATAATGAAAGAGTTTGTTGGGTTGCGATCTAAAATGTATTCATTTAGTGTTCAAGATCAAAATGATGTAAAGAAATCGAAGGGGGTCAAGAAAACCATTTTAGATAAGTATAGCCTAAGTTCATATAGAGATTGTCTGTTTAATAAATCAAATGTATTTGATAATATGCTTACCTTTAAGTCGAGTTTGCATCAATTATATACTATGCAACTACATAAAATAATACTAAGTTATCAAGATGATAAAAGAAATATCAAAAGTGATGGTATAAGCACATATGCATGGTACCATTCAGCAATAGAGGAAACCAATCCTGATTATGAGCTTGACATGCTATTAATGGAAATTGATAGACTTCAAGAAGAAGAAGAAAGTTAAAATTAATGTAAATTATTGTAAAGTTTTATTATTAAAATAAGTGTAAATATTAGTTATTAAAAAAAATTCTTTTGTTAAAAAATAAATGTAAATATTAATTATTAAAAAATTGTATGAAAAAAACAAAGAAAATATAACCAATAAAAAACAATAAAACATATATTCTTGTGTACATTTTTTATTTATTTATTTATTTATTATCCATTCTTAAATATAATTTATGAATTTTCACATCTGTTAGAATCTTGTGTTGCATTTTTTCCCCAATCTCATAACAAAGTCGTGTCAGTTCAATCTTTACATCCCTTTCATGTATTCCTTGTATTTCATTGAATTGGAGTTTTGTTTTGTTTAAAGCGGAGCAGGTTGGTATATAATATTCATAATAGAAATGAAGAATTTGTTTTCTTAGAATGTTGTTCCAACATAAAATTGATGTAAAAAATACTCGAATTTGAGTTAATGATCTCCAAGTGTCAGAATCGATTTTTATATTAGAGTTTCCTTGTTCGATAACTAAAAAACAAACACCCCTTTTATATTTAAACTTATATTCAACATCTCTCTCACTTTCATTATCAATTATATTTATAGAATTTAAAAAATCTCGACGATTAAGCATATCATGAATATAGTCCTTATAGCACATGAGGTGTAACCACTCTTCCCGGTCCAGTCCAATGTATTGCTTATTTTTATAATTCAGCCATATCATTGGCTTAAAACCAAAAGCTGTTGAAAATCCACATGAAATCTTCAATTTCCAATTGAGCAAGTATTCAAACTCAAAAACCAAATCATGTATTTGAGGTTTTCGTTCTTCATTGTGGTGAAATATATTCTTTAAAGTACATTTATCCATCCTCAATGAATATAATATTTAAACTAATAGTTTTTCGCTCTATTAATCTATATATATATATATATATATATATATATATATATATATATATATATATATATATATATATATGTATATATATATATATATATATATATATATATATATATATATATATATATATTAAAAAAAACAATAAAAAACTAAATAAAACCCATACACATACATATATATTCTATATTTGTTCATTATTTATTTTTGTCAAATTTTTATAAGTTTCAATAATCTTAAAAATTATTTTTTTCCTTATGTGGAACATGGTGCATCGACATGTGTCCGGCCCTTCCTCGCATCCTTCGCTATACCAGGGGCAGCTGGCAAAATGCCCACTATCAGAGTCCTCTTGTTCTATAATTCCATACTCCTCATTTTCATTGAGCATGGAGACGAAAAAATTTATGGTTTCTTTATGCTCATAGAGCAATAAGTCCTCAAAGGAATTAAGAAACTCAAATAACCGTTCACGTACTTGGCTCATTTTTTAATTGTTATTTTAATTTTCTTTTTTAAAGAATACTTTTTTCTTGAATGCTATTTTTATACTAGTACTCTTGAAAGTTTTACATTCTTATTTATAGTAAAATATTCTTGTAAAATTAAAATGTTACAAACACTTTTGAGTGCTTTTTGAAATATTTTGTTCCAGTTACACTTTAGAACATCAATATAACTATCTCTCCGATCTTTGTTTTGCCATTTTTTGTTTCAGTTACGCTTAAGAACGTCAATATAACTACTATCTCTTTCACTACAATTCTATAAGTAACAAAAAATATTTTACATCAAAAATAATTACAATATGAGAAAAAGAGATAGTTACGATACTGATCTTTCTTTTAAGAATTATTTTTTACCTATTTAAAGATTGGTAGAAATATTTAATACATCAGTTTACAAAAAACAGATTGAGCTATCTGTTAAAGAAGAAAAAAAATATATATAAAAATTAAATTTAATTAATTAATATTGTAATAATGAATCCTCCAGATTTGATCACAAAATTCAACACATTAAATAAAAAAAAATTAATACATATAAAAGAGCTCCAGGACTCAACTAAGTATGCAGTTAAAAACGCTAAGCGTGTGACTAGTAAATATGGCACTACAATTCAAATTGAACTGGAAAACAACATAATGTTTCTACCAAATCGGTACAACACGCTATCGGATGATGATATAATAGAACTGGCATCCGGGGTATATTGTATATGTAAGCAAGGAGACAGTGGCTTAAAGTTGGATACTGCTGCTGAAATAAATATCTTTTTAACAAATGCTCAATACCCACAGTGGGAATAATATGTAGAAAGTATATCTTATAAACTTTTTTTATTAATAAAACAAAACAAAATTTAAAAATTGTTTGTGTGTTATTTATTTATTCTTTTCACTTATTTTGTAAAGAAATTGAAGACATAAATGTCCACATTTAAATGAATCGTAATCTTGATATTGATTGTAATTATATTTTATATTTTTACCTAGATATTTAACTAATTCTAATGGAGGTTGTAAATTTCCAAAACTGTCGAAATATTCCTTATGTTCATTGTTTTTATAATATGCTACCCAATGGGTTCCAGGTCCTCTTGATAAATCCAAATTAATGATTCCGCATTCTCGTTTTCTCGATCGTTTTGGTAGTGTATCCAACATGAAAACTCCTCTAAAGTATGGAATGTTTGTTGAAAAGTTTCTCAAATCAACATCAGATAGGGGTTTATTGGGCAGCTTTATGAAAAATTTGGTTTTTGTTTTTCTTGACAAACCAATCCATATCCTTTCTTATATGGTTTAAGGTAAAAACCTTTCCCCATTGCTACTGCTTCCATTGTTTTATTATGTCTAGTTGCTTCATCAAGTTGTTGTTTGGCATTCTTTGCAGCATTTATTGCTTTTGCTATAGCTGCTCCGCCAGTAGAAAGACTACCAATTGCACTCAGAGCAGTAAGAATAGGTACCAAAGGTAAGAAGCCACCAATCTTTGGAACATTAATTACGCGTGGTATAACAACTTGCGATTTCTTCCCCCTTAACGACTTGTTGATAATCTTACGTGCAATCCTAATGGCAGAGTTAATGTCTTGAGGTTTTTCCTTCTTCAATATTTTTGTTGCAGTTTTAATTGATGTACTGAACAGCTTTTTTCCATTTTGTTCACTTTTTTTTGCAACCTTCTTCTTCAATCCCATACCAAATTTTCTTTTGACTTTCATTGCGTTAGTAACCATGTATGCAAACGATTTTTCGGCAAGACTGCTATCTTTTGAAATAACTCGTTCCCAAGCTTTATTTTCAAGAATTTTATCAGCTTGATGTCTACTATTTAAATCATTTGTTTTGGAATAAGCAATATCGTGATTTTTACATGCAGCGTCTAATACATTAATTCCTTTATCACCACGATCTAAACGTTTTTGTAATTTCGTTCCGGGTCCACAAAACTGATATCCAGGAAGGTGTAATTCAACAGGCAGAGAGTTAATTACTCTATTCAATAAACCTTTTCCAACGGCTGGTTTTTTATAACTAAACGTTTTGTTATAATGTATTAACATCTTATTTTATTTTTTCTTCTATAATAAAAGTAACATTTATGAAATGCAATTAGTTATGAGAATGCAATTAGTAAAACAACATAAAAATATTGTGATTCGCAATATTGATGCTTCAACGAAAATCAGATCTAAAATAAAACATAGCTCTCTCTTACCAAATTCTTTTCGTGCTCTAATAGTTGGACCATCAAATTGTGGAAAGACTAATGTTATGATTAGCTTGCTAGAAAGTCCTAATGGACTCAAGTTTGAAAACATCTATTTATACTCAAAATCCCTTTATCAACCAAAATATGAATACTTAAAGCGATTAATTTCACCAATTAAAGGGATGGGATACTACACATTTACAGATAATGAAAAAGTTATTCCTCCTGAGGAAGCGAAAACTAATTCTATTATGATCTTTGATGATGTTGCATGCGAGAAGCAAAATAATATACGAGCATATTTTTGCATGGGACGACATAAGGATGTTGATTCATTCTACTTGTGCCAAACTTATACGAGAATCCCCAAGCACTTAATAAGAGACAATGCAAATGTGATTATAATGTTTAAACAAGATGAGACCAACATGAAGCACGTTTATAGTGATCATGTTTCCAGCGATATGAGTTATGAAAAGTTTCATGAAATTTGTCGAGAGTGTTGGAAGGATAAATATGGATTTTTGATGATAAGCAAAGATAATGACTTAAACAATGGTCGCTATAGAAAGCAATTCGACTATTTTATAACGATATAAATTACTCTACATAAAAGTAAAACATTAGTACTTAATTTGGCCTTGCGCATAGTACATCTACTTATTTCCTAAAGTATTTACCATACCTGATCTGAAAGCTGATCTGTTACCAGATCTAATAGCTGATACCTGATCTGATACCCCAATACCTGATCTGATAGCTGGTCTTATACCTGATCTGATAGCTGATCTGATACCTGATCTGCTAAGTGATACCTGATCGGATAGCTGATCTGATACCTGATCTGATAGCTGATACCAGATCTGTTGTCTAATAGTTGAAAATGGATGAAAAAGTTTTAAAAGAGCTAATAAAGACAAGAAATGTTTTAAAGAAAAAATTTCGTAGTATAAAAGTTGATGAAGCAGATACACATGAGCAATTCAAAGATACATTTAAACCAATAATAGAACCATTAACAGAATTTGTGAACAATTCTAAAAATAATAAAAGAAGTATTAAGGCAGAAAGAGATGAACTTAAAACGAAAGTTTATAAAAATTCAAATTTTCCATTCAACGACCAATCAGTTAAGTTAGAGACAAGTACTCCAAAGAAACTTGTTGAAGAAACGTTATGCAATAAAAATATCTCACTTAGTAATCGAAACGCAAACAAGGTTGATAATGTTGATACTGATGATGATGATGATGATGATGATGACAACGATGATTTTTACTCTCAATCGGAAACTCTAGACAATTCAGATAATAATAAGAGTTATACTGACCTAGCACTCTTGGAAAGCAGAAATGAATTAGACACTCTATACGGTCCACATAAAGGTTTTAATAATGAATGGAAGTTTGGCAATAGTAGTATTAAACTTACTGAAGATAAAATAGTGATTGGAAATCAAATATGGGCTTTTACACCAGGTTTATTTTCTTTACTGTTTCACAAAACACCAAAATATTATGATAAACATGAATTAGATATATATAAGAAAATTTTAGTGAGCACAAATGCATACAAAAGAGATTATAGACCTGATGGACAAATCAAAGGAACGAGAGCATATAAATATAAGCATATTATCAGTAAATTGTTTAAGAAAGAAAGTGAAAATAACTCATCAACTTCGTCATCACTACATGCAATAAAAAGTCCTTACAAGGGTAAGGGTTTGATGAAACTAAACCCATACAAACCTAACTATATATACTGGGATGATCCTAATGAGTTAGTAGATCGCCTTAGGCTATTGCTAGCATCACAAGGTGCAGGTCATACTAATCACAATAACGAAATTGTCTCAATTATCGAAGAATTATATGAAGCAAAAATTATAGAATAATATTTATCTACATAAATCATGTCTATCGATAAGTTTGGGCACTATCTTAATGATACAAGTGATAATGGTGATATGGATACAACTAATAACATTGACGTTCAAAACAAAAGAATCAAAAATGTGGCAAAAGCTTTGGAGGAAAACGACGTTGTTAATAAATTGTTTCTGCAAAGTCAAATTGAAGAGGTACGAGATGAAATCAATTTAATTTTAAGTCAGAAACTAAATGAAATTAGGGAAACAATTTCAAGTATGAAATTATTCTTTGAAAAAGAAATTAGAAAGATAAATGAGTTAATTTATGGATATGTAAGAAATATGATGGTCAACAGTACTTAAATGAACTTGCACTGAACTCAACTTACCCCGTCAAATTCTAAATACGTTAAATAATGACTTCAAAAAGAAATTTAATAAATGAACTACATAAGCAAGCACGAAAACATTTTCCACGTCGAAGAGTTGTTATGAAAGGAATAGATGATCTTTGGCAAGCTGATTTAGTTGAAATGGGGAACTATTCTACAGACAATAGAGATTATCGATTTTTGCTGACTGTAATTGATACATTTTCAAAATTTGCTTGGGCAGTACCCTTGAAAAGAAAGACTGCATTGGAAACAAGCCAGGCTATGCAGAATATTTTTCAACTGGGACGAATACCAAAAAACTTGCAAACAGACGATGGTAAAGAGTTTTTCAATAAACACTTTGGAAAATTGATGAATAAATACAACATTAATCACTACTCAACATATAGCAGAATGAAAGCATCAATAGTAGAACGATTTAACAGAACATTAAAAGGAATGATGTGGAAAGAGTTTAGCTTTAATGGGTCTTATAACTGGCTCGACATTTACAAAGACTTGATTAATACATATAATAAAAAAATTCATCGCACCATCAAAATGCCACCGATTCAAGTTAACTATAAAAATGAGAAAAAATTATTAAACACTGTATATAACCGCTTAAAACTATTCAAATTATCAAAATTCAATGTGGGAGATCATGTGCGCATAAGTAAATATAAACATGTTTTTGAAAAAGGATATACACCAAATTGGACCACAGAAATTTTCACGATTAAAAGAGTTCAAAATACGTATCCAGCCACATACATATTAGAAGACTATCGTGGTAATCCTATCAAAGGTGGGTTCTATGATGAAGAACTTTCAAAAACTAGATATCCAAATACATATCTAGTTGAAAAAGTTCTTAAAACTAAAGGAGAGAAGGCATATGTTAAATGGTTAGGATTTACCAATCAACATAATTCTTGGATCAATAAAAATGAAATATTGTAGTTAAGTGTATATATAAGTCTATATTTTGTATCTAATATATTTAAATAAAATATTAACTTCCTTAATATATTTAAATAAAATATAAACTTCCTTTTTATACAAAGTGCTGTGTTTAATTTCACTTACTTGTAATCAGACAATCATAATGTCAATAACACTTACTCTTAGCTCAAACTCATCTGAGTTATCTGCTAATTACTTTCCTCCTATTCGTTTGGATGGTGAATATGAATGTGCTCTAACTGATTTTCATTCATATAATAGCATTCCCAATGTAGATGATTATAACAATATATTTCATATTGGTGAACATGTAATTAAAATACCAATAGGATCTTATGAATTGAATGATATAGTTGATTATATTAAACATAACTATAAGCAGTATTGTCCGGAAAATAAAATTGATATAGAAGCTAATAACAATACAATGCAAGTTAGAGTTAAAAGCTCTAAGGATCCCATATACTTTAACAAAGATAACACAATTGGAAAACTTTTTGGATTCAATAAGAAAATTCTAGCTCCTAACCAAGACCATTACTCAGATCTACCAGTCAATATTTTCATCGTGAATATCTTGCGTGTTGAATGCAGTATAGTGGTTAACACATATACGAATAACTCACAAGCACACACATTACATGAATTTGCGATCAATGTCCCCCCAGGATATAAAATTGTTGAGATTCCTCGAAATCTTATCTATTTGCCAGTTAACTGCCAAGAGATAAGTTCTCTTACTCTACGCATAGTTGATCAGAACGGTGATTTAATTAATTTTCGAGGAGAGGAAATTACAACACGAATACATTTGAGATCTAGCAAATAATGATAATATACAACGTCAAGCAATCTAAGGATAAAATTGGATACACTCATAAAACACTCTTGCAAACCAAACCACAATTAAAGAGATCATTACACAAAAAATATTTGACGCAAGAAAATAAAAAATTTTTAAAGTCTCTCAATTTAAAGTTGACAAAGAAATGAGTTACATACTAGATGTTCTAGAAAAACCTCAATCAGACGAGAGTATAATTAAAAAGGACTATCACACATATACACCATACCTACAATCCTTCAACAATAATGATGAGATTCGAATTTCAATACAAAATCAAGACTTATATGTGCTACCCAGCGAAAGCTACATATATGTTGAGGGAAGTATTGTAGATGATAATAATAGCAAAATATCTTCGTTTTTAAATCTAAAATTAAAAAATAACTTTGTGGCACATCTTTTTGACGAAATTCGATATGAACTTAATGGCATAGAAATTGATCATACAAGACATTTAGCGATTACAAGCAGCCTAAAAAATTTTGTTTCTTTATCACCAACAGAAAGTGTTGGCTTGTACAATGCAGGATGGAACAAACTCGATGATTTGGATATTTCAAATGGACACTTTAATTTCTATGTACCACTGAAACTATTTTTAGGTTTCGCTGAAGACTATAATAAAATTATACTCAGCGGTAAACATGAATTGGTTCTCTTACGTAGTAAGAACGATGAAAAACTCGTATACTCAACTGTTGCTACTGACAAACCAAAAATTAGTATCTCAAACATCTCATGGAGAATTCCGCATGTACAATTATCCGATCTGAGCAAATTGAATATGATTAAAATTATTAACAGTGGTGCTTCTATACCAATGGCATTTCGCAGTTGGGATTGTCACATTAATCCTCAACTAAATACAGGAACTAGCTATATATGGAATGTTAAATTGGCTGCAAATAGAGAACGACCCCGTTTTGTGTTGATTGCTTTTCAACAAGAAAATAAGTTTGTTCATTGTAATTTAAACAATTTAAAAGTACATTTAAATTCCGAATCGTACCCATATGATGATCTAAATGTAAAATTTAAAAATGGTCGGGTTGCCATCCTATATGATATGTATCTGCGGTTTCAACAAAGCTACTACATGAGGGAATCACAACCGCTTCTAACTGCTCAAGAATTTAAAAATAGTGTGCCGATAGTGGTAGTAGATGTCAGTTACCAAAACGAAGCCCTCTCTAACGGTCCTGTTGATATAAAAATTGAAATTGAAACGGACTCCAACATTCCTACTGATACATCAGCATTTTGTATACTCATCCACGACCGCATAATAGAATACATACCCTTAAAAGGTCAAGTTCGTAAGATAATGTAAATAAAAAATAATAAAATAAGATGACTGAGGATAAAGTTTTCATCGATATGCAAGGATTTAAATCCAATTCAAACATCTTCATTGCAAAAGAAATAGCAATTGTTTTTAACAATAAGGAGCACATAAATTTTATTATTAAACCACCGTTTAACTTCAAAAGATTATCAATAGCAAAACAAAGAGAAGCGAATTGGCTAACGAGAAACTTTCATCATCTGAATTGGAATGACGGATCAATATCATTTAAGAGTGTTGTAAAATTTTTAAAATCCAATTTAAAACATTATTCAATCTATGTTAAGGGTGTGGAAAAGAAGAAATGGTTTGAAAAACTACTTCGAATTAGAGTTTTCAACATCGAGGATTTTGGTTGCATCAACTTTAAACAAATACAACTTAAATATCCGGAATATTTTTACTGCAGCTATCACAATTATGGAGTTTGTGCCTTAAGAAATGCATATTTACTTTATCAGGAAAATAACTAAACAATTTATTTTAATTTTCTATTCTTACATTGTCACAACATATATTTACGATATTTTTTTAAATAAATATGTAGATTAAAATTATAAAAAAATTTTGTTCAATCATTTATTTATATGCATATGGTTTGTACAAGGACAAAGACAAATGTAAAAAAAGTGAAAATAAAAATCTGTTTACACATTTTTTACGTTTTAAGTAAATAAATTTGAATTTGTGTTTACAAAATTAATCAAATTAAAATCTTAAATTTACGGCCACCAATAATGCATCCCCCTCTTCGTCTTGCATGAAAATTTTGATTATGTCATCTTTATCCTCATCTTTTGGCATATAATTAAACGCTGCCAAGAAAGCATCGTCCTCTTCATCCAGCATAAACTCTTCCTTTTGAAAATTTCCATTCTTGAAGTATGCCATTTGGTTGTTTGGAATTTCATGATATTCATCTACCTCGCTCTCGAAAATGTCTCTAATGGATACATTAGGAGGCAAATCGTCGTCCGAAAACTCTATTGACAGAGGGCTTACGGATACCTCTTCCCGGCTGACAACGCTCATCTCTTCCCGATTGCCGGAGAACAATCTCACAAACTCATCTAGCGACATTTGTGAGCCGTTCAATGATATTAAAATTGGGCTGCTGCTTAATGTGTCCATTTTAATAATTTATAGAATGTATTGTATTTTTTAAGATTTTATATGATGATGATGCACTTGCTAGATACAATGCTGTACTTGCTGCTAGATTAGAGAACGTCTCAATTTATACGAATTACGTTCTATTCTTACATTGTTACAACATACATATGTATGAAGAAAGCATCGTCCTCTTCATCTACCATAAACTTTTCTTCTTCATTTTGGAAGTTTCCATTATAGAAGTATGCCATTTGGTTCTTTGGAATGACATCACATTCACCTATCTCGTTCTCAAAAATATCAATGTATGTATGTATATAAGTGTGCATGGTTTGTTTGACAAATGTCAGCCTCTTTACACAAAAAACAAAAAATAAATAAAACTAAATAAAACCAACAACAAAAACATTAATATCTCACCAGAATACATAATTTCTTTCTATAAATACCCTTCCAGCTCCATCAGCTAAAAAGAATATTACAAAAAAACAAATGCCGAGTACATACTATGATATTTTGTAACATCGCAACAGTGTGTACTAGTGTCAACGTTTGTCATTTTTGAAATTATTTCTTGTTGTGTGGTATTGCTTTCCCTATAAAAAAACATAACGTGAAAGACGTTGCACACATTTTAAAAAATGATTATAACACAAGAAATGCCAGATGTGTACTCGGCATTACACACTCGCTTTTTTATATACATATACGACTACTTACCCACCTTTCAACGCTCAAGTTATTGTAAAAACATACACAAATACACATGCATGAGCATAACGTTGGCTCCCATGATCACGCATCTCTAATTCCCTTTGACAATCCTAAATATCTTACACTTCAATTTTTCCAACCTTCAAGTAAGTTCGTTGCTCATAAATTACATATTTTATTCATCTCTTCAAACTCTTTAAACATAGGAAAATCAAATTAAATAGAACCAACAACAAAAAACATTCATCGATTTCCCACAAGCATACATAAGGTCTTCTAAAATTACCTTCCATGGTCACCATCAAAAAAGAAAATAAAAACAACTAAAGCAACATTTCCTCTATGCACACACACACACACACCATAAACCTGCTGCAACCACTTGACAAAAAAATCACACTTCAATTCAAAATTAAAACAAAAACATACGTACAAAATCAAACTAAACCAAAACCAACAACAAAAATATTCATAGATATCCCACAAGCATAAATAATTTCTTTCTTTCCAAAATACCCTTCCATCTCCATCAGCTAAAAAGAATATTACAAAAAACTAAGGCAAAATTTGCTCGATGCGTACTCTCACTTAAAAAAAAAAACATTGCACTCTAAAACCATAAACCTGCTGCAACCACTTGACAAACAAAAAAATCAAAATTAAAACAAAAATCTAAAACATACATACAAGTTTGCGCGCAAACATAATAAACTACGAGTATGTACATCAACCCAAAATTAAAACAAAAAAATACGTACAAAATCAAACTAAAACAAAACCAACAACAAAAACATTCATAGATATCCCACAAGCATAAATAATTTATTTCTTTCCAAAATACCCTTCCATCTCCACCAGCTAAAAAGAATATTACAAAAAACTAAGGCAACATTTTCTCTATGCATACTCTCACTTTAAAAAAAAAAACATTGCACTCTAAAACCATAAACCTGCTGCAACCACTTGACAAACAAAAACATACGTACAAAGCATGCGTGCCAACGAAAATAAACTACGAATATGTACATCAAACTATCCTTATCTCACACTTATGCTCACACAACAAAACAAAACATCATCATCACATACATATGCATCTACAAACCATCGAGTACCCTCGTCACTTCACACCCTTGACTTTAATTACCTAAATTTTCCCATAAATTACAAATTTTCAATTTTAATTACCCAAATTTGACAATTTTAATTGTTATAGAACCGGCAGTTCCCTACTACTACTGATGTATTAAATATTTCTACCAATCTTTAAATAGGTAAAAAATAATTCTTAAAAGAAAGATCAGTATCGTAACTATCTCTTTTTCTCATATTGTAATTATTTTTGATGTAAAATATTTTTTGTTACTTATAGAATTGTAGTGAAAGAGATAGTAGTTATATTGACGTTCTTAAGCGTAACTGAAACAAAAAATGGCAAAACAAAGATCGGAGAGATAGTTATATTGATGTTCTAAAGTGTAACTGGAACAAAATATTTCAAAAAGCACTCAAAAGTGTTTGTAACATTTTAATTTTACAAGAATATTTTACTATAAATAAGAATGTAAAACTTTCAAGAGTACTAGTATAAAAAATAGCATTCAAGAAAAAAGTATTCTTTAAAAAAGAAAATTAAAATAACAATTAAAAAATGAGCCAAGTACGTGAACGGTTATTTGAGTTTCTTAATTCCTTTGAGGACTTATTGCTCTATGAGCATAAAGAAACCATAAATTTTTTCGTCTCCATGCTCAATGAAAATGAGGAGTATGGAATTATAGAACAAGAGGACTCTGATAGTGGGCATTTTGCCAGCTGCCCCTGGTATAGCGAAGGATGCGAGGAAGGGCCGGACACATGTCGATGCACCATGTTCCACATAAGGAAAAAAATAATTTTTAAGATTATTGAAACTTATAAAAATTTGTCAAAAATAAATAATGAACAAATATAGAATATATATGTATGTGTATGGGTTTTATTTAGTTTTTTATTGTTTTTTTTTTTAATATATATATATATATATATATATATATATATATAGATTAATAGAGCGAAAAACTATTAGTTTAAATATTATATTCATTGAGGATGGATAAATGTACTTTAAAGAATATATTTCACCACAATGAAGAACGAAAACCTCAAATACATGATTTGGTTTTTGAGTTTGAATACTTGCTCAATTGGAAATTGAAGATTTCATGTGGATTTTCAACAGCTTTTGGTTTTAAGCCAATGATATGGCTGAATTATAAAAATAAGCAATACATTGGACTGGACCGGGAAGAGTGGTTACACCTCATGTGCTATAAGGACTATATTCATGATATGCTTAATCGTCGAGATTTTTTAAATTCTATAAATATAATTGATAATGAAAGTGAGAGAGATGTTGAATATAAGTTTAAATATAAAAGGGGTGTTTGTTTTTTAGTTATCGAACAAGGAAACTCTAATATAAAAATCGATTCTGACACTTGGAGATCATTAACTCAAATTCGAGTATTTTTTACATCAATTTTATGTTGGAACAACATTCTAAGAAAACAAATTCTTCATTTCTATTATGAATATTATATACCAACCTGCTCCGCTTTAAACAAAACAAAACTCCAATTCAATGAAATACAAGGAATACATGAAAGGGATGTAAAGATTGAACTGACACGACTTTGTTATGAGATTGGGGAAAAAATGCAACACAAGATTCTAACAGATGTGAAAATTCATAAATTATATTTAAGAATGGATAATAAATAAATAAATAAATAAAAAATGTACACAAGAATATATGTTTTATTGTTTTTTATTGGTTATATTTTCTTTGTTTTTTTCATACAATTTTTTAATAATTAATATTTACATTTATTTTTTAACAAAAGAATTTTTTTTAATAACTAATATTTACACTTATTTTAATAATAAAACTTTACAATAATTTACATTAATTTTAACTTTCTTCTTCTTCTTGAAGTCTATCAATTTCCATTAATAGCATGTCAAGCTCATAATCAGGATTGGTTTCCTCTATTGCTGAATGGTACCATGCATATGTGCTTATACCATCACTTTTGATATTTCTTTTATCATCTTGATAACTTAGTATTATTTTATGTAGTTGCATAGTATATAATTGATGCAAACTCGACTTAAAGGTAAGCATATTATCAAATACATTTGATTTATTAAACAGACAATCTCTATATGAACTTAGGCTATACTTATCTAAAATGGTTTTCTTGACCCCCTTCGATTTCTTTACATCATTTTGATCTTGAACACTAAATGAATACATTTTAGATCGCAACCCAACAAACTCTTTCATTATTTTTCCACAATTTTCGTCTTTCATCATACCCAGCACCTTTTTGTTTAAACGAGGAATACCATATATGTTATCTGAAGGATAATCAGATGTGTCAAATTCATCCTGTATGTCCATTTTTATGTCAGCATAGAAGTCATCAGTCCGTATTGTATATATGAATGAATCAGTATCCATATAGTTTAATGACAATTTTGATTTAAATTTGGGCTGCATGTAGCCATAATGGAAATTATACATTTTCCATTTGGAAAGTTCTAGCACACAAAATCCTAAGTAAATAGGCTTATTATAATATGTCTGGAGCCTATTCATTTGAATCGCCACCATGTCTTCTGAAAATATAGACAAACTATGGAAATTGGGCTTAGATATCCAATCTTGGGCTCCCAAATGATTGCAATTCGTTCTGTTCCAGTTTGTTACAATTCTAACATCTTTTCTCTTATCTACATTTTCCATAGTCTTACCATATACCGCATTATTGAGCAATTTGAAGAAGTTTTTCTCAAATGTATTTTTAGCGTTAGCTCTATGCTTGGTATTTAAGTCTATATATGATTTTAACCATGGAGATTGTTTAAAAGTGAGAATCCGATGTATTTTTTTTAGAATCAAACCATACTCTAAACATTGCTTAAGAATTCTGTAATGAATAATATATGAATGTTTAGTAGAAAAGTCAGCAATTAATTTAGTTTGATTCTTTCCGTAAGGTTTTTTATTTTCCACACAAAAAGGTAGATCATTGTGCGATTCGTGTAAAATGGAGGGATATTCTAAAGTAACTTCATACACATAACCATCATTTGAATTATTGTCTATCCGATTTGGATCCAGATTTAGCTCATCACTTGATAACCATCTGAATCCTCCATATGGAATATATTCGGACATAGCCCAACCGTAAAGGTTATTGGCATCTAGGTACATTAGAAAGTCTGAAGGTTTCTCTTTATCGAAATCCTCTAGATATTTATTGTTTGCTTTTGAATACCTTTTACTACATTGTACAATCCCCCCACGTATCCCTTTTTTAAAGAAATTATACATATCTATATCAGTTAACAACTCCAATTCTATATTTGTGTACTTCAACATAGCATCCCACGAGAGTCCAGGAGCAGTATAGTACTGGCTTGGATCTAGGTTATATATTCCCTTACAAACTTTTCGAAAATTTTCGAATACATCAGTTAGCAATAGAACGTCTGTTTTTAAATAAAACTCCATGTAGTCTTGTAAAGTTTTGCAATCAAATGTGTACCAAATTTTTTTTGCATGCTCATAATCTTCATGTGAACATTCTCTATTGGTAAGTGTGTTGAAAAAGTCTTCCCTCGCTGGAAGTTGACTATCATTTAATTTTTCAAAGGAATTGAGATAGTTGTAAGGGAAAACACCCTTCCTTCTAACCAGATCAAACTCTATTTTTGATGGAAATTGCTCTTTAATTGTACAGAAATCGTTATCCGTAAGATTATTGGCTAAAGTTTCTAAGCTTTCGGGCATAAAACGTAAGGTGTCTAGAAATCTAAGTTCAAGATTGAAATCGTCATTCATTTTTGTATATGTTGATAAAGATATATAACGTTCTTTATTTAGCGGAAGGACTTTTATGTTGTCAGACTTTTCTCCTAACTCTTTAACAAAAAGATGTGAGTCATAAGACGAATAATTATGAAAATAAATAGGGATAAATTTTGGTTGTTGATATTTTAAGTTGCACATATTATGAGCTGCACCTCTAAATTTGCCAGTTACATGACAATGATCAATTACGCGATCACTACCTAAAAATTTATCACATATGTGGCAATTTACAGCATTTCGAAAACTGAATATTTCTGAAGGGGATAAAGAATCCATTTGTGTCTTTCTCATTAAATAATTAGTATATATATCTTCACAATCCTTAACTAAATAAGCAACAAATTTTTCTGCAGCGTCCCTACCAGTATATATTCTAAACTTATCTATATTATGGTTAATATATTTAATATTATAACTAAAAGCACAGGGAGTATGCTTTTTAGTTAAATTATTTTTTTTACTTACTATACATTGGATGTCCTCAAGTATGCACTCAAAATCTGCATACACAACAAAAGGCACATCCATCTGTCGTTGGTGGTCCTTAAATTTAAGTGTAGCGTTATTATAGGATGGTAGCTGGGCTACAATTTTACCACACTCTGCTTGATGTTGCTCCATGATCCTATCACTGTGAGTAAATTGCAGACATACATTACACAATTTAAGAGTGTGTTCGTGTTTTGTCGTTTGGCCGCTTAATAATCTGTAAAAAATTTAAATGAAATCATTTATAATAAATATTATAAAAAGTTATATATATATATATATATATATATATATATATATATATATATATATATATATATACTTGACACTTTTAGCTTACCTAGACATATTTTGTATTAGAACGTAATGATGACCAACGATATTTTCCAACAACAATAAGTTGATATGATTACATTTTTCCTTCTTTGTTATATAATACGGACCAACAACTACATTATTTTCCTCATCATAACCAAATACGTTTACGCTGATTCCACTATTCCGCTTCTCAAATATTTTAATATCTTTTAAAGATATTGGAAATATTAAATTCTTAAAATCTAGCGTTACACCATTTTGGGTACAAATGATGTCAGCAGTTATGTCATGAATATTGTATGAGCTACATCGCTGTTTACTCTTTATTTGAGAAGTATCTACTGCGGCGATCAGACACCACTTGAAACAATATTGATCGGTGTTTTCTACATTGATGCAAGCTTTTCTTTTTTGAAGTTTTTCTGGTAAACTCATCCAGTTTGCTCCTTTAACTAGAGAAGCTTTATTAATACTTAGCTCTGCTCGGACTATGCGTATCAAAGTCCAACCAGAGTCCTTCTCTTGAAATTCACTCATTTTATTTTGAATTTCTGAAATTTGGTTAGAAAATACTTCATATATTTCATCTCCTCTGGTCAACAAATTCATTTTAGCTCTATGATGAATAATATTGAACTCCAATTCCTCTCCCACAATTTTTACATATTCTGCCACAATACTCATATTAAATTTTATTACAGTGTGGCTTTGTAAATGACTTTCAAGCATCTCTATGAAAATTGATTCATTTTCACCAATGAAATCTTCTAGTAAAAGTTCATCTCTTTTATTATTTAATCCATACGTTACAATATTATTTTTGAACGCTTTGCTTATGGTGTAAAATTTCATATTATCTTTATGTCTTCCTTGCGTTTCTTCATCAATGCTGGTATTATTTATTAAATTACCTCCACAAGCATCCGCTCCTTGAAGTTCTCGTTGTTGTTGTTGTTGTTGTTGTTGTTGTTGTTGTTGTTGTTGATACTGTAGTTGTTGATGTTCATGAGTATTTGTGTACCATTGCATGGAGGTAGAGGGTTGTTGCCAATACATTTCTTTTTGTTGTTGTTGTTGTTGTTGTTGTTGTTGTTGTTGTTGTTGTAGTTGATATTGCAATTGTTGGCCAGTATTTGGGTACCATTGCATGGCTGTAGGATATGGTAGCTGTTGTTGAGGATATTGATATTGTTGCTGTTGAGGATATTGATATTGTTGTTGTTGTTGTTGTTGAGGATATTGATATTGTTGTTTTTGTTGTTGAGGATATTGATATTGTTGCTGTTGTTGAGGATATATATATTGGTCCTCAACACCATGATTTTGGATATGATCCAAGAAACACTTTTGATATTTATATATCTTATTGCACATATTACATTTATAAACCATTTTTAATAATTTATAGAATGTATTGTATTTTTTAAGATTTTATATGATGATGATGCACTTGCTAGATACAATGCTGTACTTGCTGCTAGATTAGAGAACGTCTCAATTTATACGAATTACGTTCTATTCTTACATTGTTACAACATACATATGTATGAAGAAAGCATCGTCCTCTTCATCTACCATAAACTTTTCTTCTTCATTTTGGAAGTTTCCATTATAGAAGTATGCCATTTGGTTCTTTGGAATGACATCACATTCACCTATCTCGTTCTCAAAAATATCAATGTATGTATGTATATAAGTGTGCATGGTTTGTTTGACAAATGTCAGCCTCTTTACACAAAAAACAAAAAATAAATAAAACTAAATAAAACCAACAACAAAAACATTAATATCTCACCAGAATACATAATTTCTTTCTATAAATACCCTTCCAGCTCCATCAGCTAAAAAGAATATTACAAAAAAACAAATGCCGAGTACATACTATGATATTTTGTAACATCGCAACAGTGTGTACTAGTGTCAACGTTTGTCATTTTTGAAATTATTTCTTGTTGTGTGGTATTGCTTTCCCTATAAAAAAACATAACGTGAAAGACGTTGCACACATTTTAAAAAATGATTATAACACAAGAAATGCCAGATGTGTACTCGGCATTACACACTCGCTTTTTTATATACATATACGACTACTTACCCACCTTTCAACGCTCAAGTTATTGTAAAAACATACACAAATACACATGCATGAGCATAACGTTGGCTCCCATGATCACGCATCTCTAATTCCCTTTGACAATCCTAAATATCTTACACTTCAATTTTTCCAACCTTCAAGTAAGTTCGTTGCTCATAAATTACATATTTTATTCATCTCTTCAAACTCTTTAAACATAGGAAAATCAAATTAAATAGAACCAACAACAAAAAACATTCATCGATTTCCCACAAGCATACATAAGGTCTTCTAAAATTACCTTCCATGGTCACCATCAAAAAAGAAAATAAAAACAACTAAAGCAACATTTCCTCTATGCACACACACACACACACACCATAAACCTGCTGCAACCACTTGACAAAAAAATCACACTTCAATTCAAAATTAAAACAAAAACATACGTACAAAATCAAACTAAACCAAAACCAACAACAAAATATTCATAGATATCCCACAAGCATAAATAATTTCTTTCTTTCCAAAATACCCTTCCATCTCCATCAGCTAAAAAGAATATTACAAAAAACTAAGGCAAAATTTGCTCGATGCGTACTCTCACTTAAAAAAAAACATTGCACTCTAAAACCATAAACCTGCTGCAACCACTTGACAAACAAAAAAATCAAAATTAAAACAAAAATCTAAAACATACATACAAGTTTGCGCGCAAACATAATAAACTACGAGTATGTACATCAACCCAAAATTAAAACAAAAAACATACGTACAAAATCAAACTAAAACAAAACCAACAACAAAAACATTCATAGATATCCCACAAGCATAAATAATTTCTTTCTTTCCAAAATACCCTTCCATCTCCACCAGCTAAAAAGAATATTACAAAAAACTAAGGCAACATTTTCTCTATGCATACTCTCACTTTAAAAAAAAACATTGCACTCTAAAACCATAAACCTGCTGCAACCACTTGACAAACAAAAACATACGTACAAAGCATGCGTGCCAACGAAAATAAACTACGAATATGTACATCAAACTATCCTTATCTCACACTTATGCTCACACAACAAAACAAAACATCATCATCACATACATATGCATCTACAAACCATCGAGTACCCTCGTCACTTCACACCCTTGACTTTAATTACCTAAATTTTCCCATAAATTACAAATTTTCAATTTTAATTACCCAAATTTGACAATTTTAATTGTTATAGAACCGGCAGTTCCCTACTACTAAACTTTGCAAATAAATTAAAACAAAATTTCTGATTTGATCAGGCTAAAAAAGTTCGTATCGCTTTGTAAGCCAACTTATATGTGATAATTATTAATGAACAAATAATACCAACTAACTTGTAAATATTCTGACAACATATATCTGAACGGAACAACTTGCTGTTTTCGAAGGCCCCTACAACTTCTTCATCAGCATTCTTTGTGTTGGGTCCAATGTATGTGGTGTCAGTTGATGTAGATTTCTGCTTTATATACTTAGCATTTTATTGCAAATGGAATATGTGAATTGTTTTGATTTATTTTGTCACTTTGCTGAAAGCTTTTTTTTTTTTGTAATAAAAGCTCAATTTTACTATCTCTAAATTTACAACAGTCTTGCCATTGTTGTTTGTTTTTTTTTTACTTATAATGCACATGTTAAATGTTTGTCCCTTATGATTTGGATGAAAAAAATAAAAAAAATTAATAGAGGAAATAAGATATCTCAGATATCAGTTATGCATTCTTCAGTTGCCCGATGAAGAGCAAGCATTAAAAAAAGATAAATATATAAGTTTTTAAACAGCTTACCAGATATGCAAAGTATTAAACATTCCTCCTACAAAGGCAGCATCTAATTCTTGTAAACCTTACCATATATATACACAAACATTCACATTAAATTCTCACACACATTCACAATAAATTCAAAACATCTTGTAGCATAAACACTCATAACTAGGGCTAATTAAAATATGCAAAAAAATTCAAAATATGCGCCAGAAATAGCACGAAAAAATTTCAAAATATGCACGGTTATATGCACAAATATGCAAAATATGCAAGAATAAAATCAACAATTTTGTTACTTCAAAGTATTTTTCTTCAAAGAGATCTTTATTACAATGAACAATTATAAATTGTCGGCAGATACTTTCTTCGCAATGTTGATTCAGATGGCAAAGAGTTTTTATGGTATATTTCTAAAAAAGACCTCACGCCTGGATCGCTAATTTTTGGTAGTGGTATATTTGCACTTAAAAATGTTCTGCACAAATCCAAATGATATATGTTTAAGTCGCTGGTAAGGTTTTTTAAAAACGATTGTTTTGGAGCCGATGAATTCTTTTCCATTGCCTGGTTTTGTTTCGATGTTTCAAAATGCTGGTGGATATCGTAAGTGGTGGTGGTAGAAGTTATAGAAAAGTAAAGAAAAAAATTAATAACATGCAGACATACATGTGCAAGAGGAAAGAAATATATTTTATGTGAATTTCTTTTATACCAGTTTGAGTTATATGAATCGTTATATATTAATCGCGTTGCCAGAGTGAAAAATAAGCTTTTTTATGCAAGGTGATGCAAAATAAGCATTTTTCTACAAAAAAATTAAAATAACTCATAACTCATACTAACTTACTACACTAGAGTCTAGATAACTTGTTATCAGAGGAGTTTTTGAAATAAAGAGATTATCTCAAGGCAACAGCCGTTTATTTTGAATTTTTGAAACTGTCACTGTAACTCGCAACCTTAAAAACCACCACTAAAGATGTATTAGCAAATACATTAACCTTAAACCCGCGAAATAGGCAACACAGCATTCAACCAGGAATAAATAAATATTCAATCAACTAAAGCCTTTTAAAAAACATACTCCCTTATCGATATGAACCAACTTTTGTATAAAAAACAGATTACTGAAATCTCACATTTATACTACTTTTATTAGTGCTGCGAAATTATGGAACAACTTATTACATTATATCAAGAACGAACGCCGTGTATTGTCTTTCAATTAATTTTTTCTTTTTTTTCTAATTTTTTGTACCTTAATTTATTTATATTACCTCAAATTTATTTTAATGTATTTATCTGCCTATGACGAAATATTTATATTTTTTTTATATTTTGAGGTGCTTTAAGAGAGTTTTTTTAACCGCCGAGCACAAAGAAAAGGTGTTATAAGTTTGTAATGTGTGTCTGTGTATCGGTGTATCTGTGTGTGTGTACGAGTGCACGTACAGACTAATTGGCTAGACCGATTTTGATTTAGTGTTTTTTTTTGAAAGGCGACTTAATCGACAGTATTCTTAGCTATGTTAAAAGAAAATTGGTCCAGCGGCTTAAAATTTACTCGTATCTCAGCTTTTCTATATATTCTGTAGAATCTGTGTGTCTTTGACGTCGTAGCTGCCAAACGGCTAATTTAGATTTTTTTCGTTTGAAAGGTGACTTGATGTAATTGACGTTATATCTCCTCCACTATGCTTGAAGAAAATCAGTCAAGCCGTTTGGTATGTCCTTAAAATTTTTAATTTTTGTTATTTTAAAATAAATAATTAACAAATTAATAAATCATAAAAAAGATAAGCCGCAAAGTAATTTGGTTTTTAAATTGAAACGTTCATTAGTTTTTCTTTCTTCTACGGAAGAGTTTTTGAGAAAGCTTAATGTTTTTTTAAGCTATTAGGACAAATCGATTAACAGTACAATTATACTAGATTTTTTCTATTCATTAAAAAAACGCAATTTGAAAACTCGAAATATCTCAGCGCATAACGCAAATACATCAGTTTTGTTCAATATCCTTTGAAACCTTAGAATCATTGCAAAAATTACTTTAAAAAAAGCAATGTGAGTCCGATCACAGAGGAGATGTGTAAACATCTAGTAATGAAATTTTTTTTAAGTTGGAAGTACTTATGCTTTTAGTATCTTTTTTTAAATTAATTAATTAAAAGTATCAAAACTTTCAATATCGTAAATACATATGAATTTGTTGGTTTTTTGTTTGTTTTATTAAACTTATTTGGTTAGTAAATGGGCACACTGCAGTATGTGTATATGTACTGCATTCAAAATTGCAGTAAGCAGTAAATTTACTGATTACTAAAAAAATTCAGTAAATTTTTACTGCTAATGAAATTTAATTTGCATTACTAGTAAAATCGTAGGGCCGTAATCATAATAAAATTGTAGCAAGTGGCAAGGTTTTTTCATTCAAATTTTTAAACTTTTGTATGAAAAACATTTAGCCACTTGGTAGAATTTCATTATGAATACGGGCATTACTGATTACTGAAAATTCAATGCACCTCATCATATAACAAATCATTTAGGCAATTTATAAAAATTGTAGAAACAAAATTTTGGTAATCAGTAAAAATTTACTTGCTAAATATTTTTTATTGTTTTTACTGAAACTTTAGTGGTACTGCAGGGCTCATCTATGGTAAATGCCTTTACTTTTACTTTTTAATTTTTAATTCCTGTTGTTCATCGTTTAGTTGTTGTGTACGCATTGCAATTAAAATAAATTCAGTAAAGTGCGACGTTGACTCGCGCACATTCGGTTTTGATAATTTTTTTGATTTAGCTTTCTTCCTTTTTTTTATGTTTTTTCAGTTTAAACGATTTTTTTCAGTTTTGTCGCTTTTATCTCGTTTTGGCGTTATTTTTCTCTTTTTGCGTTTTTTTAGTTTTCGCAATTTTTTTTCATTTTGGCGATCTTTTCATTTTGGCGATTTTTTCTGTTTTTTAGGGTTTTTTTATGTTGGCGATTTTTTCTGTTTTTGGGTTTTTTTTTATTTAGGCGATATTTTCATTTTGGCGATTTTTTCATATTGGCGATTTTTTTGTTGAGGGATTTTTTTTCATTTTGGCGATTTTTCCGGTTTTTCGTGATTTATTTTAGTCCTAGAGATTTTTTTTAATTTGGTGATTTTTTCGTTTTGGCGATTTATTTTTGTTTTTGGCGATTTTTTTATATTTGGCGATTTTATATTTTTTTGATTTTTTAGTTTTACCGTTTATGAAAATTTCAAGAGTTTTGCTCTTGCGGTCTCCAAGATGCAGCAAGTTGTCAAAATTACAAAATCAAAATTGCATTAACTGATGGAACACCCATTGATTTAAATTTTTTAAATTTAGTGTTAATTGTTGTAGTCTGTATAAAAATACACTAACTTTTAAAATTTCAAGTGTATATATGTACATACAATTGTATGTATATTACATGGCATTTTAACATTTTTCGTTGCTCGTTTTGGAACACCCTTTAGTTTTTAACTCTCATGTATTTGTTGTTGTAGTGGCCAGATGTCTACATATTGTATCCAAATTTCAAGTCCGTAGCTCTTACGGTTCATTTTCACTTTTGGTGTACGGAAATATACAGAAAAATAACCGGCGGCGGCGTACCGTCGGCTTCGAGCCGGTCGACTTGTTTCTCTGCTTGGTATTGCTTCTTTCAAACACTAATACACTCATACATAGCTCACACCGCAAAGCAAAAGCAAAAAGCAAAGAAATCTCAGCAAAGAAATCTCAGCAAAGAAATTTTAGCAAAGAAATCTCAGCAAAGAATCAAAGCCAAAAAATTTTTACCCCCTAGCATATAGATGCTTAGACATCAAAAAAAATATTTTGGTTTACAAAGTCTCCAATTATTTAAATTTATTTTTATCGGTAACTTCTCTTAAATTTTAAAATTAAAATTATTTAATTCTTTATGTAATGTAGTTTTATTATTATTTCAAATTTTATTGAGCTGATACAGTAATTCTAAAAAAACAATTTGCTTAAAACCGCTCACTTCTGTGCTGAAAATTTTCACTGTAGTCTAAACGGCTCAATGAATTGGTAAATTAAAATTAGTAAAATTGTTGTGTTTCTACTGCTAGTGCCCACTTCTACAGATTTTCTAAATTTAAAATTTGCATGGATTCTGCCTTTTAATTTCTTATTAAATGTAGAAATTTAACTTAATATAAGAGTTTTTTTTTAACACATCACACTTATATCCATATCACACAAAATAATTTTGCAACCCCCACAGAAATTATGATAGAAATTCGAAAATTATATTTATTTAAGTTATCTTTATTTAAGAATTCAAGCTTAGTGCTCACTTTAATATTACCAATATCATATTTCAAAGATTTCGTATTGTGAAAGACATTCTCAAATTACCTTCGCACAAGAAATATAAGTGCATTGTATTATATTTATAATTATGACTTAAGCACAAAACAATGAGTTAACTATAAAATATTTAAACACACACAAATTTAGTTTTAACTTCAGTTCTTAAGCTTTTGTGGGGCTTACAGCTGAACCACACTATAATTAAAAATTTAAATATCATGGCAGCAATTAATCATTTAAATGGAGTGTAGTAACTTAAATTTTACTTGGAATTTGAGCTAAATTTTTGAATTTTAAAATTTTCAAGGCTTAGACATTAGGAGGAAAAGCCAATTCTAAAGGATATAGTTATGCTTTATTAAAAATCCATTACACACACATTATTTTTCTAACACCTTCACAATCAATCTACTTTCCCGAAAACAGTTTTTACTCAATTCGGTTAGAAACTGCATCAAATGACAAATTTTAATCCTAAATTGGCTGGAAAATGTAAGAAAAAATTTTCGACCGGTTGAAGAGAGATTTAACTTGAAATTTCATTTGTCTTTCCAAAATAATAAAAAGTTTAGCATAATCGTTTCAGTAACACAAAAATAAATAAGTCGAACAAAATAATCAATAAAATCAAAGCGTCTAGGCTTCTAACAAAACTTAAAGTAGCCAATCAGAAAGGTTCGTCTTGAGTAGAACAAAAACAAATGAATGACATGTGCTTGATTAGTAAAGAACAAACAACATAACAGCAAGGCTGGTGTAAATTGCTGATGTAAAACCTTGAGCTTTCATTACATAAAAAGCTTTCAGCAAATTGCAGTGCTATGAATCAAAAAAATTCTCATATTCCATTTGCATTGAAAAAAATTAATAGAGAACTGAAGTTTACACTTATTGACACCACACACAATGCAACAAACACAAGTTTGTTGCCACATAGAGAAAACAGTGCCTACTAAATACCTCATAAAATATAACAAAATTTACAAGAAATCTCTATGGTTTTTTTCAATACGGAAATCTTATTAATTTCATAGAGAAAACCTTTTTGAAAATATCAAGAAGAAATCTTGTAGTTTTTATGAGGTTATCTTATTGATTTTTTTAATAAGGTTTTCTTCTCGAAAACAACCTCATAAAAAGAAAAAAAAATTTATATCTTTATTTTTTGTGCTTTGCTTATGTATTTTTATTTAAATTCTATACCATATATTTATGTATGTATGTAGTATATGTAGATGTTATTTATTTTTACTAAACATACTTACATACATACTAGAGACCTGCGTAAAAAGTCTTTAAATATAAATACGTCATGATTTTTAAATGTATTCACGTCGCATGTATTATACTAAACCAATAATAAATGCTGTCGTACTATAACCGAAGCACGATGGATGTATTGGTGTACGTGTATGTCATTGCCAGACAGCTTGTTTGTAACAAACACTCAAAAGAAGTACTGTTGATTAGTGTATGCTTGTTATTTTTCATATTGTACGTTTGAGTGTGTGTGTAATATGTAGATGGTAAGCTCCCTGTCGGAGAATGTGTGGTTGACTACAAAAATAGTTAACTTATAGCGCGTTAGCGCGTTGAGTACACAACGTGTGATGTTACATGTTCGAGCCACAGAATTTTTTTTTTAAATTACTCACTACCAGGTGATTTAAAAAAGTCAACTTTAAGTTAGCTTAAAGTAGTGCCTAGTGAGACAATTGACTACCGCCTAGGACATCGCAATATTAAAATAGTCAGTTGATTACATTGCAAAGTAATCCAAGTGTAGTCAGTACTAGTTGCGAAATAGTTAGCTTAAAGTTAGTTTAAAGTTAGCCAAATTTCCGATATGGCTATTATGTGATTAACCGCATACAACTAATGTTAATGCATGTTTGTGCCTTTGCATGTGCGCAGAAAAATAAAAGTTCATACACACATACATGCATGACGTTTGTACACGCGCTCATGCGTAGAAAGAAGCAAGTATCACAAAGTCTTCCGTCACGAAGTGTTTTCTTCTTTACTCTTATACCTACAATACTCAAACAAATTTCTTGCAAACAGTGTTGTTAACGTTTGTTTTATAAGATTTCGATGTAGTAAAGCATTTGAAAAATCCCTCATGTTTTGAAAGTTCTTATAAGATGTCTTATGCAGGACACTAATACATACATACATATTATATTGTATTCTTAATTAACTAACTCACCGTAAATACATATTATTACTTGAAAGGAGACAAGTATTGAACCAGCAAACTTCTGACTGATAGAGAAACACTCTAACCAATATGCTAACAAGCAGTCTAAATAACCGTTGAAATAATTGTGCAAATATGCTTATACAAAAACGGAAAAGATCATGAAAACAAATTGTCTGTATGTCTATTTATAGATATGAAATAACAAGACACCTCATAAAATCAAGAAAATTTCCTTATTAAAAAATCAATAAGATGCTTTACACATAATCATATAGCAACCTAATAAAATCAAAAAGAAAACCTTATTTAAAAAATCAATAAGGCAACCTAATAAAATCAATAAGAAATCCCTATAGTTTACAATTTATAAGGAAATCTAATAGAATCAAGAAGTTTTTCTCTATGGATTGTTTTTTTTTTTTTGATGCCAAAAATAATTTAAATTGAGTAAAAAAAGTTGTGAATAATAAGATTTCTTCTTGAATTTATGTGGTTTCCTTCTTGATAAAATTAATAAGATTTGCGGCATAAAACAATAAGGAATCTCTATGAAAAAATTTTGGATTCTTTCTGCTGGGATACCCCTTAGCCTAAAAACGTTTCATAGAGCAGATCTTCTTGATTCTATGAGGCAGTTTTTTCTCTGTGCAACTGGCTGCATAAGAATAATAATATTTTTCAGAATCTTCTAGCATAAAATATCAAAATATTATGCAGTTATTACTCAAGTCAATTTGATGCTTAAAAAGTTAAAAATTATCACAACAATTAAAAGAAAATTTTAATTTATTTGCTAAAATGTGTGTTCATGCCTTTGTAGCTTGATTTTTTAGTGCTTTTACATAAAAAATATATTTTTGTTTTATAAATGGTTTATAAAAATTTTTTTATAAAAAATATGGTTAATAAACCTTTTATAAAACCAAATTATTTCTTTTATGAATAAGCCCTTTAGTATTTTATAATTGCAATAGTATTTCCAAAATTGTTACTTTTATTATTGCCATTACCGAAACACTGTGCTTGTGCTTAATTTTTTAAATCATTTTCTTACCAGATTAACATCCTACACATACTTTCACAGCCACCTGTGCTAAAAGTGTTAATTAAAATATTTGTTTTTTCATTTAGCCATCTTACTAATTATGTAAAGTTTTACCTCAATTGCCTCGTTATGATTTTTTATACTCTTCTTTAAGAGGCTAATTTTAAGCATCATTAACTCTTTAATATTGCTACTTACCCATTATTGTGAGTTTTTTGCTTTGTGGTCATAAAAAAGGCTGTTTTCTAAAATGAAGACAAAAATGTTATTATTTCAAACACAGGCAGCACCCGTTATACTACAGCATAGTCATATACATAGAATTAGTTAGTGGAGGTATCCCTCACCACAACCTTATCGCGCTAGTTTGCTTGCCTTTAACATTTAAAGTTTGACGAATTTTGCTGATATATTTACGAACAATAGCTATAACAGAATCTGAAATTGTGAACGGATTCAATTAAATAAAGAATAAGGGTAAATGTTGCCTAAAATTAAGTCGAAACTAATTGTGATATATATGCCCTTAATTATGAAAGTGGTCTAAGTCACCTGCTTTGAAATATTAAATTAATCTTGAAAACAATTCAATAATAATATATAATAAATATTAAATAAACTTATAGTAATTGAGACTAGAACAAATCTAAATTAAAATGTTGCTCAATTGCAATTTACAAAATATCTCGACCAAAGGAATATATGACTTAGAGCACTTTCATACTTAAGGGGGACATATGTGACGTGCAAAATAAAAAGGGACCTAAGGGTAAAAACCGGTTTTGTTCAGGAGAGCCATTTTAAAGATTTAAATACGTGTATCTTTGGTGTACCATCACATAATAGCACGCGCATATCTCTGGGAGGGAACACTTTTGGGGCATGGGATCGGTCTCATTCGATGCTCAACATCTGAGTCCACATCAAAAAAAAAAAAAGTGAAAATTTATTTTTTTTATCCTTAGGTCCCTTTCTCTATGCGCTGTCACATATGTATAACTTCATACGACTATGTAAGTAAAAATATGCAATAAATGAAAAATTTATGAAAATTCACTGCCAAAGGATAGCAAAACACTTTACTCGGCTTGGCATGTTTGCTGACAAAGTAAAATTATTTATAGGCCTATCAGATATATATTTTGGTCGTCTAGTATGTATATGTTTTTAATGGGAAGTTTGTAATATACCGGGATCTCGCAGATCACGTGAGAAGATGTATCTTCGTTATCATATTATTGACATCTGCAACAGAATGTGGCCTTTTTAAAACAATTTGGCATCATAAATTCGAAATGAGAAATATTTAACATATGTATATAAATTGTTATTCCTGCAAACCACACAATTAGCACTAAAATACATATGTACATACATACTCGTATGTACATATATAATAATCAGCGTTGCCACGACCAAAAAAATTTTGTAACCACAATACAAAAAAAAGTAACCAAATGCAAAAAAAAGTAACCAAAATTTTTATGTATTTAAAATACTGTTTTATTTGTAGTTCAATTGAAAAATATACATACATATGTTAATATATAAAATCATATAATATAAATTTGTATTTCAGTTTTAAAAGTATATCTTATTATAATTAACAATCAATAAAATCAAATTTGTAAAAAAAATACTTCAGGTAAATTATTAGAAATTTCAAAAATTGGCTTGTTTTTATGGGTAAGCAATTGTCTATATGCATTTCTTTCCCGCTTGTGGAACTCGTCAGTAGACTTCAACCCAAAAAATTTTTGAATTTAGTTAACAAACTCCGTATGTTTATAGTAAGACTCTTGATACTAATAATAAGTTTGAAAACTTCAAACAATAATCTTTACAAAACAAGCATCTTTATTCAACTGTGCATCTATTTTATTTATTAGAAATTCCAAACCAAAAATGTTTTTAGTAACAACAAATAATATGTAATTTAATTACATTCGTTATCAAAATACAAGACTGTATAGATAAAGTTAAGTTTGTTAATATTAAAACAAATCTTTGGCAGACCAAACATAATGGGAATTGTTTCGATTGATGCACAATTCTTTAGATTGCATTATTGAGTTTACAGTCTTAAAATCGAGCTTATTCCTATATTTAGTTTTAACTAGACTTAGCTGCGAAAATATCCTTTCGGCAGCTGTGTGGCAGTGACATTAAATTTTACATTAAATTAATTAAATCATAAAAACATTTTTCGTTCAATCCATTTGTATGTTTTGAAACCGCGTCCCAAAATTCAACTATGACCATATCAGCACTTACTTCTAATTTAGAAAATTTGCCAGCGGCGGCTGTTAGCCGACTCACAGCCGATCGGCTTCGTTCCCTGTTATAGTAGGTACACACTTTGCAATGTGTTTACGCAACACGTTTATATTTCATGTTGCATATTTTGATACAGACTATGCAACCTACAATGCAACCGCCAATGCAACCCATAAACATCAAAACATTTGGATATTTTCGAAACTTCGAAAGCAACTTCGAATGCAACCATAAACAAGACTATACACTATGCGACCGACAATGCAATCTGCCTGGTTGCTAAGTCTGTACCTGCCATTACGCTCTCAAACTTAAATAAAAAAATTCGCTTTTAACTTTTTACATAGTGTTTGACGATTAAAGATTTTGCAACCATGATTTTTTTTTTTTTTTATAATGCATGTAATTATTTATTTATTGTATCTTCATATGTGAACTAACAATAAGTATTCAAATCTTAAATCTATAAAAAAAAAATTATTAGGCCCGACCAGTGTCGGACATAAACTTAGTGCAACCATGAATGCATCTGATTTTTGAAACCAGGGGGTCTACTCTGTAATTCGAAACGAAAGAAAATGCTTTCGAATTTGTATGCTTATAACATGTAAATTCGAAAGCATTTTCTTTCGTTTCGAATTACAGAGTTGGCTCCCAGGCTTGATATGTTCAGAGACAGACATGTATTTATTTAAACGCTATGTTGATTATCCAGTGTTGTCTTTACAACGTGTAAAAATGCTTAAATTGTGATCTTTTATCAAGATAATTAGTTATATGCAAATTTAACATACCACATACATATGTACATATTAGTGTCCTGCACAAGAGTATTTATTAGACTTTTCAAGACATGAGAGATTTTTTCCAATGCCTTACTACAGCGAAATATTCTAAAAGAATCGCTAAACAACACTATTGGCAAGACAAACCACCGAAAAAAATTACTTGCCAACAGTGTTGTTTAGCGATTCTTTTAGAATATTTCGCTGTAGTAAAGCATTTGAGAAAATATCTCATGTCTTGAAAGGTCTTATAAATAGTCTTGTGCAGGACACTAGTACATATATGCATAAAAAATGGTTATTTTTGTGTTAAAAAAAGTAACCAAAATGGAAAAAAAGTACACAAGTACACATTGGAAAAAAAGTAACCAATTTTGGTTACAAGTAACCAAAACGGCAACGCTGATAACAATCACAAAAATTAACATCTGCTTCTCTCACTAAATTATCATTGATAAAAAAACAATTTTCACGCTCTTCCATTCTTCCATGTTAAAAATTTAAAAACCACATTTAGTTCTTGTCGGCTTTTATATTGATGCACTTCATTTCGTGTTAAATGTAATAGTAAGAAGTGATATTTTATAATAATTAAATAAATTAAATAAATGAAAATAAGTGCATACCTATTAAAGTATTATAATAAGTCATTTAAAAAATATATCAATTAGTAAAGCTTCTTTCTCTTGTAATAAAAAATATAAGCAATTCAAATTAGTGTAAAAATATTTAAAAACCGCGTGTCGTTGTTGTTATTGTTTTTTCTTTCAAGTTTGTATTCGTTTTAATGTGCTTGTTTTTGTTATTGTTTTTTTCTTCTTTCATATGTACATACATATGTACACGTTCACATAAATATGTATGTATTTATGTAAGCAAAGTATTTTAATAAGAAAGTAAAGTGCAAGTCGATGCAGTATCCGATCACAAACAGAATATTAAGAGGTAATTTGTTTTTATATTATTGTTTGTTTGTTTTTACTTTAGCGAGCGTTACCATATGTGAAGATTTATCTTATTTTTGAAGTTTTTCGAGATGTTAAAAAGACTGAAAGATTTCTTAGCTAAATATAAGATTTTTGAAAATGTGATAAATGGTACTTTTTATGGTATTATTTGAAGTTCTTTTTGACTAAACTATATACTTCTATATTTTCTTCTTTGTGTCATAAAAAGTATGAAAGGAAGTAGCACCTAGAGCTGCAAAACTATCGATAGTACTATCGATAGTATCGATAGTTTTGTTGTAAATGAAATATCGATATTTTTTTCCACTATCGATACTATCGGCAAAAAAAAACAAGTAATTAAAATAGTAAAAATAATCGAAGTCAGTAAACAGTAGCCGGCAGCTTTGAAGCAAATTATCCGTAGTTGATTTAAGCTTTTTTACAGCGATGGAAAAGTTGGTACAATTGTATAATTTTAGCGCTATTTGAATGTCAAAAGTACCGTAGCACCGCAATGACCCATTTAGCACTACTGGAATCTCTTTATATTATATTACATGCCAAAATTGCATTAAAATATATTAACCCCCTTATGCAAAAAAATAATGCGTGCTTGAAGTGTACATTAAAAAAAATTCCATAGAAAAACCTGTTTTAACGTTCACTTATTTTTTTGCACAATTGGGTTAATCTTTAGCTCGAAGGTATTAGAAAATTAAGTAAATCAAACGATGTTTTCCGGTACTTAAAGAATTGCTGGAGGAAAGTTATTTATTCCAAAGTTATCTGCAAATGTGGAAATTTTATTTTCGTACCAAGGAGAGAAGCCGACTATTTGCATCGACTGTGAACAATCGAATAAAAAAAAGGTTATAAACGTAGTATATCGTAAATGTTACTTTTATATTCAGATCCCAGCAACTAATATTCTTTGTGCACCTTCTGGCGTTTTTTTAATTGATTTTTAGTTAATTAAAAAGTACAAGTATTAAAAAAATATAAATAAAGAATTAGGTACAATCGTACTGAAAAAAATAAAATTTTTTTTGAAAGTTAGTACAATTTGTAAATATGACATCGCATCCCTGCTTCTGTATACACAAGTACTTAAATACATATGTATTTATATGAATTTATTTATAAATCCAAGTGTTATTCGACAAATAGTAGTCACAAGTATCTTAATAAATCCAACATCGTCGACACAAAGATAAATTTTGGTGGTACTATTATCGCGACGGCCGCCAATCGTCTCTTACGATAAAACTTTACAGTTAGTGTCTTAAAAGTTATCAACAATTTTCGCATTTTGATAATTCTAAACCATGGGTAGGCCCATAAAATTTTAAGTTCAATAAAAAAGTATATTTTCGATAATATGCCCCGCTTACGATAAAATCGAAAAAAAGGCTTGATATAATTTTATGTACTAATGAAAATGTTGAGGACTCTGGATTTTTTTTTTCGAGTCAAATGTAGTTTATGTGGCAACTTTTATAAAACTATTCGATACTATCGATAGTATCGATAGTTTTACATAAAACTATCGAAACTATCGAGTGGAGCGACTATCGATAGTTTTGCAGCTCTAGTAGCACCAACACTATTTATGTATATCCTTTGATTAAATGTCAACGATATTTTCCTCAATGTACATATGTATATTGCAACCAGCGTTGCCTTTGGTTACTTTTTTTTTCCAATGTGTACTTGTGTACTTTTTTCCCATTTTGGTTACTTTTCTTCAACACAAAAATAACCATTTTTATATGGTATATAAATTTGAATATAACTAACTATTGAGATAAACTATCACGCGATTGAAAGAATTTTCGTGGCTAAAAAAACATGGATGTGATTTTCAAACAGATGGTAAATATTGTATCCCAATAGAAATTGCTCAGATGTTCTACATTGGAAATAAGAAGTTGAATTTTTGGACAAAGTTTCAAACATAAAAATGAATTCAACAAAAATTTTTTTGGTGTCTTTATTAAATTTTGTTTTTAGTTTAATGCCATTTTCACACACTTCGGGGTCTTCTGTAAGAATATTTTCCCACCTAGGTTTAGTCAGAACTAAATGCAGGAATAAGATTGATTTCAATACCAACTCTATAATGCATATGTATGTATATTTTAATAGTTTATCTATTCAGTCATGTGTTTGGATAACGAATATAACACTGTGTTTTTTTAAGTCAAGGAAATATAATCATATACGAACACCACTGCATGATAAAAGACAAAAAAAAAAAAAAGACCGGTGTCTTGCCCCAGGTCATGCACATTTTTGTTTGCCCCAAAGATTTGGGGCCTCGGTGTCATTTTTGCATTTTCTCCGGTTCATATCATTCGGAATTTTGATTTACTCTTTGAGGCAAAGTTGTAGCTCTTGTCATACAACAAAAATTGTGAACACATAAAATTAAAAAAACATCTTCAAGATCAAAATCGCAAAAAAAAAATTTAAAAAAATTTGAGTTTTATACCTTTTTCCCCTGTTCAGGTACATAGGTAGCAAGCGGTTCAAAATTGAAGGAAACTATCAACGATAAAAATGTGCCTAAGATCTCAATAAACAACTTTCTTTAACATATGAATTTACTAGGAATGATTCTTAACACCGTTTGGGTAGCACTTAGGCAGCCACAAAAGTAAAAATTTCAAAGCAAATGAAATTAAAAAAACGGTGTTAAGAATCGTTCCTAGGAAGTTAATATTTTCTAGAAAGTTGTTCATTGAGATCTTAGGTACATTTTGGTGGTTGATTGTTTCCTTGAATATTCAACGGTTTGCTACCTATGGACCTGAACAGGCGAAAAAATGTGAAAAAATCAAATTTTTTTAAATTTGCCACAGTTACATATATTTCTAAACGGAAGTACAAATAAAACAGTACATATGTATTTACATATATTAAATATATAGAGATTTTGGTTACTTTTTGTCGTCTTTGGTTACTTTTTTTTCCATATTTTGGTTACAAAAATATTTTCGTTGTGGCAACGCTGATTGCAAGCAAAAGTCTACATGCAAAAAGCTATATATGTAAGTGTAAAAATTAAGTGCGTTCGAGAACTCAAAAATTTGTACAAATTTGTACTATTTTTTGCTGGATTGCGTTCGCGTACACAAAATCCAGTAAATGAGAGGGCGAATTGAGAGAGAAAAATGACAGTTCATCTACTGAGTAAATGCAAGTTTTTACTGGACAAATTTTTGCCAGTAAAATCCAGGAAAACGAAACCATATGTTTTTATAGTTATATGTATGTATAAACAAACAAAAGCAAAGGGAAACAAAAACCTTTAATGTATGATGAAATTTTTAAAATAACAAAAAACAAATGTATTAAGTTATAAGCATTATAACATTTAGTTAAGTTTGATGCTAGAAAAATATATGGTTATGGTACATATGTATTCCACGTTAAATTAAGAAGAATTTCCATATACCTAATTGTTGTAAATATGTACGTATGTATGTATGTATTTATAATAACAATACTTGGCATTTCTGAACAATTTAATTTCACGTGGAAATTAGAACATAACCGATATTTTTAAACGTGAATGAAGTTAGTTCAAGGTAAAAGGCTTAGAAACTTTAACGGCCTGACCCACGATGTCAACAAGAAAGTTTCTATCGCTTACTTATATTTAAAACAAAACCAAAATAAGAAAATTTATTTTTATTTTCAATATATGTAAGCTATAGAAAGTTTCTTGTCGACATCGTGGACCAGCCAAATAAGTTTAAATAAAAACAAACATATATACATATTTATTACTTTTATTATTAAACCAAATATTCTATCGTGTATTTCATATGTATAATTTTTTAAGCGCCAAAATTGGTAATCAGCTGTTGTATATATTTTACTGGATTTTACAATTTTTCCGTTCACGTACTTTTAGGTGCAAACATTTTTATTAAGAGTAATTTCCTTTAATTACTCAGTATTTACTCAGTTACTGGATTTTTACTGGAAAAGTACTCAAACGCATCAATTTTTTCTTATCAAGCACGCATTCTGCTAAACGACGCGTTTGTTAAAAGAACTAATTTGCTTAAATCTGGGAGCAAATTCCGGCATGCAATATTTGAAGTAAAAGTATATTTAATATACTATATTAATAATCTTTTAGTAAAATTATTAAAAAAAAGGTTTTTAATAAGAAAAAAAATAGTTTTTTGTCGACTTGAAGATTTTTGAAAATATAATATGGCAACACTGCCTTAGCTTCCAAGTGAGAGGATTTGTAAAACTATGCAAGAATAATACTTTAAATATGTTTTTAAAAGAACTTATTTTCTTAGTATAAGCCAGCATTGCCGATTTCTGTGTAATTATACAAAAATGGGACAAAAAATTTTTTTAAACTATTTTGGGACCATAAAATTTTATGTGCAATTTCGCCCCAACATTATACACAAGTAAATTATTTAATTAAGGATCTTCATTTCATTGAAGAAAAAATTTACTAATGCACATTTTTATACTCTTTTTTATTGTCGGGTGGTTACTGGTCTGCCGCAATAATAATGTATTCTTAATCATATAATTAAACGCAAACTTCTTTATTAAGTTTCAAGAGCACTGTGTGCAAAAAACTAAATTTTTTCCATAATGCAAGGATCTCGCAGAGTACGTGAGAAACTGTATCTTTGTTATCATATTCTTGACAACTGCAACAAAATGTGTTACGGGAAAGACCTTTCGTCCAGAGGATTAATAATGTCGCAATATGCTTCTTCTATTCTTTTTTGTTAATTGCTTTGAGCATTAATCGTGTAAGCATGCCCAACTTTTCTTTTGCGGCACCACACGTACTCAGTATATTCCACAAGCAAAGGGTTAAGTGTCCGGGAGTAGTGTTGTAAAAGTATTGAGTATTTGAGTATTGAGTACTCAATACCGGGAGTTTTTCCCGGTACTCAATACACAAAAGTAACTACTCAATACTTTCAGGGTTGCATTTTGTAGTATTCAAGTGAAAGCAGTGATGGGAAATGAGATTTGCATTTCGGTATCAATAAAATTTTTTTCAGTACTTTTTTGGTCCCGAGAGTACCAAAAACTATTATTTTTTTTATTTGAATTTGATAAGCAAAAAATTATATTCATTCAGCTATCACACACGAGAACAATTGTGCTGGCATAACATAACAGTTTGTAGGTGAGAGAGGCAAAGAGGCATAATTTTTCAACCAGGCACAATACCGCATCATCGGCACAAAACCAATACATAAACAACTTAAAAAACAGCAAATGTTAAAATAATACAAAAAACACCAATACACACAAAGCTGTGTGTATGTATACATTTTTATGCCAGATTAGTCTCGTGTGTTCTAAAAATAAAAGTTGTGCCGGCATAAAAATTATTCCCGTGTGTGATACCCAATTTACAAATAAAATAAGGAACACATAGCATATACGTATGTTCATCAGAGATGGGAATTGGAAATCTTGACTTCGTGCCGAATCTGTCTCTATAAGAAAAGTTTCCATATTAATACGAGCCATAACCACCAAAGAGCTTAAGCAACATAATTTTCGAGCTTATTTGATGGAAATCGTTTAGTTACGATCGCAGATAATTGATTTTTGTTAAAAAATTAAGTTAAAAATATATGTATGCCGCTTAAAGTTTTTTTTTGCGGTTATGGCTCGAATGGACAAAAAAGTGCCTGTGCCATCTAACATCCAATAGTGCCAAAAATGGCACAATTGCGCCATATTTCTCATCACTGATTTTCATAGGTACAAATGTTAAAGTTAAAACAAGACGAGTTTTTAGACTTATATAAATTTTAGGCCTGGATAAAGCTTAAATTAGACGTGACATAGCCATAACGCCATAACCAAACCAAAATTCAATTGTATGCATGTACATTTCATCTTATATGTCAAAGCGAATCTTCAAGTAGTAAAAGTTTTATCTGACATGGCCTTTAGGCAACTCTCAACTTTTTGTATGCTTTGGCAATCAGTTGGTATACTATTATTAATTTGTTTGACCAAACTCGCATGTAAATATAGAATTTTTATTAAAATGTCGGTAAATTTACATAAAAAACGAGTTCGTGGCATCAGAGTAATTGAATTGTGTTGTGTTTTATACATAAAACCGAATAGTGAAAAAAACAGTGAGTGTTGTCAAAGCTTTCATTGTGTCATACACATTTGCATCATGCTTTTTCCCCAAAGTTAGAAACGTCACGCAAAGCGTTGAAGTTGTATCTGACACCGCCTTAAGACTTGATACTGTCGGAACATAAAGTCTGTTCCTTTGTTTTGTTTTCATGAGATTTTGATAAGAAAAAATCCTTTCGACATTCGCAGAGAAGTGAGGTATAGACAAAATTCCGTAAGCTGCTTTCGATATATCAGGAATCATGTATTCATCTAATGCGTTTTTAGTTTTAGACACTCTAGACCAGAAACTGCATATATTATTTTGGTAATGGTTTCAGTTCTTCCATATTAGCCATTGATCTATATTGGTTGTTAATATTTTCAAAATTTACCCTTTCGCTGGGAGACATTTTAATTAAAAGTGTTATAATGCTGTTGGTTTTACCAGATAAAACATTTTCAGGGAAAATCTTATTAATCCAAACTAACATTTCATGGTCAAAGTCCACTTGACAGAATTTAATATAAAACTGCAATTTTCTTTAAACTGATTTAAAACAGTTGTTTTAACATGATTTCTGTTTATATATAGATCAACTTCTGTGCCGCAGAAAATATCATTTGTTAAAATATCTTTATTAATAAAGTTGTTTCATGACATTTGTCGAAAAAGAAATTTAATTCTTGACAAAAATATATGCAAACGCGCGTCTTCTGACTGCATTTCTAAGTAGACCGTGAGAGTATCAAATGCGCTGGGGAGTACTACGGTACTTTTTCATGTCAAATAGTATCAAAAAAGTACGATCGTACCAACTTTCCCATCACTGAGTGAAAGTCTTCCTTTAAAATGGATCAGAATTATTCAACTCTGTGAGCTTGATACAAATAAATATGACTCGGAACCTCATGGAGTTAGTGTAACAAATACCAATTCTGTTAGGAAATATTTTTATACGAAAACAGCCACTAAAAAGGTACTAAAAAATGCGTTATTAAACTACTTCAGTCATTAACAAATACTATTGGACAAAAAAAGTGACCCTTTAGAATAGTGGAAGGAAGGCACGTGATACAATATAACCAGCAAGTCAGGTCCTCACAAACATGAAAAATATTTTAAATTCTTTCGATATCGGTAAAATTTTATTTCTACATTTAAACTATGACTAAGTAATAACATCAATTGTGAGAAAAAAATGTTTATTAAAAAATATTTAGAAGATAATTTAAGCGATTAATGCACTAGAAGTTTTAAGAGTACGTTAAAAAAATTATGTACAAAAACTAAACTTCAAACATATTTATTTTCCTTTGATGTAAATTAATTTAAACATACTTGCATTTAATCTTTGTTTTTCCATATTCCATTGTCAATAAAATAATAATTTTTAACTTCCCATATACATACATATTAAAGTATTGAGTAGTATCGAGTACCCAATTGAAAAAGTAGCAAGTAGTACTGAGTATTCAAAAGTAGCCGCTTTTTACAACACTATCCGGGAGACGTACAAAAAAAGCCATCCATCGGTAAGAATGTGTTAGTGTCGTTTAATTGATGAGTTTTCGGAGACGTACAAATAAAATCGTCAATCAGCATTTTTATTTTGTGTTCGTTGTGTGCGATGGCATATATGTCTTCATCGGATGATGATTTTTTGTTATTAGCGGCATTAAAACTTTATGAAATCTTTGTATAAAAAAGCACATTAAACAAATATGCAGAGCTAAATAATAATTTTTCTATCTGCCACACTAATTTTTCATCTATTATTATTATTATTTATAATTATAATAATTCTAGTTCTTCAAAACACTCTAAAATAAAATATATTTTCCTTAAAAAAAGTTCGAAACAAACGATTTTTAATACAGGGTGGGCCAAAAGAAACCAAGGGGTGTAAAAGTTTAATAACTTTTTTGTTTATTAATTTTTTTTATTTTTTCTTTCAGATTATATAGACAACACTTGGAGAATTTATAATGGAGAGGTTCACAACTTAACAGAGAACCAGAACAATAGAATTTTATTATTTAAACCAGAGATCAATTATTTTAAGCTCATTTTCATTTGAATGGCTTTGTTAATAAGCAGAACTGTAGGTTCTGGGGTTCTCAAAATCCAAGAGCCATTCATCAACGCCAATTGCAGCCCATTAGGTGTACAGTATGGTGTGGGATCACATCTGAAAATGTCATTGGGCCCTACTTCTTCGAGAATGAAGATGGAAGTGCTGTAACCGTAAATGGAGAGCGGTATCGGTTTATGATAGAAAATTTTTTACGTCCTGCTCTTGAAAACAGACCTGGTATGTGGTTTCAGCAGGACGGAGCCACTGCCCATATATGTATGTGAACAAGCCAGAGACAATCCTTGAACTCAAGGCAAACATTGTTGCAGAAACTCGAACGCTACAGCCACAAGTTTTGAAAGATGTTATGGAAAATGCTCTAAAAAGAGCCCATCAGTGCGAAGCTGAAAACGGTGGTCATTTAAGAGACATCATTTTTCATACTTAGTGTAAAAAAATTTCCATTTTGTATATTATATAATCTGAAAGAAAAAATAAAAAAAGTTAATAAACAAAAAAGTTATTAAACTTTTACACCCCTTGGTTTCTTTTGGCCCACCCTGTATAAAAACAAGACCTACCCAATGTCTTGTTTTTATATTAAAAATCGTTTGTGAATAAAAAAAAAATATGTACATACTCGTATGTATTTGCTTTTTAGTTAAAAATTTGTTTTAAACACAAAATTCACATACATAAATACACATGCATTTGGGGTTTTAAAAATAATTTTTAAGTAATTTTTTTTATTCACACTACCCATTAAGATTACAAAAATTAGAGAATATAATATAGTATTTATAATAATCATACAGCTGTTTGTAGACTTTTGATTGTTTGGTTTTTTACAAAGATCAGTGGTACATTTTCATAAAGTGCAAATTAATTTATTTCATCCGCGCACTTCTCCATGTCGTCACAGAACAAATAACACAAAGCAAATGACGTTTTTTTCGTCAGAGACGTACAAATAATCAGCCGTCAAATAAAAATATCAAATTTTTTGATTCTCATCAATCAGTGCCGACAACGTGTACGTGCAGCCGAAAAGAAACGACTGCATGCACACAACTATGTGATTGATGGGTTTTTTTGTACGTCTTCTGGACACTTTAGGTATGTATTCAACACTACATATTTGTTATACAATAGACTTGCTGAATCAGTGATGCCAACTTAGCCCTTTTAGGGCTAGATTTAGTCCGTTTTCAGTCAGTCAAAACGCGAAAAAAAATGTTTAGCCCCAAACTGAAAAACGCGCAAACCTAGCACTTTTTACAATAATCTTTCAGCCCTTTTAGCCCCTTTTTAGTTTTTGCTCGATATGGCTACATTTAAACTTTTGCGAACTTTTTCTTCCTTTAATCTAGCAAAATAAAATGAATAAAAACTCGATATTGCTTTACCAATTTAAAAAAGAAGAATAATATAGAGTAATCTTTTATTTCTTCCAAATTTTTTATGCCTTGAAAGTTATTCAGTACAGCCTAAAATAGATAATGTATGCTTTTGGAAGAGCGATAAATCGAAATTTTACTTAATAACGGCCAATTTTAAATGTATCTACTTACATATGTAAACATACATATCGTTAACTTAATAGGAAAAAACTAGATAAAAAAAGATGCAATCTTAATACAAAATTTTTTTAAACGCAATATTATGTGCTTATCTAAAGTGTTTTTAATAAAAATTGTGTTTAAAAAAATTTTGTATCAATATTGCATCTTTTTTTATTTAGTTTTTTCCTCCTCCTGTAAACTATGAAAAACATGAGTTAGGGCCTTTTCGTATTAAGTTAACGATATGTATTAGTGTCATGCACAAGATATCTTATAAGAACTTTTAATACATGAGCGATTTTTCAAATATTTTACTACAGCGAAATCTTCTAAAACAAACGTTAACACCACTGTTTGCAAGAAATTTGTTTCAGTATTATAGGTATAGGAGTAAAGAAGAAAATACTTCGTGACGGATGAATTTGTGATACTTGCTTATTTATACGCATGAGCGCGTGTACAAACGTCATGCCTGTATGTGTGTATGATCTTTTATTTTTCTGCGCACATGCAAACGCACATGCATTAACATTAGTTGGATGCGGTTAATCACATAATAGCTTACCACTTACATATTACACACATACTCAAACATACAATATGAAAAATATCAAGCATACACTAATCAACAGTACTTCTTTTGAGTGTTTGTTGCAAACAAACAGTCTTGGCGACATCGCTTGTTAACACTGATATACACGTACACCAATACATCCATCATGCTTCGCTTATAGTACGACAGCATTTATTATTGGTTTAGTATAATACATGCGACGTGAATACATATAAAAATCATGACTTATTTACATTTCAAGACTGTTTATGCAGGTCTCTAATATGTATATATATTCCTATTATATAAGTATGTATATGCTAACCTTTTAATCTACGTATGTACATACCTTATTGAAATGTAATATGGAATATAAATGAAATATGTACAATATTGAAGCTCTAATGCTATGTATGTGTTGATCTCATGATAGTTATTTATATTCTAATAAATTACTTTACAAAAATTGATTTGATGTTTTTATTTTCAACAGAAACATTTTCATACTAGCCCCTTTTCGCGCTTTTTCGAAAAATTTTACCATTTTTTTAAATATTTTTTTCAATTTAGCCCTTTTTTCAAAAATTTTTACGCGTTTTGAGTCTCAAAAGTTGGCATGACTGTTGCTGATATCGTTTTCTATATGTTAGTTTACATTGAACAACAGCTTGTGCACTACTTCTTAATATTCATAGCAACTTATCTTATTTGAACTAGCGATGCAAAATTCATTACAAACAATTAAGACAAAGTTCAAATAACGCTGAACCGATGGCTGTAGTTTAATAACTGCAAGCGGCAGCGATAATCCTCATTGTTAAAATTATATGTAATCGGATCATGGTATTTGTATTGTAGTATTTGATTTACTTAAATATTAATTATGGTTGGCTCAAAATACGGGCATAGCTTCTTTAAACTTATTTTCAGGTTTGGAAAATCTAATCAAGAGCATTCTATGAAAACCAGCGCAAACAATTACAATAGGTTTACAAAGTGCTTACATATGTATGTATGTTAGTGCCCTATTGAAGTGTTAATAATAAGAAATTTATTAAGGCGATATTATGGAAAATTCTGATCAAAACAAAATTCATGGTTATGTATGTATGTATGTATGTATAATATTACCAAGAAGGTGGTGTTTGCTGAAGTATTTATTCTATAATACCAAAGACCCTGGGTTCTAACCCATTTTTGACAGTCATTAAATAAAAACACCACACCTTTTCCTGATGTGCATTAGTGTCCCTTTTTTCAGTTGTTGTACCAAAGTCCAAGTGATGAAGGCATAGACACTGGTCACTGAACTACTCCTGCTTTAGCAGTTACTAATCCTAATATAACATCAGACCTTACTCCTTCGCCGGTAAAATAATAAGTAAAACAGCTTCTAAAAACAGATTAAAAAAATTTAATGCACCTCATTGACACCAGAGGCGCTGCAATACTACAGTATTGAAAACGTTAAAAATAGCAGAGTTGTAAAAAATAAGCTTTCCTTTATCTATTCCATCACCACCTGTATTCTCTATCAATAACCCTTTCCTAAAGAAGGTAACAACTAGTAATAGTGGTAGTCATTGCTTGAGTGGTACTTCTCTTAAAAAAAGAGAAGAGAGTTGCCAACGTTTCCACTTATTTCCCCTTGTTTTCTTTTATAGTTACGTACGATTTTAAATGAATGTGTTGTTTGTGCTCATTAGAGAGCTGCGTAAACAGTCTTGAAATGTAGAAACGTCATGATTTTTAAATGTATTCATGTCGCATGTATTATACTAAGCCAATAATAAATGCTGTCGTACTGTAAGTGAAGCACGATTTATGTATTGGTGTACGTGTATATCAGTGTTAACAAGCGAAAACGCCAAGACTGCTTGTTTGTAACAAACACCAAAAGAAGTACTGTTGATTAGTGTATGCTTGTTATTTTTCATATTGTACGTTTGAGTGTGTGTAATATGTAGATGGCAAGCTATTATGTGATTAACCGCATACAACTAATGCTAATGCATGTGTGTGCCTTTGCATGTGCGCAGAAAAATAAAAGGTCATACACACATACATGCATAGGGTTGCCAGACGGCCTGGAATGGCCTGGGTTTTCCAGTTTTTTATAGCCTCATCCAGTTACCAGCTAACATAGAATTTATCTAGTTAAAAATTTTTTCTTAAATTTTGAAAAATAATTTCTTTATCAATTATATTTTTTAATTAATTACACAGCGGAACAGTGGTTTTAATGCTTCATTTAAAATAGCCGATCCTTATGTATTTTTATCTGCTGATTACGATAGCATCATTAGTTTTTCCCCAGCAGCTCTAGTTTTAAAAGATATAGTGACAATTAGCATATGCTTAATTTATGCCAATTTTTTATAATTCACTTAGTATATCACGAATGGTACCCCAAACTTAAAAATACTTTCTGGATTATTAAATTTCATTAAATTTTATTTGAGTAGATGAACATTGAGTATATCATGATATCGTACTCTTATTGCATGAATGTTAAAAATCGTGTCTTTTTGGTTCAGTTCTTAAATTTTTTTTATTTAAATTTTTGAAATTAAATTAACTGGTTCTTATGTATTTTTGTCCGCTGATTACGAATATAGTTTTATTATTTATCTATCACTTCTAGTATCACAAATAAAAGACTAAAATTTTTGCTCTCTTATGCCTTCCAAAAAAATTTGTTTTTTGTATCACATATCTGATCAATGCAATTATTACGTATAATAAATGTTGTATTGACCAGTCCAGAAAATTTTTGTTTTATTTGTAGTTATTATATCGAAATTTGCAGCTTTTACCAAAAAAAAAAAACAATTTTAAGGAAAAATTTTAATTTTTAATGCAAAATTATTGGGCCTAATCACGAGTGTGGTATTTCGACTTCTACTACGACTATTTTGTACAAGACTAAAGAATATTGCTTTACAAACTTTTCGTATTCGAAATACGACAGTCGTAATTAGGCTCACTAAAATAATCAGAACTTATCAAAAACTAGAGGCTACATTCAAAATCAGCGACGTCATATTATTAGAAATAATATTTTTTGATGGCGTAAGAAAAGAAAAATTCGATGTATTATTTTTTAAGTATAATGCACAAATCTCTGAAACTAGAGTATATACGAATATAAGAAATCTTTTTTCGTAATTAGCGGACAAAAATTCATAACGACTAGTTATTTAAGTAAAAAATATAATAAAAAAGTTTTATGCTCCTCAATGTAAAGCTATCGAAATAAAGGAAATTGTTTTACAGATTAAAACTAATGACAGAATCTTAATCAGGAGATTTTTTTTGATTATCACTACTAATGTATTATTTATAACTACCACTAAGTTTATGTCCGACACTGGTCGGGCCTAATAATTTTTTTTTATAGATTTAAGATTTGAATACTTATTGTTAGTTCACATATGAAGATACAATAAATATATACATGCATTATAAAAAAATAAAAAAAGGAGATAAAAATACATAAGGATCAGCTTTTCTTATTAAAACAAGGCAAAAATTCCTGTTTTCTGGTTGAGTTTTAATATCTTCTAAGGAAAAATTTTTAATACTAAATAATAAAAAAAAACAATAGTGCTTGCAAATGTACAACCAGTTGTAATTTTCCCTAACACTGATTAGTTACTCTATTTTGTACATCACTGGCAATTTACAACCAAAACAATATTTTCAAAAAGCATCAACACTTTGCTTATTAAGCTTATTTTTAAATTGTCCAGTTATTTTTTCAAAATCCAGTTGAATTTTTTCCATTGTCCAGGTATTTGACTTTTGGTATCTGGCAACCCTATACATGCATGACGTTCGTACACGCTCTTAGGCGTAGAAAGAAGCTAGTATCAGGGCTGTCAGATATGGCGATTTCTCGCCAAACGTGGCGATTTTTTAACTTGTTTGGCGATAAATAAATTTGTTGGCGATTATTATGGCTATTTTTTAAACAAAATTTAACTTTAAAATTATTCTAATTCATGAAAATTAGTTTGTTGAAGGAGTAATTTCAAATATAAATCCTACCAAAACTAGTCTGAAAGAAGTTAAACCAACTTGATTTTGATGATTTTTCTATATCATATTTTTTGTAGTCCTTGAATTTGAATGAAAAAAATTTACAAGAAATAGTTTTTGGCGATTTTATTTCTAATTTTGGCGATTTTCTGATAAATTTTGATACGACAATTTTATAAAAACTTATGATAAAAAATGTGTTATATAAAAACAAATTTATTATCAAATATTTACTGAGGAAAAACTACATATAACTGATTTTTGGCGACTTTTGGCGATTTTTAAAATCAATTTGGCGAAATAGGTCGGAAAAAATCTGACAACCCTGGCTAGTATCACAAATTCTTCCGTCACGAAGTTTTTTCTTCTTTACTCTTATACCTACAATACTCAAATAAATTTCTTGCAAACAGTGTTGTTAACGTTTGTTTTATAAGATTTCGCTGTAGTAAAGCATTTGAAAAATCCCTCATGTCTTGAAAGTTCTTATAAGATATCTTATGCAGGAGACTGGTGCTCATGTGCAAAAACAATACAAACATAAATTTGACAATCGTTCTCTTTCTTTTTTTTGTTTTTTTTTCACTCATCTCAAAGAACGAAAAAAAATTCAAACATTTTCTTTTGTTTATTTTCGTGGTCTGCTTTTAAGTACAAAGTAATAAAAACAAAAATAGATTTATAACAGTAATAGTGTTAATTATTTTTATTAGAAAAATCACGTCCTAACTTCCGTGTTGCGGCATAAAAAGCATAGCTCTAAAGACACATATTCATTATAATAATACTAGTTTTTAATCTATTTATTGGAGTAGCTAGAAATTTTTCAAAGCGGCATTATAGCTATTGATTTTAAACCGATTTTTTTGGTTGCAAATCCCCTCCTCAGAATGGCTTTCTATGCCTATAAATCTGTTGCATATGTCATAGCTTCTTTCTAGAGAAAAATTTGGTATACATGTTTTTTTCTTCATGAAAATAGAATTATTTAATTTTTTTTGCGCAAAAATAAAAGAAAATAATTTTATTGAAAAATAATTAAATTTCCTTTAAAAAGCGGTTGGTCTTAGCTTAAGATCCTAAACGTTTTTGTTTATATTAAATTGTATTTAAATGAATAAAAACTGAATAATGTGAGTTATTGCAATATAATTTTAATTCTAATTTGTCTCCGCTATTTTTTAACTAAATGCTTAGTAATTCTTTAAAAAAAAAAACAAACTTTGTACGTATAGTTCTTATAACAAAAAGAAAGCATTTTTTTTTTAATAAGGACTTAGGTATTTGATTGAAATATATAGTATGATAAAATTAATCAAGCTAATTTTGAAACGGTTAGATATATTTTTCAATAATACACAGCAAACGTTACCTGAGGCTTTTTGATTGTTTTGGCCGTAATCAAAATCCTAGAAAATAATTTTGCAACGACAAAGAGTACAAACAAAACAATGGGCTTTTGATTTAAAAAACTGCTTTGGTATACCTCTACAATCGTATATTTGCAAATAAAACAAAAGCTGAATGACTAATTTTTAAATTATTCATTTCGTTCTCTTTAATTATTATTGCAATAAATTAGCACTATGGCCCTTCTAGCCTTAAACTTTTCGAGGCCTTTTCAAAAGAATTTCGCATCATAAATTCGAAATGAGAAAAATTTAACATAGGTTGTTATTCTTGAATTCTACACAATTAGCACTAACGCACATACATATATATATACATACATACATATGTACATCACTGCTGGCCAGAGAAGCGCCAGAGTGCCGAACATCAATCGGCTTTTTTTTACAAATGAATGCACATACGTAGTGTTGTCAGATATGGCGATATCTCGCCAACCGTGGCGACGAAAATTTGTTTTTGGCGATGAAAGTTTTGAAATGGCGATTGGCGATTTACTTGGCGATATTTGAGCTCCTTGGCGATATTTTTGGCTTTATTTTTACGATTTCAATAAAATAGAATAATGTTAAGATTATAAAATATTTTTTAAGGAATTTTTTCTACAACATAAAATATTTTGTGCAAAAAATTCTAAATGTTGTGACTCTTTATCTCAAACAAAATTTCCTAAAATTCAAGAAGTTTAAACCAAGAATATAGACCACAAAATCTCATTTGGTGTTTATGAAACATAGTGAGGAAAACTTTCTTTTATAAGTTAGAGCCAAAATTTTGATAACGAAGCACCAAAAGTTCTATACGAGTTCTCGCCTAGAGTGTATGAACACGCTGCTGGTACTTACCACTTCAAGGATATGATAAGTATACTTAAATACACATTTAAGTAAATGTTAATTCAGTTGATATCACAAGAATTAAATAATAATTTTTATCTTGGTGCTCAAGTTAAATTTATCCTATTTAGATTGATCTTTGGTATAAGTTATTTTTAAGTCACTTTTGTACGCCAGTATTTATATGTGAATGTAAACACATTTCATAAGTTTTCTTAAATACTATCAGCCTTATTTATAAGACTTAAAAAGTGTTTAGAAAGGTTTTTTAAAACAAATTTTCATACAAAATTTTTCTTAAAAAGCCTTTATAAAGCATTTTTAAGTTTTATAAATAAGGCTGTATAATTTTTATGTTACAATAGACGTTACCTACTGTATTTAAAACTTAATGATACTTGTAATGCAGTTACAAAATATAATATATTTTTGTAGCTATAATTTAATGTTTTATTATATTGGTGATATTCGGCTATATTTGGCGATATTCGACAAGTCATTTGGCGAGGAGGCTGAAAATAAATTTGACAACACTGCACATACGCATATACATTGTCTCGATTTTCTCTCTGTGGGCAACATGGATGTACATCAGTGATGGGAAAGTTGGTACGATCGTACTTTTTTTGATACTATTTAACATGAAAAAGTACCGTAGTACTACCCCAACACATTTGATACTCTCACGGTCAACTTAGAAATGCAGTCAAATGACGCGCGTATTAATATATTTTTGCCAAGAATTAAATTTCTTTTTCGGCAAATGGCACGAAACTTTATTAGTAAAGCTATTTTAGAAAAGTGTAATCTCTCAAAATTCAATACATATAAACGAAAACCAAGGATATTTTCTGTGGCACAGAATTTGATCTATATACATACATATAAACACAAATCATGTTGAAACAACTGTTTGAAATCAGTTTAAAGAAAGTTGTAAAAAGTTTTATATCAAATTTTGTCAAGTTCTAAGGGCAAAAGTGGACTTTGACAATGAAATGTTAGTTTGATTTCGTAATCCACTTTTAGACATGCAAAGTTTAGTCTTAATTCAGCTGTGTGAAAGACAGAAAGAAGAATATCATATCTGTTCCTTTCTCCCAGCTGAATTAAGACTTTGGAAAGTAAACTTTCCGTGTCTGAAAGGAGTATTTCCGTGTTTAAAAGAGGTATGAGATTTACCCTGGAAATGTTTTATCTTGTAAAACCAACAGCAATATACAACTTTTAATTAAAATGTTGCCTAGCGGAAAGAAAAATTTTTAAACTATTAACAATCAATACTTGTATAGAGCACTGGCTGATATAAAAGAACTAAAACCATTAACAACAGAAAATATATATGTATCTATAGTGACTTAAACTAAAAACGTATTAGATAAATACATGTTTCATGATATATCGAGAGTAGCTTACGGAATTTTGTCCATACCTCACTCCTCTACAAATGTCGAAAGGATTTTCTCTTACCAAAATCTCATGAAAATAAAACAAAGGAACCGATTTTATGTTCCAACCGTATCAAGTCTTATCCAGGCCAAAGATTTATTGAAGGCTAAAAATTCATCTTGTTATAACTTTGACATTTGTACCTGCATATGTATATATGTATGTATATACTTTGTGTCCTTTTTTATTTCTTTGTTTCTTTGTATATGAATTTTTGACCATTTTTTGTTAATAAAATTTAAATAAGAACAATAATAATAATTTTTGGTACTCTCGGGATCAAAAAAGTACTCAAAAAAATTTTTTTTGATACCGAAAAGTAAATCTTATTTCCCATCACTGATGTACATAATAATCACAGAAATTAACCTCTGCTTCTCTCATTAAATTATCATTGGTAAAAAACCACTTCTCACGCTCTTTCACTCTTCCATGTTAAAAATTTAAAAACCACATTTAGTTCTTGTCGGCTTTTATATTGATGCACTTCATTTCGTGTTAAATGTAATAAGTAGTAAGAAGTGATATTTTATAATAATTAAATAAAGTAAATAAATGAAAATAACTGCATACCTGTTAAAGTGTTATCTTATAATAAGTCATTTAAAAAATATATCAATTAGTAAAGCTTCTTTCTCTTGTAATAAAAAATATAAGCAATTAAAATTAGTGCAAAAATATATAAAAACCGCTTGTTGTTGTTGTTATTGTTGTTTTCTTTCAAGTTTGTATTCGTTTTAATGTGCTTGTTTTTGTTATTGTTTTTTTTCTTCTTTCATATGTACATACATATGTACATGTTCATATAAATAAGTATGTATGTATGTATTTAAGCAAAGTGTTTTAATAAGAAAGTAAAGTGCAAGTCGATGCAGTCAGTATCCGATCACAAACGAAATAAAGGGTGTTTTTTATTGAGGTATAGAACTTTAAGTTGGCATCACTTTTTTAACTGGTGGCCATTTTGTCAGCTGTCAAGTGATTAATATTTAGTTTGGTTTGCCATTTCATCATGAACAGGTTGACAAAAGAACAACGCTTGCAAATCGTGCAAATTTATTTCGAAAATAATGGTTTAGTTCGCGAAGTTTACCGCAAGCTCCGTCCATTTTATGATCGACATAATCGTCCATCAGAGCAATTAATTCGGTTAACCATGGATCGTTTTCGCACTACGTTTACTCTATGTGATAATACGCATCCGCAGAGACGTCGAACAGTGCGCACCGAAGAAACAATTGCCGCTGTAGAGCAAAGTGTTGAAGAGGACCCGAATGAATCGATTCGCCACCGTGCACAGTAATTGGAGCCGACTGACTAACCGACTATTTTGTTCCCGAATTGGATGGCATGAATGTGGATGAGTTGTGGTTCCAACAATACGGCGCTACATGCCACACAGCGCACGTCACAATCGATTTATTGAAGGAAACATTCGATGAGCGCATAATTTCGCGTAATGGACCTGTCAATTGGCCACCAAGATCGTGTGATTTGACACCATTGGATTATTTTCTTTGGGGATATGTGAAGTCGCTCGTCTACGCCAACAAACCAGAAACGTTAGGGGACTTGGAAGCCAACATTCGTGGCGTTATTGCCAACATACGGCCCCATATGCTCGAAAAAGTGGTTGAAAATTGGACCTGTAGAATTGGCTTTATTCGAGCCAGCCGCGGCGGCCACATGCCCGAAATCATATTTAAACATTAATGGCATAAAATTATCCTTCCAATAAAGCCAAATTGATGGACATTAAAACGATTTTCTTGTGTTTTATTTCAATTCGAAGTTCTATACCCCTTAAAAAAACACCCTATACATATGCAACCATAATTAAATAATAAATGAAATTAAAAAAACATAAACAAAATCCCTTCAACCAAGCTAATTCAATTTATTCAACTCTCTTCCTTTAAGTATTATGGCCAGCGTTACCGTTTGTGCTACTAAAGTATCAATTTGCTACTTTATTACATTTTTGATACTTTTAGTGACACTTTTTTAAAATCAGCTAAATCTGCTACTTTTTGTTACGCTTTGACCCTTTTTGCCCCTTTTTAGAAATACCATTAGTTGATTTAATTTTTTCGCAGCAATATGTTTGTGTATTAGTATTATTTCTTATGACAGACAGCGTTGTCAACTCGGTGCTTTTCGTACCGTTTTTAGTGCTTTTTGAAATTTTCGACGTGGAAAATGTTGAAGTTAGTGCTCGGTGCTTTTTTAAACAAATTTTTGGTGCTTTTTATTTCATGGCGGTGGCACTTAACCCAAAATTCAAAAAGAATTTTCCTTATAAAACATTTAAAAAACATAAGCACTGAAGTTAAATGGAACATTTCAAAATATTCTAATAAGCTTGTACAAAACTTGGTTGAAGAAATACGTGAATTTTATTCTAAAACAATCACATTTTTAGCACAATTAATTGAAAGTGTTTTGCCACACGACAAAGAAGACATAATGCAAGTATAGTCTAATAGCGAAATATTTTTTAGTCAAACTTCAATGTTTAAACTCAGAAGTTGGTCACGTTTTTACCTTTATTACTTTATTTAAGTCTAAAATGCGTAAAAATTTTCCTTACACTTGGCTTTCTATAAAAGCGGTCTGAAACGAGAAAATTGTGTTGCTAATAGAGCTGCCGTTTTAGATTACATATTTATAACCTACTTCGTTACTTTTTTCTAAAAAAAAATAGTACATATAATTTAAGCTTATATAACTTGGTTAACTTGCAAATTACTCTTTTTTTAATTTTGTATCTTTGTTATTAGTATAACATTTGCTGTGAAAGAATGTTTCCACAGCATTGTTTAATAAAAATCAAATTTTGAAAGTCTTGATTTAAAAAAAATTAACTACTGCTCCCATCGAGTTTAAAATCTAATCAGCAAGTCATAAAGTTTTGCCAATTGCTGGTAATTTGACTAATTTCAGGTGATTTGTTTCTTCGTTGACGAAAAAATTAAATTTTTTATAATAACTTAAAAAGGTTTCGTCAAATTGATTTTAGAATTCACCGATTCTTATAGAATCAAAATGTGTATCGGATGCTTCAAATTTGAAGTTTTAGGGATAAAATGCAAGGTCAACCGACTTCTATATTTTTTACATAAAAAAATTTTTTTATAAAACAAAAAAATTTTAATTTAGTGCTTTTTTACTTAAATTACTCGTTTTTCCTGGTTTCAGTGCTTTTGGAAATTTAAAAGTTGACAACGTTGATGACAGACTATTTTTTTATATCAACCTATACGAAAGCTGAAATTTTTGTAACAAACTTTGAGTTGATTACGAGAAATAAGCAACTGTCTATGATTAAATTTGTTGGAAGTTGATTTGGGAGATTGGAGTCCAACAGAAGATCTTGTCAAGAAACATATAGCCACATTTCCAAAAAATTTAAACCTCAGAAAATTTTGCATATATTATTTATTTAAAGTACAACAATTTCTGATTATATTATACATACATATCGTTAGCTTTATATAGAAAGACCCTTACTCAATTTTTTTTAAATCGAGGTTTTTGTATATTTCGATAGAACAATTATGTTCGAAAAAATGCAGAAATTTCTATTTAAAAAAAAAAAAGTTAGGGCCTTCCTAAATCAAGGTAACGATATGTATGTACTACATGCTTATTGTTTCGATTAAGCAACGTCTATATTGATTTATTTCCTGCTTAAGAAAATCATCAGTAGATTTCAAACCGAACATTTTTGAAATAAGCTAAAAAACTTCATATGGCACACAAAATAATCAACACTAAAATAAATATGAGTGATGCTTTTTCTTCTGACGGAGTTTTCTTTAATTTGGAAAGATTTTCGTCATCCTACGTCAAATAAATACTTATACTTCGGTATTTCTTATACATATAAGATATTCAAGAATTGTTAACTAGTTTTTTTATCTATAGATTATTAATGTTTTTCAATTATTACGTGTAAATAAAATATTATCTATAAAAAAATTAACAAAACTAACTCAAAGTCGTGTTTTTACTTTGATTTTTTGTTTCTAAAATAGTTGCCCCTTTTTTGAAACAAATCCCCATTTTTGTGCCACTTTTATTTCTTAAATCCCCTTTTTGTGCTACGTTTCGAAAATTCTCAACGGTCACACTGATTATGGCTTTCAAACAACAACAAATAAGAGAAAAAAATTGTTAGATCAAGAAAAATACTACAAACACACACACTCATGTTTTGTTTTTTTTTTACTTGTAAGCTAATAAATGCGTGTGTAGTGTGAGTGCATGTAGTAGTAGCAACTTTAAACGCTTATACCTCCCAAAATACTAAACCGATTTCAATAAAATATAGATTCTGCACATCTTTATAAAAAATCCTTTAAAACCATATAAATCTTTTTTAAATCGGTGCGGTGGTACCAGCGTAAAAGGGATTACAAAAAACATGTTCGCCTATTAATTATATAGATAGATTTGTATTTAAATACACATTTAATTAAACGTTAATTTGGTTTTATCACAAGATTTAAATAACAATTTTAATGTTTTATTTATATTGATTTTTTAGAATAAGTGATTTTTGAGTATTTTTTATGCGCGAGTATTTATTAATTTGTTAAAGTATTTTCTAAAAATTTTTTTTAAATTATATAATAAGGGTTTTCATGAGAATGTTCAAAAGTCTCGCAAACTGTGCAATTGTGCATTTTTACACTCTCGTAAATAATATGTCAAAAATTGTATGGAAATTTATTTTCACAAACCTTTTAACTTTGCCCAAAAATTTCCACTCGTAACCTTAAGCTGTGCAATTGTGCATTTATTCAACAACAACTTTTTTGTTTTTTTTTTTTTGCTTCCTTGAAGCATTTTTGGATACACACACGCACTTTTTATTTTAATAGAAATTTTTAAATATGTATTTAATTTAAGACTGCTTGGAATTTTATATTTTTTTTATTTTTCTTATATTAATTTTTCTGACATTTCATTCAAATTAACTTTGCTGTTTTCGCAAAAGTTGAAAAGGGGCTTCATGAAACAAGTCTCGCATATTTGCCCAATTGCACAAATGTGAATTTTAAGAGGTCTCATGAAAACCCTTAATGTTATTAGTTGACTATAGATATGACGCACTGAATTTAAAATGTAGCACTATTTGTAAAACAATTACAATACAAAAATATTTTTGTAGCCCAAATTGAATGTTTTATTACATTGGCGATATTTGACTATATTCGACCAGTCATTTGGCGGGGAGCCTAAAAATAAATCTGACAACACTGCGTATACGTAACACACAGTTTGGCATAATTGTATATAACTCATACGCAGCCTTTGTATATGTGACAGCGCATAGAGAAAGGGACCTAAGGGTAAAAAAATAAATTTTCACTTTATTTTTCTTTTTTTGATGTGGACAACATCTGAGCATCGAATGAGATCGATCCCATGCCCCAAAAGTGTTCCCTCCCAGAGATATGCTCGTTTTATGATGTGATGGTACACGAAAGATACACGTATTTAAATCTTTAAAATGGCTCTCCTGAACAAAACCGGTTTTTACCCTTAGGTCCCTTTCTATTTTGCGCGTCACATATAGAAATACAGGGTGTCTGGTGGAAAATTTATATTTTTAAATACGATTATTTAAAAAAGCAATAAACGGTGCCGAGGGAGGGTGGCGCCGATGGAACTTTCGATTGCACGGATTTGTTAGCCACTATGCCGCAGTGGTCGAGTGAGCATCGCGCATTCGCTGTGGAGATATTTTTTAAGAGTAATGATTCTTACGTAATTGCTCATCGAAGATTTGGTTCAAAGTTCGGTATTCTGCGAATACGTGATGGACCGAGTGTAAATTTAATTCGTTCGTGAGTGCAGAGATTCCCCACAAATGCTTCGGCTATGAATATCCAACGGCTATACCGAAAGAATTTTGCTTCATAGATCAAACGAAACAAACTTATGAAAAAAATTCTTTCAGTGTAGGACCGAGTCGATCTTCAAGGACTCCCAAAAACAATGAACTGGTTGAAAGCACTTTACGAGAAAGTCCGCGACTTTCTATATGGAAAAGAGCTGGGAATGGGACTTCCAAGAGCGCTTATTCAGATTATTCATAAAATTTTAAAAAAGGGTCTAAAGTTAAATGTTTTCAATTTCGGTTAACCGGTTAATCGAACTCCCGGCTTTTGGGCATATTTGCGGTTTTTAGGAACCCGGTTTTTCCTACCCGGTTAACCGGTTTTTTATATCTGTAAAAATTTTAAATTTTCCTTATTTTATTGTTGTATGTACCTCACTGTTATCAGCTGTTGTTAGCAATTTTAAAATTTGTGTTCAACACAATTGGAAAATCATATAGCAGTTTCGCAGAAATTCTACTACTTTGTCTACATGAGATAATTTCCCAAAGAAGAAATATGACCCTAACTACACTATTTTTATATTTACATAATGGTTGTTTTCCGAAATATTGCGAATTTATAAAAAAAATTGTCAAAATCTACTCTACAAGAGACTATTTTTTATTGGAGAAAATGAAACAATTAAAAGTGAATTAGAATCTGAAGATTTTGAAATTTTATCAAATTCCGAAAGTTTAGAGGAATAACTTAACTTAACGTTAAAATCTATTCAAGATTTAAGTAATTAATGCAAGCATGTTAATCTCAATAACCTTCAAAATGACTCCGACAACAAGAGAACGGAAAAATTAAATCCTCACAAAAACATAAATGTGAAAAAGGGCCAAGTTCCTATCAAAAATTACGGCCATTAAAAGTTGTGAGATATAAATTTTGACCAAGTTCTTGTTTGCCACAATACATATAATTTCATATAATTTCTAGATAATCTGATAACTTGGCAATATTTTTACCTTTCCAAAAAAGGACAGAATAATATATAAATGTTCATTTCTTTATATTAATAAAAATGTTGTCAAGTTGGCAGATTATCTAGAAATTATATGACACCCTTACGATTACAAATTTTTATCATACATAATATATTTCTGTGTTAGGTATTGTGGCAAAGAAGAACTTGGCCAAAATTTATATCTCACAACTTTTAATGGCCGAAATTTTGGATAGGAACTTGGTGATTTTTCACATTTATGTTTTTGTGAGGATCTGATTACTTTTTGAAAAGATTTCTATAATAACACTTTTTAAACTTAAAATTTCTTGTGTATTTTATTTCTTTTGATGATCACTGTGCCAGTTGAAAATGGCAGAGTTACATAAAATAATGGGTAAGAGTGTGATGGGAGTTGAATTGTTGACCTTAAAAATGCACTATTGTGTCATTACAACGGGTTGCAAATGTGTATGCAATTTGGTAAGAGCCGACTGGAAGAAACATGTAAAATACAGCGTATATATATTTACATGTTAAATAAAGTCTGCTTAGCCGAAGTACATAAATCAAAAGGATATGCCCAATGTGTATGCAAACCTTCAATAGCGTAGCTGGTGCTTCTAATTTTTGGAATTTCCGATTGAGTAAATCAATTACAATTTGTGTACAAAATGTCAGCTCTCTATAGTATAATATTACGTAAAATTTTCATGAGCCCGCTGACTTTTATATCTGCTAGTGCTTATGGTTCATAACAAGTTAATAAGAAATACCTGAGTATTAAATTAAAAACTGCTAAGCCTAAGTAACTGAACGAAAAAGCTAAGATTTATGGCTGAAGTCACGGCTACTTTTCAAAATAGGGAATTTTTTTTTGGATAAGTGCAATGTGTATGAAAAGTTTTAATAAAATGTATGTTAATTTTGAGTTTGAAGTGCTTGTTTCCGCCCTCTGATAGCAACTTCTGCTTTCATATTTTTCTTAGTGATCTCTTATCTAGATTTATTTGTGTATCAAATTTAAGCTCGCTAGTGCGAATTGGAGTTTTAACGTCGTGGCCCCGCATACCGGGTAAAACTTTTTGGTTTTAAGATTTTCCCATTGGCTTACGCAGCTACACTTACTAGTGTATAAAATGTCAGCCCTCTATCGCGAATTATATTTTTAGATTTTATCAGCATTACCTCTCCTCACTATTCCTAACTCAAAATTTAGTTGTGAGCAGCGCTTATAATTCATGCTAATTTTCTTCTAAAATGTGATAGACCGATGTAGATTAAACACAAAGCTAACATTTTATGAGAGTGATCAAGCCCAATTTTTAAGGTGATGCAAGATTTCACTAAATTGGCTTGAATTAAAAGCTGTATATTAAGTATTTAGTTCAAAACAATATTAGCGTGGCCCCGCCCATTCTGGTAAAATTTTTTGGGTTTTCAAATTTTTCTAGTTTGTTTCTCACTTAGACCTACTTGTATGTCAAGTTTCAGCTCCTTAGCACAACTTTTAATTTTTAAGTTTTATGGGGGCAGCCCCGCCCCTCTAACTAAAACTTTCGGGTTTTTAGATTTTTCTAGTTGGTTTCTCACCTAGACCTACTTGTATATAAAATTTCAGCTCCTTAGCGCAACTTTTAACTTTTAATTTTTATGGGCGTAACCCCGCCCACTTTTCCAAAGTCAAAATTTTTTTCGGTCTGTGCTTATTATTCGTGTCTAGTTTCATTACAAACGGATAATAATAGCTAGATAAATAGTATATCTAAATATGCTGAGCCGCAGGCCATTAAAATGAGGTTTAAATTGTATGGGCGTGTCAACGCCTACTTTTTTAATGAAAAATTTATAGCCGCAGTAGATATGCCGAATTTCAATAAAAAAAAAGCTTCCATTAAGCGCCTTAAATTAGCATTTTTAATTCTGACCTTTATGGGCGTAGCCCCGCCCTCCTGGCGTAAATTTCCGGGTTTTCAGATTTTTTTATTTTATTTCTTACCTAGACCTAGCTCTGTATCGAATTTCAGCTAAATAGCACAAATTTTAATTTTTATGGGCGTAGCCCCGCCTTCCTGGTTAAAATGTTGCGGGTTTTTAGATTTTTCTGGTTCATTGCTCACCCAGATCTTCTCGTGTACCAAATTTTAGCTCTCTAGCTATAGCAGAAGTGCTTCATCAATTTGATGAGTGTGTCAGTGGTCAGTGAGTGGTCAGTGAGTATGTCTTAATATATGCACTTTTTGCACCCCTATGTCTCCGGAACCTTTCATTGTAAGACTTTCAAACTTCGCATATGAGGTTATATGAATTTATTCTAATTATGGTTTAAATATCATAATTTTACGGTCGCGGGGAATAAAGTTATGAGGGGGGTAAAAACAGCTCGAATGGCTTCGTGTAAATATACACACTGCGTGCATTGGCCAGAACTTGGCCTGGAGCACTACCGTGCTCCTAGATATGCTATATCGACATCAACTATCAGCAGAGATGATAAAGTTGGTACAATTGTACTTTTTTTGGTACTATTCAAACCTTAAAAGTACGTTGGTACCTCCGTGACTCATTTGGTACTATTTGAAAAATTTGCGAGACTGCCCCTTGTTTTTTCACACAAAAAATAAATCGCGATCATTTAAAGTATATCCAATTTGAGAAAAAATTGGCGAATTTGATTTGTTGTTGAGAGCTACTACTATCTTGTTAGATATGCATTACACTTGTTTGGTTTTCTATAAAGAACTATATCTAACTTCACCGGTGTTTCGTTCTCAATGTGATAGCATCGTCATCATTTATTTTATCTAGTGTATTATAAAATTTATAAGAAATAAAAAACTTGCTGTATTAATAACATATCAATCGTTTAAGTGATGGAATTAAATGAAGCTAGGTATGCTATATAAGTATATACATATGTAAACAACCAAAATTCACTTTGAAAAGAAAAAATTTATATATTTATCTAGAAATAAAATTTAAAGTTGTATAGTTACGGAATTTGAAATAAATGTTAAACAGTTCTATACAACCCTTTGCGAAACTAAATTTTAAACTCCCGAAAATATTAGTAGTATAGCTCCTTTCTTGTTAAAAAAAAATCCCAAAAGAAAATGGAAATTATGATATATACTATAAATAACGAGTTTCGAGCTTTGAAAAATTAATTGGATGAGCTAATGTTTCCGTAGCTTTCAAAAGTTATAAGGAGAATATTGTAAATTCCACACTCATTGGCGAATGTGGAAAGAATATTTTAATAATCAAAACGAAGACTCGAAAGTCTATTACAAACCAAAGACTTTTCGAAAGGCAATAACTCGTATTTTTTTTACAAAATTTTTTACTTTAAAATTGTGTTCTGGAAAACTAGTATTTTTTTGAGTTCTGACGTTATTTGAGTAAATGAGCGATATGTATGATATGGAATATAATAAAAATAACTTAAAACAAAAAACCGAGTTTAGTACTATTGGGATCGAAAAAGTACAATTTTAAAAGCTAATTGGTACGAAATTAGTTTTCTCATTTATCATCTCTGACTGTCAGTAAAATAATCTTCTCCTCTCTTTAATAAAAAACTAAATTGAAAAACAGAATGTCTTCTAAGCATTTGGATTGTGTTTTGTTATTGAAATATACTTTTAAAAAACTTCATAAAAGTCACATTTGGTCTTTATAAATTTTTTTTAGTCACTATTTTCGTTTTTCTTACAATAAATTACAAATTTTGTGTAACAAATGCTATTTTTAAGTTATTTTTGTTGCTCTTTAAATTAAAATGAATAATTTTTTACATTTAATTTTTTTTTATTATTTAATGGACGGTTAGCGGATTAGTCGGTTTTTTGAGTTCGGTTAACCGAAAAACCGGTTTTTAAAAAACCTTGCATTTACTTTTTATAATATAAATATTAAAAATAATTAAAAATAATAATAATAATATAATAATAATATAAATAATAATAAATAATATTGTTTCTGTAGAGAAAAGGACTTTATTGAGAAAAATTACCAAAATTCTTTTAGTCTTTAAGTGTTACTTGTATTTTTTTTATAGCTGAAATATTCCAAAAACTTTAACATGTTTGTCTGGCATTCATTTTCAGTGCTATGGATTGTTTTTGTTTATATCGGTTTTGCAATAAATAGTTTTTCCATATTATACATTTAAAAAAACAGAGTTTTTTTGTCCATTCATTTCATGAGTTTATTTTTATGACAAACGACATACAATTTCAATTGATTTTTACGACTTCAATGATATTACCAGGCATTTTTGTCTGCTGGCTTTTTTCATTTTACATTACTTTTGTACATTTTGATTGATTGCTAAAAAAAATTGTATGTTTATTTTTGTGTTACCCTTTTTTCACAGTATAAATTTCATTCAGCTTTCCAACAAAACAGTCAAAACTCAAATACATCAATACGTAAATGAAATTAATCAAATATTGGACACATACGAATGGCATTTAACCAAACAATAATAATAATGGTGTCTCTTGAAGAGTCTCAAGATTCCCAGGTTTGTTTATTTTAATGTTATCCTCTTATATATTTATACATGCCAAGGAAACACTTAGTGTCCTCATTACAAGACCTTGTTTATGATGATTAAATTTATTTTTAAGCGAACCTCTTTGCCAATTGCAAAGCACGAATTACAACAAGCCAATGTCGAGGGTATATGTAACTTTTCTAATTTAGATTGAAAAAAAAAACAAATAAAAATATATTTAAGTTTAAAATTTTTAAACGCACTAATAATCACAAATTAATATTTTACTTATTAAGTAAAATATTTTTTTATTAAAAATATATTGAAATTGATTATTGAGGGTTTAGCTGGATCTTATGCGCATTTCACTGTTGCTAATGCAGATCATCAGGGAACCTTTACCCAAAGCTTCTTAGAACAACTAAAGTTATTATATTATAAACTTTTATTTAAACACATGAGAAGCTCAATAACAAATAACAAAGTTGAAACAAGAACTCAATAATCAACATGTTTTTAGGGTTCCGTACACCAAAGGTGAAAAGGAACCCTATTGTTTTCGCTACGGTGTCCGTCTGTCCGTCACACGGTATTTTCTCAGGAACCGTAAGAGCTACGGACCTGAAATTTGGACACAGTATGTAGAACCTTGGCCGCTACAACAACAAATACATGAGAATTAAAAATTAAAGGGTGTTCCAAAACGAGCAATGAAATATGTTAAAATCCCATGTTATATAGATACAATTGTATGAACATATGTATATTGAAACTTGAAATTTGTAAAATTAGTGTATTTTTATACAGACTACAACAATTAACACTAAAATTTAAAAAATTTAAATTAAAGGGTGGTCCATCAGTTAATGCAATTTTGACTATGTAATTTTGACAATTTGCTATATCTTGGAAACCGTAAGAGGCAAACACTTGAAGTTTTCAAAAACGGTAAAACTAAAAAAACCGAAAATTATAAAATCGCCAAACCAAAAAAAATAGCCAAAAATTAAAAAAAAATCGCCAAAACGAAAAAAATCGCCAAAATTAAAAAAAATTCTAACACTAAAATAAATCGCCAAATTCGAAAAAATCGGCAAAATGAAAAAAAAACGCCAAAATGAAAAAAAACGCAAAAAATTGAAAAAAATCGCCAAAACGCGAAAATGTCGCCAAAACTAAAAAAAAAATTAAATAAACAAAAAAATCGCAAAAATTAAAAAAAATCGCCAAAAATAAAAAAACTCCAAAAAAACCGAAAAAATCTCCAAAACAAGAAAATAAAGTGTCTAAACTAAAAAAGAGCCAAAACTTAAAAAAATCGCCAAAACCGAAAAAAACGCAAAAAAACGACAAAACAAAAAAACCGAAAAGACCCCAAAAACGAAAAAAATGCCAAAACTATATATTATATAGGATGAAGTTTGTATTAAATATCTAGTGTTCGTACGGAACCCTATGTGCGCGAGTCATAGTCGCACTTTACTGAATTTATTATTTTCTTACTTTACTATTGCTACATTGGCTGACTTTTTTTCAGCTTCAAATTGTAGTCGTAAGAGTATGTAAAAGAAAATAAATGTAAATAGCAACAATAGCTATTTAAGAATAGAGTGTTGCCACACAAGTATTTTTTTGACCGGGTGCAGCCAAGTTAATAATTAGTGTTTTTTTATGGGAATTGTTACAATTTAAGTTTAAAATTTTTAAACGCACTAATAATCCCAAATTAATATTTTACTTATTAAGTAAAATATTTTTTTATTATAAATACATTTATTTTTTTTACATACTCTTACGCCTACAAATTTGAAGCTGAAAAAAAAGTCAGCCAATGTAGCAATAGTAAAGAAAGAAAACAAAAAACATGTTGATTATTCAGTTCTTATTTCAACTTTGTTATTTGTTATTGAGCTTCTCATTTGTTTAAATGAAAGTTTATAATATAATAACTCTAGTTGTTCTAAGAAGCTTTGGGTAAAGGTTCCCTGATGATCTGCATTAGCAACAGTGAAATGCGCATAGGATCCAGCTAAACCCCTCAATAATCAATTTCAAGGTATTTTTAATAAAAAAAAACATTTTACTTAATAAGTAAAATATTAATTTGGGATTATTAGTGCGTTTAAAAATTTTAAACTTAAATTGTAACAATTCCCATAAAAAACAATAAAAATATATTTATTTTATTGCCGTATGCAACTGAAATTTTGTAGTGAATGAACTTTCTCGATAGACTTATATAAGGTGTATTTAGCTCAATTCGCTTTGAAAAATTTATATTCCGAATGAATGAAAAAGGTGTGTTGATACCTAATGGATATTTAAATTACAAGCTGCAAATATAGTCAGTAATAACCTAATACCGATCCATCTTGCGTTATTGCATATATACATACATACATTATTAACTTCTAAGAAAATTATAAAAAAAAAATTAAATAAACAACAGGCTTCGTAATTTTCTTATTGTGGAAAATATTTTCATAAAAATACGTCAAAAGCCAAATAGAATTATTAAAAGGAAATATATTAAAAGTTAAACTTTAAAATGTATAACCCTAGACATAAACCGGCGTGCTTAACAGAGCTCTGTTAATAAACAAGAATCAAAACTCTGTTAAATATTAAAAAATTAGTTTTTTCTTTCAAAATGTCCAAAAACAAACAGACTGTTATGACTTGCGACTATTGGACATTAAATAAAGGCGTTCAGGAATATCCTCCAATATTGCCCCCCACTGCTACGGGTTTTCTGGAATCATTAAATAATGTATCTAAATAAAGGGGTCATACAAAAGGAACATAGCTTCAAATTTATGATTAATTTTGCTTAGAAAGTCGGGTATCAAGTCCATTTTGTGATAATAAATTTAATTATATTATTAAACAGAGGTCTGTTTTTATTAACATAGCTCTGTTGAGCACAAAGGTTTGTGTCTAGGGTTATACATTTTAAAATTTTTCTTCAGACATGCATAAAGATATATACATACGTATATATATACGGACCAACGACTTGCGAGAAAATGTAAGTCATTTATTGCTTAGCTCCTATTCAGGAACTATGCTTTAATTCTTTTTAACACATTGACTGTCAAGCAGTTTTGACAAAAATATGCACAAACTGCCAAGAACTTTTTTTTTGTTAGAAATGCGTGTAATAGTGTTGAGAAATAATATCTGTGGCATCCTCGATCTATTGTATTGTTTATTTTTGGTTTTATGGCAGCTTTTGTATGTCATATGTTTGTACGACATGGCAGTCAACGTCTAAATAACAGCCGTAAAAGTCATTGTCGGACAAAATTGAACGATTATATATCCAAAATAATAATAGTAAATAATTGGAATTTTACGTTTATGTATCCGAAATAATAATTAATAATTGGAATAAAATATAGAAAAAATACTAAAAAAATTCAAAAAATATTAATATCATATTGTTTTCCGTGTGAAACCCACAAAAATCATCATAGGGCAATGATTTGTTTTCCAGAAATGCGCGCAAATTGATTACCTGCTCGAAAAATTACAAAAAATTAACTGACTGTCGTACAAAAACAGCTTACAATAAAATCTATAGAACAACACCTGTAGTACTAAAACGAGAGATATGGCAGTAAATACAATTTTTAGAATATCATTAGGTCTGTTCATTTACTTGCCCAGCAGAAACAAGCAACGCGAGAGTAAAGAAGAAATTTACATAATTAATCTGCCAGAGATACGAATAAGTAAATGAACGCTTTAATTGTAAAAACTTGCAAAAATTTCAATTATATCAGAACCATGGATGGAGATCATAATACAATTCTAATTTTTTGATGTATTTTGTCTCATAATATTTTAAATTGATTTTTTTTAACTGACACTTAATATAAAATACTTTACATAGTTGCATGTATTATTGCAATTTTTATGAATTTTTTATAGTTTTTTAATTTTATTCCATTAACAAATACAAAAATGCAACTTTCCATCTCTAATCAGATGTGAGAAATAAACAAAATTCTTTGACAATAAAATTGAATTTATGTGGCTTAATGGAAGAAAAAAAAATATATTAAGAAAATATGATTTAATTTTTCATACGTATACATATTTTTTAAAGAAATAAATGCACATTTTTCAGTTTTCCTTTTTCAGATATTTTTTTAATAATTAATTTGACAACAAAACACACAACAGGCAATGTGCACACTTCTACCGATATTCGGTAGATTCTACCGAATATATTTGTGAATTTAACAATCTACCAATTCTACCGAACAAGGCCTAAAATCTACCGAATATTGTTATTTAGTAATTTAAGTCGATATATGTGTAAATTGCCTATTTTGCCACATAGCAGTGCGGCCGCAGAGCGGTAATTTTCTGTCATGAAAATCATTTAAACAGAACAAAGAAATCGGTTAAAAACTGAAACTATAAGCAGTGTTGCCAGAATTTCTAAGGATAAAATCTGCAAAACTTAGCAATTTTTACGAAAAAATCTTCAAAATCTGCATTTCATTTTTAAAATCTTCAAAAAATCTTCAAAGCAATTTTTAAAACAACTTATTTTATATTATATTCAAGAAATTTACATAAATATGGATGTATATGCGTAACATAAATATTTTTTCGTTAACCCATATTCATAAAATTTAAATTCGGTTTAAAATGTATTGTATTTAATTTTTTTTTTTTAAATTTTGTTAAAATAACTTTAACACTTTATTTTTTATGAATATAATTCTTTAATGTATGAGTAATGTGCATTTCATTTCTGCTTAAGAAACTCAGTTGACTTCAACCAAAAAATGTTTAAAATAAGGTAAACAAGTTCATATGTTTATAGCACGACTATCAATATGTTATTAAGAATTACGTACACAAATAGGTTATATTCATAAAAATTATTTTGGGTTACAGAACGTTTAACAAACAAATTTCCATACAAAGTTTGTTTTGTAAACCTTTTGTAAACCAAAACCTATTTTTTATGAATACGGGAGAATAAGCTTAAAAGCTTCAAGCAAAAATTTTTACAAGCTAACATCTTCGATTTTGAATACATTATTATTTTCGAATTAAATTTTTATAATTAGTTTGGCGGCTTTTCTACACGCAACGTCTTGGGTTTGTTGAATAAAAAAAATATAGAATAAGATGTCTTTTCTCTTCTCACTTACAAACTCAAGACTTTGCAAAGTAAACTTTGCGTGTGGAAAACCCGTCTTTATTAAAGAGAAACGAAATGCATATTACCAACAAACAAATAAAAAATGTTCATAGTTATGTGCAAATAAATCATAGTGGACCCAATTGGCTCTCAGAGTGGAGTGCGATATAGCATCACACACCTATGCGCAAATAATATAAAATGAATGAAAAAAGAAATCTGATATGTAAAAAATTATACAAAAAGTCATTTAATTTGTTGCATAAATATCCAAAGGACTTCGAAGTTTTGTTTTATTCAAGTTTATTGACTGAAAACTCTTTCGACATTTGCAAATCAATTTAGTAAAGACATTTCATTTTCAATAAACTTAGGGCTGCAAAATCATAATCAGAATAAGCTCATTTTATATTAGATATTAGTTTACAGAAGCTTGCCAAAGTAACTTCTCCTTTTTCTTTCATGATGTCTTCTAAGTTCAAAAATTGTAACTCTCTAAACCAGGGACCGTAACGGTTATAATTTTTATTTTAAAAATCACTTTTTAATCATTATTTCTTGATTTTTATTTATTCCTCACAAAATAACAATTACTTTTTGATTTTTATTTTTTTGCTTAATTTTTAAAATGTAGAAAGTGAAATTTTTGCGTTAAAATTAATATTGACCGATTTAAAATTAAATTTATCGCCATAGTCTGTAAAAAAACTCTTATATGTTTATTTAAATTTACTTTTTTTATAGTTTATTCATTTTAAAAATTAAAATGTTTTTAAGGAATAAATAAAAGTCCCAAAATAACTCTTATTTTGTGAGGAATAAATAAAAGTCACAAAATAACTCTTGTTTTGTGAGGAATAAATAAAAATCAAGAAATAACTGTTATTTTCTGAGGAATAAATAAAAATCAAAAATATAACAATCATTGCATCTATAGATAGTCCATGTAACATAGAGTATCGTGGTACATTCCTTGTACACGTAGCACTTCTCTATTACTGTGATTTTTTCAGTTTAAATTTGGAAAATAATCGTTATTTGCGATCCCTGCTCTAAACTATGAGTCGTTCACACATAAAAGAAGCAAGAAGTAGAAACAGTATTAGGAAAAATGTACAAAAATGTATTATATAATAAAATCTGCGTTTTTAGGCCAAAAATCTTCAAATCTGCATTTGGTCTTTTTGGAGGGTAAAAATCTGCAAGATCCAGATAAATCTGCATTTCTGGCAACCGTGACTATAAGTAATTTAATATTTGCCAAAGAATTGTGCCTTGAGGATGAAATATTTATTCCTCCCAATGATTTAATAATTTTTGCACAAAAATTTAAATTCATAAATGGATCTTACATATAATCTTTGTAGTAAGTTACAAATGTCTGGCAAATGGAAGCTACTTTAGTAGCTTTATAAAACCTATGTACAAAAACTGAATTTCTGTTATTTATGTACATATATTATTTTATGTATGCATAGCATATCTATATCAAGGGTAAAGGCAAATAACTGGGGATGACACTTTTTTTTATTGGAAATGCTTCATTGTTTATGGCAGTTTAATTTCCAATCACATGTGAAGTTTTAAATGCGCTTTTGGAACCTGTTTAGTTTGATACTCCTTGCACTTACCCTTTATATATAAGTACATATATGTATTTTGTTATTTTTTATATTTTTTTGAATTGTTATTTTTCATGTTTCTCTGAAAACAAAAATTTCTACCGAATTTCATTCAAATCTACCGATTTTTTTTGTCGATTCTACCGAATTTAAAAAAAAATTAGGTTTACACACTGACAACAGGTGGTTGCATAATTCTTGCAAATTTAAATTTTACTAGTAATAATTTGTAAGAATTTTTTTGTCTCTCAATTTTTTTCTCTCTTTTGACACTCTCTCCTTGCAAACTTTTTGAGTTAATGAACACTTTCCAGTAACAATTCCCAGCGGTAAATTAAGCGAAGTACTTCGATAATAATCACTGACGTCAGTATGACATCGTAATTTACCGTTTACACATGCAAGTAACTCAATACATAGACATATTTTTACTAATACAATCATAATGCTACAAGTTGTAGGCTCACTGGCAAGAGATTTTCATTACAAGTAATTTTTTCACTTGCATGTAGGAGAATTGTCAAAAATAAAAATAGTGTTAACCTTTAAGGATTTTATTTTAATTTTAACGGATAGCTTACATGGAATAATTTTTAAAATGTTATTACTTCAACTTATATACAGAAAAAATAAAACAAAAAGTAAGAACATGTAATCAAATATGACTTATTATTGATTTGCAATATAAATTTATCATTTATTTTGGTACAAAGGTGATCACTAAATTCATTTCCCTGTAATGTTCCTATACAAAAAATTTGGCAGCCCACACATTAAAAACTAATATAGACAAAAAAAAAGTACAAACAACGCACAGAAGAAAGAGAAAAACGAAATTTTCAAATACATATTTATAGTAAAATATAGAAAAATGAAAATAAACTTGCACTTGACTGTGTAAACAATCAAGCAAGTTGCGAGTGTTTTTATTATTTCATTCAATGTATTGGTTGTTAATACGTACACGCAACTTGTAACAAGTTACCTGCATGTGTAAATGAAGTGTAAGCGAGCAATCTAAGTACTTGGATTGTAATGTACGTGTAATCTGATATATCATGTGTTACTGATAACTTCGTTTACGATGTAAGCAGGGATTCAGTTATCGTTTAAAATAAATAGTTTGTTATCATACAAAGTTAAAATACTGGTCTACTTTTAGGCTAAATTTATTACCATGCTCCCTTACACCTCCGCTGTCGATGAAAGTGCATGCTAGTGATAAGTGCTGACTTCGTGGCGTACTTTGTAAGCGAAAGCGCACCACTTACGCGACCTATGACACTTTTATGTTAAATCTAAATAGCAAACTAAGCGAACAAATCACCACTGACTGCTACTAAGTATTGCTGATATCATCGATTACGTAATTTATATTTTTACCACTGGGTTGTTACAAATTCGCAAAAATTTTTAGTAAATGTACAAATCTATTAACATAAAAATATTACTTTAACTTCCAGTTCTTAACTTACAAAAAAAAAAAAATAGGGCCTAATTTTGTAAGACGCAACGCCAAGCGTTGACAAATTTTATATGAAAACAAAATACATACAAAATTTTTCAACGCTAAGCATTGCGTTTTACAAAATTAGGCCCCTAATGAATATACATATAAATATATGTAAATTTTTTAATTATTTTACTTTAGTAGAAAATAATTTTTGATGTGTTAACATTTATACGCGCGCCTCTAGGGCCGTAAACTATCAGTTTCAATACATACGCAAGTGTTAGGTATGTAAGAGTAAATCATCGTTTGTTTGTTCGTTGCTTGGCAGTCGGTATTGAAAAAGTGATTATTGGGCGATTTTCATATAATTTTCCCACGCGATTTTCTCCGGAAATTCATAGCCGATTTTCTAAATTTTTGGATTAAAAAGCTAGTGCGGGTTTCGACGAAGAGTTTAGGCCAAAAATTAAGGCGATCCGATATCGGCGAGCCGAGACTTAAGTGTTTTAATTTGAAGTATTAATTTGGAGTAATATTAAAAAAGTGTTTTATGTTGATTTCGGTTTTGTCTTATGCATAGCAAAGAGAATAGTGACGTGGTTATACATACGTACATATATAAAAATGAGATAAGCAAGACAGCAACGTATGTAACTTATGTACAAACTTAACAATGTATGTATGTACATTTGTCTGTTGCTTTGCATTCTCTTTGTTTTTTGTGGGTTTAATACAGTGTCCCGCAAAATAAAATATTTTTGTATTGGTGAGAAAAATGAGAGTAAAATAAACTTGCACTTGAAGAAAAGTTTTGTAATATAAAATACATGATGTGGTTATTAGTTGTTTGAATTTTTTTTTCTTAATAAGCAATTTACTAAAAACTTAAACAAAAAGTAAACATTTAATAATCATTCAACAATTTACCCCCTTATGCAAAAAAATATTTTACTTTAGCTTTAAAGTTCATAGTAGTTGATAAGCACTTTAAGGCTAACATAGCTTTGTTAAAAAATCATATGCAAAAGACAACTTTAAATATTTTGTGATTTAATAATAAATACTGGTAACACCACCGTGTTCAACAACCACTTCACAGCTTATGATGTACAAAATTGAATACAATTTCATTCGGGTATTCAAATATTTTTTTATTTTATTAAATAAATTTTTATTATCTTGAAGTAAAGCAACCTAATTTAAAAAATATGAGCTTCTGACAGACATAGCAGGAAAACAGATAAACACAACCATGAAGTAAAAGTAAAAAATGTGACAAATTATCACAATTGGTTTTATTCGAATGAAACGAGTATTTGAATATCCAGCTTTTTTTGATTTGTTTTGATTGTATGTACATTACTAAAACATTTTTATATAATTGTATTTATTTTAATATTTTTTTATGGATTTTGCTATGTATTTCGAATCAGTTGGATAATTTGGTGATACTTCCCATTACATGACAGAAATAATAAATTTAAGATAAGAGCAGGCACATTTTGGAAATATCAACTTAAAGTAGTCTTAACAAACGTGGGTGCATACTTTAGAATTTTTATACAATATTTTTTTTAGAATACAACTTTACTTAACATCGCTTTGCAAAGCCTTATTAAGTTTTTTTGCATAAGACCCTTACCCCCTTATGCAAAAAAATATTTTACCTTAGCTTTAAAGTTCATATTAGTTGCCAAGCACTTTAAGGCTAACATAGCTTTGTTAAGAAATCATATGCAAAAGACAACTTTAATTATTTTGTTATCTAATAATGAATACTGGTAACACCACCGTGTTCAACAACCACTTCATAGCTTATGATGTACAAAATCAAATACAATTTCATTCGGGTATTCAAATAAATTTTTATTTTATTAAATAAATTTTCATTATCTTGAAGTAAAGCAACCTAATTTAAAAAATATGAGCTTATGACATGGTAATAAAACAAATAAACACAACTATGAAGTAAAAGTAAAAAAATTTGAAAAATTATCACAATTTGTTTTATTCGAATGAAACGAGTATTTGAATATCCAGCTTTTTTCGATTTGTTTTGATTGTATGTACATCACTAAAACATTTTTGTATAATTATATTTATTTTAATATTTTTTATGGATTTTGCTATGTATTTCGAATCATTTGGATAATTTGGTGATGTTTCCCATTACATGACAGAAATAATAAATTTAAGATAAGAGCAGGCACATCTAGCTTCATTTTCAGATGTAACATGAATCAATATGTGTTATATTAATAAAAAATATTTGAGGTACAAAACACACATTTTGGAAATATCAACTTAAAGTAGTCTTAACAAACGTGGGTGCCTACTTTAGAATTTTTATACAATAATTTTTTTAGAATACAACTTTACTTAACATTGCTTGGCAAAGCTTTATTAAGTTTTTTGCATAAGACCCTTAGTGTATAAATTCAAAATTAAATTTATTCACAGCTCTGTTGATACTATTAAAATGAATTTTTCAACTATTTTTCCTATTATTTTTAAATATTCCATAACATAAAATGCATTGCATATTGCCTAAAGCATTTTTAATCACGAAATATTTCCCAGCTTCTATAATTATATTATCAATTTTTTGTCTGTAGAAATTTATTAAATTTGAACTTTAATTTCGTTACGTGTGCTCAAAGAAACTAAACAGAAAATCAGGAAAAAATTAATACATGCGTGCACAACTTGATTCGTCGCTTGCTCAGTGATAGAGCTGCAAAACTATCGATAGTATCGATAGTTTTGTTGTAAATGAAATATCGATAGTTTTTTCCACTATCGAACTATCGGCAAAAAAAACAACAATTAAAAGCGTAAAAATAATCGAAGTCAGTAAACAGTAGCCGGCAGCTTTGAAGCAAATTATCCGTCGTTGATTTAAGTTTTTGTACAGCGATGCAAAAGTTGGTACAATTGTATAATTTTGGCGCTCTTTGAATGCCAAAAGTACTGTAGCATCGCAATGACCCATTTAGCACTACTGGAATCTCTTTATATTTATTACATGCCAAAAATAGCATTAAAATATATTAACCCCCTTATGCAAAAATAATGCGTGCTTGAAGTGTACATTAAAAAAAATTTCCATAGAATACCCGGTTTTAACGTTCACTTATTTTTTTGCACATGGGGGTTAATCTTTGGCTCGAAGGTATTAGAAAATTATGTAAATCAAACGATGTTTTCCGGTACTTAAAGAATTGCTGGAGGAATGTAATTTATTCCAAATTCATCTGCAAATGTGGAAATTTTATTTTCGTACCAAAGGGAGAAGGCGACTATTTGCATCGACTGTGAACAATCGAATAAAAAAAAAAGGTTATAAACGTAGTATATCGTAAATGTTACTTTTATATTCAGATCCCAGCAACTAATATTCTTTGTGCACCTTCTGGCGTTTTGTTAATTGATTTTTAGTTAATTGAAAAGTACAAGTATTAAAAAAAATATAAATAAAGAATTAGGTACAATCGTACTGAAAAAATTAAAATTTTTTTTGAAAGTTAGTACAATTTGTAAATATGACATCGCATCCCTGCTTCTGTATTCATAAGTACTTAAATACATACATATGTATGTATATGAATTTATTTATAAATCCAAGTGTTATTCAACAAATAGTAGTACAAGTATCTTAATAAATTCAACATCGTCGACACAAAGATAAATTTTGGTGGTACTGATATCGCGACGGCCGCCAATCGTCGGATTTATTTTTACATACCCTAGCGTGTTTCCCTACAATTTTTTTTTAATTGTACCTACATACCTACATATCCAGCCTAATCTTCGATGTAATCGTATGCAATAAAAATTAAATTTTTAGAAGAAGTTTAAAATTGTCGCTTACGATAAAACTTTACAGTTAGTGTCTTAAAAGTTATCAACAATTTTCGCATTTTGATAATTCTAAACCATGGGTAGGCCCATAAAATTATAAGTTCAATAAAAAAGTATATTTTCGATAATGTGCCGCTTACGATAAAATCGAAAAAAAGGCTTGATATATTTTTATATACTAATGAAAATGTTGAGGACTCTGGATTTTTTTTTCGAGTCAAATGTAGTTTATGTGGCAACTTTTATAAAACTATTCGATACTATCGCTAGTATCGATAGTTTTACATAAAACTATCGAGTGGAGCGACTATCGATAGTTTTGCAGCTCTACTCAGTGACGACTAAATGAAAGAGCATAAGCATGTGTGTGATTTTCATCCGCACAATTGTGCTATGGCTTGCGGGTTACTGGTTTAATATAAAATAAATAAAAAGTATTAAGCAAGAAAATAATGAAATCATTAGCACTTCTGCTTAATTTTTTTCATTTTGAGTGCATCTACTAAATTTATATATATATATTATATATATATTATATATATATATATATATATATTATATATATATATATATATATATATATATATATATATATATATATATATATATATATATATATATATATATATTATATATTAACTGTGCTGAAAACATAACATTAATAAATTATACAGAGTAAAATTAAATTCAATAAACTATTCTTTTTCATTAAATACTTTATATTAACTCTACCTCCGGGTTTGTGGGTCTGTGTTCATAGAAATCGAACAGGTACCGTGTAACAAAACTCGTTGTTTTTTTTTTTTTTTTTTTTTTTGATCTATTCAAAACGTTACAAATTGAGACATGTGCCCTTTTCAAAATTACATATTCAATTAGTTATCGAACAAAAAGTTTTTGCTGCTATAAACAATATAATATCGTTATCGTGGCCATGCCTACCAGTCATGTATTTCATCTACGTGCACACGTGCGTGCGTGTACATGTTGCTCGTTTGCAGCAGCATAGACATATCTCAAACAATTCGTTTTTTAAAGAAAAATCTTTACAGCATATTTAATTTAGTCAGAAAAAAGGTTCATATAAAAAAAATGCTGTTATACGCAATTCTGGAGAAGAAAAATATATCTTTATAACTTTATAACTTGAAAACTTAAAACTTAGAAACTAACCTTTTTGACTTATGCTTATGTTGCCATAAAGCAGCGATATGCATGTAAAACGAAAAACACATTAAATCCGCCTGAGGACATAAAGAACAAAAATTTAATCGAAAATGAATAAAATTGTAAACCACACATACTTTTGATATAAAAAATTGGTTTTTGTACCCACTCACTCGTAACTTTTAAAATATGATCATTTGTGTAGAACAAAAAAAAAAATAATTCTCATGCACACAAACACACTAACATATCTGTACAAATTGGGTACAAAAAAAAAACAGAAAGAGCAAATATAAGTCATGTAAAACAAACACTTTTTATTTATATGCCATTTGCGAAATGATGAATTTGTAGACAGATAAAATGTTTTTTTTTAACTTTTGAAGGATGTGAAAAGTATATATTTTATGCGTAATGTTTGCTCAAAATATTACTTTAGGCCTAAAAATTGTTAAAGATTATTTTTAAATTTGTTAACTGGAACAAGTTTAAAAATTATTTATAGTTACTTAAAAGAATTAAACGCATTGACCACAGCATGCTACAAGGCTACATGGCTACACGACTACAACTGCAGCTGGCTGCAAATGTCGCACAGTTTCCGAATTCCATACTATCAGCATTTTTCATAATCTTCAGTGGATCTAATGATGCCATGAACAAACTCTTACCTTAACTAACTTACTTGTGGTTACTTGTTTGTATTTTGAAAGCATCTCCATTTACATTCACATATTGCAGTTGATTATTTTTTCCCACTGCTCTGTCGCAAAAACTGAAGTTTTACGCAATGCTGTATCTTAGTTTTATAATTTCCATGAAGAGAGAGGTCTTACACAAAGTAATGCTATAAAAACCGTATTTATCAATATTATCTTAGCTGGAACATGATGCAATCAATATACAGAATATAAAAACATAGAAAATTTGCTTTTAAGTTCCCGACCATTCCCAAAAAAATTTAGCGAAAGCCCAAAAATTGGATTTCTTTCAGTATTTTTGCTGAACTTTTCTTATTCTTCGCCGCGGCGCGCCGGTCGAAGATAATTGGGCTATTCCAACGATACTCATAAATTAACATGATTTAAAGTAATAATAAAAAAAATAATAAAATAATTAAAAAAAATTACTGCTGTGAGTAAACATTCATGATTTACAACTATAAATATTGTACTTACCCAGCAAAAAAAAAAAAAAAAAAAAAAAAGTGAGGAAAAAGAAGTTGAAAAAGTACCACATCTACTGAATCAAACCACTTCAAATTTAGGTAAAAAGCCAATTAATTTAACATTAACGTGTCATTGGAAGAAAGTGGTTTGCTTTTAAAATCTTTTTAACTCAATAAAAATCAAGTTTTTCTTGCTAAAAAAAAAATACGAAATTCGTGTATGAAAATAATTTACTTCACAAAGTAGTTAAAAAAAAAAGCAATGTGAGTCCGATCACAGAGGAGATGTGTAAACATCTGGTAATGAAAATTTTTTTTTAAGTTGGAAATACTTATGCTTTTAGTATCTTTTTTTAAATTAATTAATTAAAAGTATCAAAACTTTCAACATTGTAAATACATATGAATTTGTTGGTTTTTGTTTGTTTTATTAAACTTATTTGGTTAGTAAATGAGCACACTGCAGTATATGTATATGTACTGCATTCAAAATTGCAGTAAGCAGTAAATTTACTGATTACTACAAAAATTCAGTAAATTTTTACTGCTAATGAAATTGAATTTGCATTACCAGTAAAATCGTAGGGCTGTAATCATAATAAAATTGTAGCAAGTGGCAAAGTTTTTTCATTCAAATTTTGAAACTTTTGTATGAAAAACATTTAGCCACTTGGCAGAATTTCATTATGAATACGGGCATTACTGAATACTGAAAATTCAATGCATCTCATCATATAACAAATCATTTAGGCAATTTATAAAAATTGTAGAAAAACATTTTAGTAATCAGTAAAAATTTACTGAAACTTTAGTCGTACTGCAGTGCTCATCTATGGTAAATGCCTTTACTTTTACTTTTTAATTTTTAATTCCTGTTGTTCATCGTTTAGTTGTTGCTGTTCTTGTTGTTGTATACGCATTGCCATTAATATAAATTCAGTAAAAGACTTTAACTCACGCACATTCGGTTTTGATCTTTTTTTTTTTTTGATTTAGCTTTCTTCCTTTTTTAAGTTTTTTCAGTTTAAACGATTTTTTTCAGTTTTATCGCTTTTTTCTCGTTTTGGCGTTTTTTTTCTGTTTTTGAGTTTTTTAATTTTCGCAATTTTTTTCATTTTGGCGATTTTTTCATTTTAGCGATTTTGTTTTGTTTTTTGGGGTTTTTTTCATTTTGGCGATTTTTTTCCTGTTTTTGGGGTTTTTTATTTAGGCGATTTTTTAATTTGGTGCTTTTTTTCATATTGGCGATTTTTTTGTTTAAGGATTTTTTCATTTTGGCGATTTTTCCAGTTTTTCGTGATTTATTTTAGCCCCAGAGATTTTTTTTTAATTTGGTGCTTTTTTCGTTTTGGCGACTTTTTTGTTTTTGGCGATTTTTTTATATTTGGCGATTTTATATTTTATTGATTTTTTAGTTTTACCGTTTTTGAAAATTTCAAGAGTTTCGCTCCTACGGTTTCCAAGATACAGCAAGTTGTCAAAATTACAAAGTCAAAATTGCATTAACTGATGGAACACCCATTGATTTAAATTTTTTAAATTTAGTGTTAATTGTTGTAGTCTGTATAAAAATGCACTAACTTTTAAAATTTCAAGTGTATATATGTACATACAATTGTATGTATATTAAATGGGATTTTAACATTTTTCGTTGCTCGTTTTGGAACACCCTTTAGTTTTTAACTCTCATGTATTTTTTGTTGTAGTGGCCAAATGTCTACACATTGTGTCCAAATTTCAAGTCCGTAGCTCTTACGGTTCATTTTCACCTTTGGTGTACGGAAATATACAGAAAAATAACCGGCGGCGGCGCACGGTCGGCTTTGAGCCGGTAGACTTGTTTCTCTGCTTGGTATTGCTTCTTTCAAACACTAATACACTCATAAATAGCTCACACCGATTTGACAATGTTGTGAAAGAAATCTCAGCAAAGAAATCTCAGCAAAGAAATCAAAGTCAAAAGATTTTTTTTTATCGTATAGCCCTTTCAGACCTGAACATTATTTTTTGTATAAATTCCTTTAAATTATCAATATCAAAATAATTCTTTAAGTTTTAGGCTAATGTTTGCTTACAGAAGCGTTTTCAAAGTTAATTTTTTGTGAAAAGGACATCGCACAATTGTGTCATCTCGGTAGAACATGTAAAAAATGTTTTGAATTATATTAAAAATATTTTATTCGTTTTATTATCTATGTTATCTATCATGTTTTGACCTTAAAAATATTCGGATCATTGCATAAAAAATATTAAATAAACCAAATCAAAATATATAAGAAAAATGATTAGTTAAAAAAACAAACAAACAAAAAAAAACAATTTAATGCAGTTTGAAATCAATGAAAATGTATACATAAGTTATTAGATAAATTTAAATTTTAAGTAATATTTCTCGAAGCAGTCTTTGTTTTTTGTTAAACAAAGTATCCCAAAAACCTCAAAGAAGACTCTAACACTATACCTATCCCCATTTTGATAGTAAAAAGTACTATACTTTACGACTAGGTAATCCAAGAAGCTTGCATTATTTTCTGTATTCCATTGAAGAGTTAGTTATATATCGGTAGATCAGGAAAAAGGAAAACTATATTGACAATACATTTCTTAGTTTTTATTTTAATCCTGTAATACTCCAGACCTTTAAAAGCGTTTTAATTTTTAATAACTGTTGATACTTGGCCGGGCAACGGTGCTTAAGATTTTTGTTCCATCCTTCAATTTTATCAACAGGATCTTTGGCAGACATAGGTAGTGGAATGACTGTAAAAAATCTATCTAAATATACAAGCCTGTCCTTTGATACAAAATTTCTAAACGTTCCAGCTCCCTGAAAAACTTGGAAGTCAACTACCATAAAAAGTTGCGCATACCAGATTTGCAGTACAACTGGTCATGGCTTTGACCTAATACGAGTAACTTTTCCTGCAGTACACCTCCCATTGAAGGGAATGAATCATTTGTTCATCAATTGAATAATTTGTGATCTCAGTTGACAAATCCTTTCACCATTTTCTAACTATTTCGATGACTAATTGAACTGTCCATACATCGTTTATTTATTGTGTATGGTTCGGAATGGCTTGAAAAGTGCATATTTGGTCTAAGTTCCAGGAATTTATCATTGTACATGGAGTTAAATAAGAGAAAAACTCTATATTTGTAGGACCAGTACACCTTGATCGCCGGGTGAACAAGCCACACCACTACGATCGCGCATTCGTAGAACTATTTAATGCTCGAAGCTATACAGCTCACTTTCTGACCACCCTATTTATTATACTCATTGATAATGGGTTTTTAGAAAATATTTATTTAGATATTCTGGCGGAGTTTTGTGGATGATTTCTTGTAGATAACACGATGATATCGGAAGCTCAATACTCGGGAATGAAACAATGTTATATCTGTGGAGTTTAGTTGTTCAATCGGTCTATCTGGCTTGTTATTGGTAGACTCAAACATGTAAATATTTTCAATGCATCCAGATTTCGTCAGCAGCATTATCATCGTCGCTGAAGTCATTATCAGATAACACAAACGTGAGCATAAAACAAAATGTCATCTTGTGCCTGATCAACACAATTGTGCTATCTGAATTTCCTTGAACACTGGCTACTTGTTACTATGCACAATACCACCAGGAATGCACTGAATTGTTGAAGAATCTCATTTTGCTGTTACCACCAGTAATTTTGAGAGCATATATCAAAAATATTTTACGAAAACACTCACCTTGTGGACGCATGTCTACACTCCTTGTAAGACAAAACGAAACTTAGGCTGTAAGAAACAAGACCTCACAATCACTGCTTGCCGGTTAATAGAAAAAAAAATCAGTTTTTAATGTAGTTTGAGGTCAATCAAGGCAGATCGCACAATGGATTAAGCTAGGTCTGAAAGGGATAGATGTTTACACATCAAAAATATTTTTTTTTTACACTTTAACATCAAATTATATTTCAATTCCTCCTACCCGCATCAAGATTTTTAGTTCTATAGTTTTCCTTCCAAAAGTTTAACTTCCATTTAAAACAACAAAAGACGGTTTTATATTTAAATTTTGTGGTTAAGACAAAACTCATCCTTTCAATAGATTCTTTCTTTATGCTCTATAAAATAAATCAATTGTTAAATATTGTTTGAACAAAAAAAAAAAATAAATACTTTTACAATTTAAAGTTTAGTTTACATACAAAAACTGAATGATTTTTGGGTTTAAGTTTTTCTTGTTAAAAGTTGTTATTGTTTAGTTCGGGATTATGTTTTCTCATTTTTTTATGTTTAGTTTTTATGACCAGATATGATATCATGTCACACATGCCGAAACAATGTTACAGATAATAATGTTACTGCTTCATTTTTTTTTTAGAATAAATATGACAATATTATGGATTTCTAAGGAAATATAAATATTCTTTCATATGTACATTTATGTATTTGTATATGCAGTCATATGTATGTGTGTATATTTCTATCCCAGTTTCTATTTGTATTCACACAAGGACTGAGAAATTTGAAACATATGATATGCCTGCGGCAATTCTCGTATTCGCACTCAACCTATTTGTGGGGATGTAATTTATTCATAAGCAAACATCAAGGCATGGATTTCAGGTTAATATCCGTACGTGTGTTTTCTTTTTTAGCAATGCTTTATAATTTCTCACTTATTTTTGTTACAATATAGAGGAATGTTTTGAAAAGGTAGACTCGCCTAAATTAGCTTTAAAGAATTTATACACAGAAAAAAATTTGTTTGCAATAAACACGTTTAATTAAATAAAAATCAATTAAAAATTTTATTGAGTCAATTAAACTTTTAATTAAATTAAATTTTTTTAACAAAAGTTTAATTGAATCAATTAAATTTTTAATTAAATCAATTAAATTTTTAATTGATTTTTGTGTTCTTTTTTTAATTAAACGTGTTTATCGCAGGAAATTTTTTTCTGTAGCTGAGATCTGACAAAAATGTACTGAAAATTTTTTTGTTAGTGTCTCACGACTTCAGATATCTTTTATTTAGCAATAATTATTAGTTTTCAATACCACAAATTTGATATTTAATGTTAAACTTGTTTATATAATAATATTAACAGTCTTATATTGGTTTCATTTCGTTTCAGCTTAAAAAAACTCATCCCTAGGCGTCCACCAAAAAATTCTGCAGAAATTCTATAACAACATATATCGTAATTTTTTAGAAAACCTTTTCTTTTATAACATTTAAAAAAAAGGAAGCGTGTAATGAAAGACTATTTATATTGCCTTCACAGAACAATACAAAAAATTACTTTTTTACAACTTTTTTCTAAGTTTGTTTTTAGAACTTCAATGTTTTTTACTTCCTTAATAAAAACTTTAAAGTCTTTACTGAAAGTCTTCTCATAGTTCTTGAACGTATGATTGCAGCCCTTTGTATTTAAAACTATTAATGATATTTATTTATTGTAGTTGGGTTGGTAGTTTATTGTTTTTATATAGCGTGTCAAAATTTTGATGATTCGTTTTTTTTTTATGACTGTATAAAAAATATATATATATGTATGTACATGTATGCCAATGTATTAGAAAAAAAAACCTATTGTCATAAATCGGCGACACATATAAATTCGAAGTATAAATAGTTGTTAAACTATCATCACACGCAAATAAATGTATGTAAACTGTTTTCTTTTTGGTCATGCAGAACTCTTCTCTACACACAGTGAACATTTCTATATTCAGTTAGAAGAATTGCATAACATACATATCGCACATCCAGTTCAAAAGTGTCATAACTCAAAAAAAAACTAGTTTTGCAGAAAACACGTTTAAAGTTTTCAATTTACATACAACTCAATGAAGGCATGAACAAATATTCTTCTCTCAGGAGGTGTTACTAAAAGCTATTTATATGAAATTTGTATGCAAGATAAAATACGAAATGCATTATTATTCTGCATTATTAACTCAAAAAACGAATTTTTTGAGTTATGTCACTATTGAACTGAATGTGCGATATGTATGTTCAAATTGCAAAATTCACAATGGATGTTGTTATGAAAATTGGGAACTAAGTCTCATATTTCATTTTAACAGCGCACAATATGTTATAAGAGCGTAAAAGCAATCCGCAATATATTGGGTCCAGTGTTACCGGAATCCTTTAGTATTTTCAATTTCGGGTAACCGGTTAACCGAAAACCCGGTTTTTGGGCATATATCCGGTTTTTAGGAAACCGGTTTTTTTCTATCCGGTTTAACGGTTTTTTATCTGTAAAAATTTTAAATTTTCCTTATTTTATTGTTGTATGTACTGTCACTGTCACTGTTATCAGCTGTTGTTATTATTTCGCAGTTAGCAATTTTAAAATTTGTGTTCAACACAATTGGAAAATCATATAGCAGTTTCGCAGAAATTCTATTACTTTGTCTACATGAGATAATTTCCCAAAGAAGAAATATGACCCTAACTACACTATTTTTCTATTTTTATATTTACATAATGGTTGTTTTCCGAAGTATTGCGAATTTATAAAAAATTGTCAAAATCTACTCTACAAGAGACTATTTTTTATTGGAGAAAATGAAACAATTAAAAGTGAATTAGAATCTGAAGATTTTAAAATTTTATCAAATTCCGAAAGTTTAGAGGAACAACTTAACTTGACGTTGAAATCTATTCAAGACTTAAGTAATTAATGCAAGCGTGTTAATCTCAATAACCTTAAAAATGACTCCGACAACAAGAGAACGGAAAAATTAAATTATTAATCCGACATCAGCTGTCAGTAAAAGAATCTTCTCTTCTCTTTAATAAAAAATTAAATTGAAAAACAGAATGTCTTCTAAGCATTTGAATTGTGTTTTGTTATTGAAATATAATTTTAAAAAACTTCATAAAAGTCACATTTGGTCTTTATAAATTTTTTTTAGTCACTATTTTCATTTTTCTTACAACAAATTACAAATCTTGTGTAACAAATGCTATTTTAAAGTTATTTTTGTTGCTTTTTAAATTAAAATGAATTATTTTTTACATTTAATTTATTTTATTATTTAATGGACGGTTAACCGATTAACAGGTTTTTTTGAGTCGGGTTAACCAAAAAACTGGTTTTTAAAAAAAGTCGGTTTTTTGATAACACTAGAATCCTTCTTCTATTTTGCACAGAAAAAACTGCAAAATTATTCAAAATTTAATAAATTTTGCAAAATAAATTTTGTGTTTGATAATAACGCTTTTTATTTACGAATATACAGCTGCAGTCAAAATGGTAGCACCATGACAAAAAAAAATTTAGAAAATACACTTTCAATTTATTAGAAAAATTTTAAATATTTGAAAAAATTTGTAATACAATAATATGTCTGTCACTTTAGCTAATTTTTATAAACATCATAGAAGATCATAGAAACTAAAATAAATCGCCAAAAACTGAAAAAATCGCCAAAATTAAAAAACGCCAAAGATCGAAAAAAATCGCTCTAACGAAAAAAGGCGCCAAAGACCGAAAAAAATCGCTAAAGCTAAAATAAATGGCCAAAACCGAAAAAACGATAAAATAGAAAAAAAAAATTACCAAACCTAAAAAAACGTCGAAACTAAAAAAACGCCAAATACCGAAAAAAATCCAAAAAACGAAAGTAATTACAAAAGTATACATTTTATAGGCTTCATTCAGTTTGTATAGTATTACATATCCAGTATCCGTAAGGAATCCTTCCTATGCGAGTCAAAGTCGCACTTTACTAAATTTATTTTAACCTAAACTTACTTAGTGTGAAAATACATATGCAAAAAAATAATAAAAATCAGTGAAGCTGCCCACTATAATGGCTCAACCTAAAGTGTCATTTTGATCAGTACAGTACAAGTTCGATAGTCCGGACATGCGCCAGTCCGGTCACTCCAGTAATTCGGACGCATCTACATTACGGACAATTTAAAGTTTTTACCTCCACAATCCGGAAAATTTTTTCTTATGCAAGAACAAAAACTAAAATATAAGCAAAACCTGCGAGTTAACGGGAATTTTTGTTTTGTTTTGCTATTCGTAATTTGATTTACATTTTTCACTGTTATTGCTTCAGTTTCGGTTCATTATTTCGCAAGAGTGTTTGTTTAATTCCATTCAAAGTGCCATATTTTTAAATAATAAACGCAAACATAAAATAATAACCTTAAGTTAGAAGTGTGATATTTTAAAATGTCTTGATGAGGAAAAAACTATTAGGCAGGTTGCCGAAAATTTCCATGTTCCTAAATCAACGATTTATGACATTAAAAAAAGTTGAAATGGATGCAAAAACAAAGATCTCTAATTCAGGTGCAAAGAAAGCATTTCCAATTTGCATTCAGTGGGCTGAGGAGAATAAGAGAGACTAGAGCAAAAGGCACAAATCAACCACCTCAATAAAGTTAGTCAGCACAAAATAACTTCGTCTTTTTATATATCATAGTATGTATGTATATACAGTAGTTTTCCTTTATCGTCACTACCGCTTATTGTCACATTAATGATATAGTCCATATTTAATGTTTTTTTGTGACTTTTGAACTTAATTTTATTCACATTTCAAGGCCACACAAATGTGAATTTTAAATACAACATGGTTTTGTTATTGACATAATTGGCTTGTATGGAAATTCTTTTATATAACTCTGCGTGGCATATAAAAAAAAGCAATGTGAGTCCGATCACAGAGGAGATGTGTAAACATCTGGTAATGAAAATTTTTTTTAAGTTGGAAGTACTTATGCTTTTAGTATCTTTTTTTAAATTAATTAATTAAAAGTCTCAATTTCAATATTGTAAATACATGTGAAGTTGTTGGTTTTTGTTTGTTTTATTAAACTTATTTGGTTAGTAAATGAGCACACTCCAGTATATGTATATGTACTGTATTCAAAATTGCAGTAAGCAGTAAATTTACTGATTACTAAAAAAATTCAGTAAATTTTTACTGCTAATGAAATTAAATTTGCATTACCAGTAAAATCGTAGGGCCGTAATCATAATAAAATTGTAGCAAGTGGCAAAGTTTTTTCATTCGAATTTTGAAACTTTTGTATGAAACACATTTAGCCCGTGCATTACTGATTACTGAAAATTCAATGCACCTCATCATATAACAAATAATTTAGGCAATTTATACAAATTTTAGAAAAATTTTACTAATCAGTAAAAATTTACTTTTTAAACATTTTTTATTGTTTTTACTGAAACTTTAGTGGTACTGCAGGGCTCATCTATGGTTAATGCCTTTACTTTTACTTTTTAATTTTTAATTCCTGTTGTTCATCGTTTAGAAACAGAAACAATCTGTTCTTGTTGTTGTGTACGCATTGCAATTAAAATAAATTCAGTAAAGTGCGACTTTGACTCGCGCACATTCGGTTTTGATAATTTTTTTTGATTTAGCTTTCTTCCTTTTTTTTAAGTTTTTTCAGTTTAAACGATTTTTTTTTTCAGTTTTATCGCTTTTTTCTCTCGTTTTGGCGTCTTATTTTCTCTTTTTGGGTTTTTTTAATTTTCCCATTTTTTTTCATTTTGGCGATTTTTTAATTTTGGCGACTTTTTTTGGGGTTTTTTTCATTTTGGCAATTTTTTCTGTTTTTGGGGTTTTTTTATTTAGGCGATTTTTTCATTTTGGCAATTTTTTCATATTGGCAATTTTTTTGTTTAAGGATTTTTTTCATTTTGGCGATTTTTCCGGTTTTTCGCGATTTATTTTAGTCCTAGAGATTTTTTTTAATTTGGTGCTTTTTTTAGTTTTGGCGATTTTTTTGTTTTTGGCGATTTTTTTATATTTGGCGATTTTATATATTTTTTTTTTTTGATTTTTTAGTTTTACCGTTTTTTGAAAATTTCAAGAGTTTTGCTCTTACGGTTTCCAAGATACAGCAAGTAGTAAAAATTACAAAGTCAAAATTGCATTAACTGATCGAACACCCTTTAATTTAAACTTTTTTAATTTAGTGTTAATTGTTGTAGTCTATATAAAAATACACTAACTTTTAAAATTTCAAGTGTATATATGCATGTACATACAATTGTATGTATATTACATGGAATTTTAATATTTTTCGTTGCTCGTTTTGGAACACCCTTTAGTTTTTAACTCTCATGTATTTGTTGTTGTAGTGGCCAAATGTCTACACATTGTGTCCAAATTTCAAGTCCGTAGCTCTTACGGTTCATTTTCACCTTTGGTGTACGGAAATATACAGAAAAATAACCGGCGGCGGCGCACAGTCGGCTTCGAGCCGGTCGACTTGTTTCTCTGCTTGGTATTGCTTCTTTCAAACACTAATACACTCATACATAGCTCACACCGATTTGACAATGCTGTGTGCATCTCAGCAAAGAAATCTAAGCAAAGAAATCTCAGCAAAGAAATCTCAGCAAAGAAATCAAAGTCAAAAGATTTTTACTCCCTAGCGTATAGATGTTTACACATCAAAAAATAGGCTTGTAGTCACATTAGCGATATAGTTCATAATTTCTGTGCAATTTTAAATGTGACTATAAGCTAAAACAACTGTATGTACATATGTATGTATGGTATGTATGTATTAAAAGCACTTAGATTATTTTAATATTTTCAACTGCTATAGTCCGGACAACTCGTTAATACGAACGAGCCTAAAACTATATGTGTCCGGATTGTCGAAGTTGTACTGTACGTTAGTCAAACTGTACGAAAAAAAATGTATGAGACACTTAATAAGACATTAACGGCCTTATGTATAATCAAAACCTGACATAGAGTTGGCATAAGTGGCAAAATTGAACATGATCTTAACGTATTTTGCCATACAATTTTACATTAAAAATCATGCAAGGATGTAATCGTTTTTTAAGACTACATTATGCGGTAATTTTTAATGTCAAATTATATAGAGGAACTCGTCAACACGCAGTTCAATTTTGACACTTATGTTAACTTCACGCCAATTTTTTATTATACACAAGGCTTTTAAGGTCAGTGGATTAGTTGATTTTAGGCCAGTTAGCTTTATTTTAAATATTTAAGAAGTTAAATTTTGTTGTCTTGTGTAATTTTTTGTAACAATGTATTTAATTCGAGTTTTTTATTTCGCAGAATAAAAACAGCTCTTCTATGATTTTGCTTGCTGCTTTACATAACATTGAACATGTTTATAGTCACGCGATTGCAGAAGAAAAAAAAAAATAAAGATAATAGTGATGAAATAAAAATACAAACAGGATGTGCCATCCATACACCATTAACGAAACAAAGACATCGCACAATATGTATGTATGTATATATCGTTATGTAAATATAAAAAGGCCTTAACTCATTATTTTTTTGAAATCGAAATTTTTGCAATTTTCGATACATTAGATGTTCTTCTATAGAAATATACAAAAATCTCGTTTTCAAAAAAATAATGAATCAGGGCCTTTCTATATTAAGGTAACGATATGTATGCTTATGATATTTGAATAGAAGTGATAAATAATAGAAGCCGTAAAAATAATCTATGCATTTACAACAATGTTGTTTTTTTATTTCGGCCAATTTAAAGATAATAAATTTCGCACAAAATTTATTGCCCTTTAAATTCGTAATAATAATTTATTAAAGTGATGCCAACGAATTGTTTCTTTAAAAAAGGAACGAAAATTGGATTTGTTAAATTTAATTAATTCTAATTTATGATTTACGAGAAGCTATAAAATGAGCGCATGAGTTCATTAATTTTTATTAACTTTTTTAAGGAAGCAGATTTTTTGGTAAATAAAATAAATTTTGGATTACGATAAGGAAAAAGTAATAATTTTTATATTATAATACTGTTCAGTTGGTGTGATGACAAATATTACTGTAGGTTTAATGTTAATTTCCCTTTATTAAAAAAAAAAACAGCATTGTGCTACTCATTATACTCACCTTACCATGCAGTAGTGATGTAACGAATGTCAATTTTTGATATTCGTGAATACGAATACGAATATTTGAAACGATATTCGCGAATACGAATACGAATATTATATGCAATATGAAATATTAAAAAATTGTTATGAAAAAGGACTTAACACTCTTGTTGGGATACTTTAAAGTTAATAAAAAATACCCAAAATTTTAATGATCGTCATTAAATAATATTTGAAAATGATACAAAGCACAAATTTCTATAAAAAATTAATGTATTTGTACAAACTAAAATTTTTAGTCATTTATTTAAATTTCATTTAGGATTTATGCATTTATTTATTTAATTTCTTTGGAAAAATATTCGTATTCGTATTCGCCTAAATTTGCCGAGTACGAATACATTCGTATTCGCCTGAAAACGGCTGAATATTCGACAATTCGAATACGAATACGAATATTCGTGCATCACTACTATGCAGTATTTGTAAGTAATCGTCGCTTTTGATAACGAGCTGATTCCACCACTTTTTTTTCAGTTTGAGATTATTTCATCCGATATTGAACCATATTATAACATTGTTCGATAGCGAATTCTAAAAAACTCAAACTGAAAAAACGTGATCGAATAACCTCGTTATCGAAAGCGACGATTAGACGCCAGTGTTTATTTCGGTATTTTTCTTAAAGGTAGAAAAGGAGCCCTATTTATTTGCTACGCTGTGGGTGTGTCTGTCTGTCACAAGATGTTTTCCCAAGAGCCGTAAGAGATATGCACCTGAAATTTTTACAGAATATATGTAAAGGGTGTTTTTTATTGAGGTATAGAACTTTAAGTTGGCATCACTTTTTTAACTGGCGGCCATTTTGTCAGCTGTCAAGTGATTAATATTTAGTTTGGTTTGCCATTTCATCATGAACAGGTTGACAAAAGAACAACGCTTGCAAATCGTGCAAATTTATTTCGAAAATAATGGTTCAGTTCGCGAAGTTTACCGCAAGCTCCGTCCATTTTATGGTCGACATAATCGTCCATCAGAGCAATTAATTCGGTTAACCATGGATCGTTTTCGCACTACGTTTACTCTATGTGATAATACGCATCCACAGAGACGTCGAACAGTGCGCACCGAAGAAACAATTGTCTACGCCAACAAACCAGAAACGTTAGGGGACTTGGAAGCCAACATTCGTGGCGTTATTGCCAACATACGGCCCCATATGCTCGAAAAAGTGGTTGAAAATTGGACCTGTAGAATTGGCTTTATTCGAGCCAGCCGCGGCGGCCACATGCCCGAAATCATATTTAAACATTAATGGCATAAAATTATCCTTCCAATAAAGCCAAATTGATGGACATTAAAACGATTTTCTTGTGTTTTATTTCAATTCGAAGTTCTATACCTCTAAAAAAACACCCTATATAAACCTTTGGCTGCTACAAATATAATATATGACAATTAAAAACTGTAGTGCGTTCTAAAGCAAGCAACGAAACATGTTGAAATCCTAATATATTATAAAGACAATTCTGCGGGAAAAGTGCTTAAGTCGAGATAAGCTGATTTTAAGTTAATAATACCTCCGTAATCTGCATATTCGAAAGTACCCCTGGTCAAAATCTTAATTAATTTATGTGATTTTTAAGGAAATTATTGCACTATGACTTGCGACTTACCTTTTTTAGACTTCACAGGAAAAGCTCGAACTGATTTTAGATGTAAAATATGTATGAATGGATTTCCAGTAGAGAAAAAATTTAATATTTTGTGTCATCAAACATACAACACCATCATATTTGCTGATATTGTATGTTGCTCAGAAGCTTAAAGTTCTTTACGTAAACCGATAGTATCAGCTATGGTGGCAGATAGTATCAGCTAGCTGTACCAACTCGGTGCCATATCTTGAAAAAAAATCAATTAAAGTTTAAAATTTTTAAACGCACTAATAATCCCAAATTAATATTTTACTTATTAAGTAAAATATTTTTTTTTAATTAAAAATACATTAAAATTGATTATTGAGGGGTTTAGCTGGATCCTATGCGCATTTCACTGTTGCTAATGCAGATCATAAGGGAACCTTTAACAAAAGCTTCTCAGAACAACTAGAGTTATTATATTATAAACTTTCATTTAAACAAACGAGAAGCTCAATAACAAATAACAAAGTTGAAACAAGAACTCAATAATCAACATGTTTTTTATTTTCTTACTTTAATATTGCTACATTGGCTGACTTTTTTCAGCTTCAAATTGTATTCGTAAGAGCATGTAAAAGAAAATAAATGTAAATAACAACAACAGCTATTTAAGAATAGAGTGTTGCCACACAAGTATTTTTTTGACCGAGTGCAGTCAAGTTAATAATTAGTGTTTTTTATGGGAATTGTCAGAAAAGTCAGCCAATGTAGCAATAGTAAAGTAAGAAAATAAAAAACATATTGATTATTGAGTTCTTGTTTCAACTTTGTTTTGTTATTGAGCTTCTCATTTGTTTAAATGAAAGTTTATAATATAATAACTCTAGTTGTTCTAAGAAGCTTTGGGTAAAGGTTCCCTGATGATCTGCATTAGCAACAGTGAAATGCGCATAGGATCCAGCTAAACCCCTCAATAATCAATTTCAATGTATTTTTAATAAAAAAATATTTTACTTAATAAGTAAAATATTAATTTGGTATTATTAGTGCGTTTAAAAATTTTAAACTTAAATTGTAACAATTCCCATAAAAACACTAAAAATCAATTAAATTGTCTGATCTTCTATATCATAGCAATAATATTCCGTGCGTGTTCACGAAATTTTTTGCGTGCGTGTTTCGAACGTGTTGAGCTTCTTGGCATTCGTGTTCGTGTCGTGTTGGAAAAATTAAGCACGTGCCCATCTCTATTTGGAATAATAGCTTAATTTAGGTTATATTTTATTGATCTAATTCATAAAAAATAATTTAGGTTTAATACAGCTTTATTTGACAAATTTCCCATAGAAATATGTCAAATAAGCGCTTAATAAACCTGAAATATTTTTTATGAATAAGGCAGTATATATTTAAATTCAAATTAGTTACAGTCTGTAGAAAATGTAAAGGTTGATAGAGTATTTTCCAATTTAACTGTAAAAGATATAAATTTCTGAAAATCGACTAGAACGCTTAAAATTGCTCTCCTGCAAAACAGTAAAATATGACTTAAGTACTTTTTTCTTATTGCCACAGATTTATAAATAGAAACTTGAAATTTTCAAAGTTAGAGTATTTTTATGCAGACTAAAATTTTAAAAATTAAAATTAAATGATCTTCTATCAGTTAATGTAATTTTTACTATTTAATTTTGACAATTTCCTTCATCTTGGAAACCGTAAGCGACAAACCCCTAATTTTCTCAAAAACTCATATATGAAAAAAAAACACAAATGAAAAATTTTCCGAAACGAAACATCGCCAAAACAAAAAAAGCGCTTAAATGAAATATATCACCAAAAATAAAACTCCCAAATGCAAGAAATCACTAGAAATAAATTCAGTAAAGTGCGACTCTGACTCGCGCACGAAGGGTTCCGTACGAACACTGGATATGTAATTTAATACAAACTTCAGCTATATAATATATAGTTATAGTATAGGCATTTTTTTGGTTTTTGGAGTTTTTTCAATTTGACGATTTTTTTTTCATCTTGGAGTTTTTTTTCATTTTGGCGTTTTTTTTCATTTGGGCGATTTTTTTTTTGGTTTTGGCGCCTTTTTCGCGTTTTGGCGATTTTTTTTCGATTTTCGGCGTTTTTTTCATTTTGGCGATTTTTTTTTTATTTGGGCGATTTTTTAGAACTTGGCGATTTATTTTAGTGTTAGAATTTTTTTTTATTTTTGCGATATTTTTCGTTTTGGCGATTTTTTTTTTAATTTTTGGCGATTTTTTTTTTTTGGTTTGGCGATTTTATAATTTTCGGATTTTTTGATTTTTTTAGTTTTACCGTTTTTGAAAATTTCAAGAGTTTGCCTCTTACGGTTTCTAGAATATAGCGAGTTGTCAAAAGTACATAGTCAAAATTGCATTAACTGATGGACCACCCTTTAAATTTAATTTTTTTAAATTTTAGTGTTAATTGTTGTAGTCTGTATAAAAATACACTAATTTTACAAAATTCAAGTTTCAATACACATATATATATACATACAATTGTAAGTATATTACATGGAATTTTAACATTTTTCGTTGCTCGTTTTGTTTAGTTTTTAATTCTCATGTATTTGTTGTTGTAGCGGCCAAGGTTCTACATACTCTGTCCAAATTTCAGGTCCGTAGCTCTTACGGTTCCTGAGAAAATACCGTGTGACGGACAGACGGACAGCCTTTGGTGTACGGAACCCTAATAAAAAGGTCGCAAAAAAATTAAAACAATTTTCAAAAGCGGAAAAATTGCCAAAACGAAAAAAAATCTAAATAAAAACGCTAATGATACAAAATCGAAAGGCGAGAAAAAAACGCTAAAACTTATAGAACTCCAAAACAAGAAAAACAAAAAGAAAATCTACATCAGGTAAGATATTCGATTATATGGACTTAAGTTCGTATAATATTACATATCGCTACCTTAATATATTATTTTATATCATTATTTTTTCGAAATCGAGATTTTTATATTTTTCGATTTATGTATTAGATATTCTTTTATCAAAATATACAAAAAATTCGATTTTAAAAGTATAATGAGTTAGGGCCTTTCTTTATTAAGGTAACTATATGTAGTGTTGGTATGAATCTTTAATATTGGACCAGAATTGGCATCTCTTTAAGTAAGAAGGAAAAAGAGAGACAGAGCGAAACAAAGCGATATACATATCTAAAAAAATTGCCTCTCTGAAGGGAATTCGTGAGATGTTGTTGAAATGAATCAAAATTAATGGTTACAGGAATGCGAAATCAGATTAACAAATTGCACAAATTTGCAAGAAAAATTCTACTTTTTTCAGTACGCTTGTACCAATATCTTAATTATTATTTTTTTAATACTATTTTTCAATATTTTTTTTTATATAAACTAAAAACGTAATAATTATTATCAGCCTTATTTATAAAATTTATTAAGGCTTTATAAAGGCTTTTTATGAAAAATTTTTTATAAAAATTTGTTTTAAAAACCCTTTATAAAGCCTTAATAAGTTTTATATATAAGGCTGTATAAATATAACATTTGAGTTAAATTTTTCCATGTTTGGTTTTTATTCGATTGGAGAAATTCGAAGCATAAACTGTGTTTCTTTCTTTGTTACAAAAATTCAGATGAATTTGGAATATAAAGGTTGTTTTTTATTGAGGTATAGAACTTTAAGTTGGCATCACTTTTTTAACTGGCGGCCATTTTGTCAGCTGTCAAGTGATTAATATTTAGTTTGGTTTGCCATTTCATCATGAACAGTTTGACAAAAGAACAACGCTTGCAAATCGTGCAAATTTATTTCGAAAATAATGGTTCAGTTCGCGAAGTTTACCGCAAGCTCCGTCCATTTTATGGTCGACATAATCGTCCATCAGAGCAATTAATTCGGTTAACCATGGATCGTTTTCGCACTACGTTTACTCTATGTGATAATACGCATCCGCAGAGACGTCGAACAGTGCGCACCGAAGAAACAATTGCCGCTGTAGAGCAAAGTGTTGAAGAGGATCCGAATGAATCGATTCGCCACCGTGCACAGCAATTGGAGCCGACTAACCGACTATTTTGTTCCCGAATTGGATGGCATGAATGTGGATGAGTTGTGGTTCCAACAAGACGGCGCTACATGCCACACAGCGCACGTCACAATCGATTTATTGAAGGAAACATTCGATGAGCGCATAATTTCGCGGAATGGACCTGTCAATTGGCCACCAAGATCGTGTGATTTGACACCATTGGATTATTTTCTTTGGGGATATGTGAAGTCGCTCGTCTACGCCAACAAACCAGAAACGTTAGGGGACTTGGAAGCCAACATTCGTGGCGTTATTGCCAACATACGGCCCCATATGCTCGAAAAAGTGGTTGAAAATTGGACCTGTAGAATTGGCCTTATTCGAGCCAGCCGCAGCGGCCACATGCCCGAAATCATATTTAAACATTAATGGCATAAAATTATCCTTCCAATAAAGCCAAATTGATGGACATTAAAATGATTTTCTTGTGTTTTATTTCAATTCGAAGTTCTATACCTCAAAAAAAAAACACCCGATATAATATTCCTTTGGCAGTTCATTTACTTTTTTTTTTGTTTCTTCGAGCAAAAGTTAAATAAGAGTATGTATGTTGTCGTTTCTTAACTACTAAATATGTAAGTTCTACATCAGCCATCGGTCGTATCTTGGTATTTATTGTTCAATATTTTTTGTGCCAATTTTTTCATATAAAGCAATTTCCCATAGTGCTAAATTTGTTATTAGGGCGTTCCAGTACTTTTGATATTCACCTAGTGCTAAAAAAAAGTACAATTGTGCCAACTTTTCCATGCCTGAGTGCTTATTCAGTGAAATATCTAACCAAAACATGATGTTGTACTGAAATAGAACAACGGAAAATTACAGGATTGTATTGAAAATTAAAGCAGTTGTAAAAGAAAGTGCACTTGAAATTAATAAATGAAATTTCATTACATGGATAGCTGAAATGGTTTTTGCATCAACTGTCCACAACCTGGTTATAAATATGGTTATTAGGACAAAATTAGTTACAAAACCCAAATTTCAGGAACATAATTTGTGTACACAGAGAAAACAGATTCGTTGAGACAACCGAATTTGTTGCCAATTGAATTTTGGCGGTTGCAGCAACTATCATAGAATTCTGGTATAACGATTGCAATTTTCTTGTGGTACCACTATATTTTTAATTATTACCACTAACCCAATAGTTGCAACAGCACACAGAGAAAACAGATTTATTGTGATAACCGAATTTGAAGCCAATCGAATTTTGTCGGTTCCAACATCTAACACACAATTCTGTTGTAATGAACGAATATAGCTTTTGCATGCACCAATTTTTCATTAGCGATATTTGAATTTTAGGAATGAAATGGTTATATCAACAGAAAATGTTAAATGTAACTATAGAAATAATTAGTTGATACAACCAATAAATTGGTATTTCGAAAGAAATCATTGGTAGACATGGCTCATATACATACATACATACATACATAAAAACAATTTGTGCAGAATAAAAAAGTAAGTATTCTGAAGTGAAATAAGCAAATTTTTCCACGCGGTGCATTGCAATATCCCTTGCCGGTGTTCAGCTTTAATACACAGCTTTTTTCCTATCAAGAAACTACAAATTATTTGCATAAATAATTTCACTTCAGTATAATAGCAATAACACTTCGAATATTTTGCGATATATTTATATAATAATGTCCTTACCTTTTCTATAAAATCAGGATTTTGTGTAATTATTCTGCAAAATATATTTTTTACATGACATTTGTATTTAATTTTTATTTTTTGTTTCTTGTATTCAAAATTGTTCCACAAATGAAGAATAAATAAACGATTATGTTTTTCCTTTCGTATTCAGAATAACAAATTGTTTGATTTAATTCTTTATTCGGTTAGGAATATCTATAAATTATTTTATTTTCTTTTCGTTTATTGTATCTAATTTTAGTACAGCGGCAAATGATTAATTAGTTCCAATAACCGAGTTTATTTTTTTAAATTAAATATTGTTTACAAGAATAGTTTTTTAGGGTTCCGTACAACAAAGGTGAAAAGGAACCCTATTGTTTTCGCTACGCTGTCCGTCTGTCCGTCACACGGTATTTTCTCAGGAACCGTAAGAGCTACGGACCTGAAATTTGGACAAAGTATGTAGAACCTTGGCCGCTACAACAACAAATACATGAGAATTAAAAATTAAAGGGTGTTCCAAAACGAGCAACGAAAAATGTTAAAATCTCATGTAATATACATACAATTGTATATTGAAACTTGAAATTTGTAAAATTAGTGTATTTTTATACAGACTACAACAATTAACACTAAAATTTAAAAAAATTAAATTTAAAGGGTGGTCCATCAGTTAATGCAATTTTGACTATGTAATTTTGACAATTTGCTATATCTTGGAAACCGTAAGAGGCAAACACTTGATATTTTCAAAAACGGTAAAACTAAGAAAACCGAAAATTATAAAATCGCCAAACCAAAAAAAAAAAAATCGTCAAAAATTAAAAAAAATCGCCAAAACGAAAAAAATCGCCTAAATTAAAAAAAAAATTCCAACACTAAAATAAATCGCAAATTCGAAAAAATCGCCAAAATGAAAAAAAACGCCACAATAAAAAAAACGCCAAAAATCGAAAAAAATCGCCAAAACGCGAAAATGTTCACAAAACTAAAAAAAAATTTAAATAAAAAAATCGCAAAAATAATAAAAATCGCCGAAAATAAAAAAAAATCGCTAAAATAAAAAAACGCCAAAAACCGAAAAAAATCGCCAAAACAAGAAGATAAAGTGTAAAAACTAAAAAAGGAGCCAAAACTTAAAAAAATCGCCAAAAACTTGAAATTTTCAAAATCGGTAAAACTAAAAATAAACGAAAATTATAAAATCGCCAAACCCAAATAAGAAAAATCGCCAAAATTAAAAAAAATTTCTAACACTAAAATAAATCGCCGAATTCGAAAAAATCGCCAGTATGAAAAAAACGCCAAAATGAAAAAAACACCAAAAATCGAAAAAAATCGCCAAAACGCAAAAATGTCGCCAAAACTAAAAAAAAATTAAATAAAAGAAAATCGCAAAAATGAAAAAAATTGCCAAAAATAAAAAAAATCGCCAAAATGAAAAAACGCCAAAAACCGAAAAAATCGCCAAAACAAGAAAATAAAGTGTTAAAACTAAAAAAAGAGCCAAAACTTAAAAAATCGCCACAACTGAAAAAACGCAAAAACCGCCAAAACAAAAAAACCGAAAAGATCACAAAAACGAAAAAAACTGCCAAAACTATATATTATATAGGATGAAGTTTGTTACATATCTAGTGTTCGTACGGAACCCTTCGTGCGCGAGTCAGAGTCGCACTTTACTGAATTTATTTAATTTCAAAAGACAATATTCAGTCACATTACTTCCTAACATATATTTAATTCAGTTGTGTCTACCAATACTCTTAAATTGTTATTAGAAATGAACCGAATCAATTGTTATTACTAATAAAACTATTGTAAGAATTCTATTTCCATTGTAATTATGGTTTTTTGTTTATAAATATGAAAAAATCGTACATTCGATTGATAATTGGTAGCAAATATGGAACATTGGAATACACAAGTAAATATTTGTTGGTCCAACAGATTTTTAACCAACCTATTCTCTCTGTGCAGATAAAATTAGTTAACAGAGAACACAAATTGGTTGAGAAGCCTAAACTAGTTGCCAATCGAATTAATAGAATTCTAGTATAACGACTGCAATTTTCTTGTGGTACAACTATATTTTTAATTTAATTTAATTTCTTCATTTACGTTAACTTCATGCCAGTTTTTCGTTGTACATAATGCTGATAGTATTTTGTTTTTTACTTATTTAAATAAAATATTTAACAATAATAGACAATTGTTAACACGAACCGATTAATCGGTTGGGAATATCAATCAAACCTTAATATTTAATTTTAATTTGCTGCTATAAACTATGATGGTTACATTAACCTCTAGTTAGTTGCAACTACTGATAGAAAGTCTTTATTTTAACGTAAATGTAGACGGACAATTTTTTTAGTTGCCAATGCCGAAAATTGGTACTAAGATCCAATTTCTAATATTTTATTCGGTTGTGCTAATCAATAAGTTAATTAGTCATGACAAAAGCATACGCTCGGTTGACGCAATCAATTTAAGTATTGTCACAATCATATCTTTGTTACAATTATTCCCTTATGGCAGTGAACATGGATTGTTTTTTGGATTAACAGAAAATTGATAGCGTGAACTGAAATATAGTTAATGCAAATGATATTTTATTGGACTAACCGATTTCCAACCAATCTTTTTTTTTTTGGTGTACCATTAAAAAAAATCATCTAAATTTTTTTCTGAAATGTTTCTTCCGCATTAACAAAACTTTATTAGATTTATGTGTTGAAAATTTATTTGCTTCAAAAACTTGTTTCTTAAACAAATGAAATACTGAAAATTTGAAAGTGGAACAAAAATAAGCAAATTAACACACAACGGTAAGACTGTTGTAAATTAAAGATGGTAAGTTTGAGCTTTCAACAAATTGTAGTACGATGAATCAAACCAATTCACATATTCCATTTGAATTGAAAAAAAATTATATAGAGGCGAAGTTTACAGCACACAAAGCCGAAAAAATACGGGATCGTTGATGATGAAGGCGTAGCGGTCTTTGAAAGCAGCATGTTGTTCCATTCTGCTAGTGTTTGTCACAATAATTTGCAATTAGTTTTAAGTGCAATTTGTTTCTTAAAAATTATTTGAATAAAAATGTATACTTATCTGATGTTGTATTCAAATTATGTTTTGACATTTTGAATGAGCAGTTATATTTTTGTAAGTATATATTTTTTAATATTTCTTCTTTGCTTTAGTCTAAGAAAGTATAAGGGTGTTTTACTTTCCTCCATTAACCAGTGGATTAAATAGTTAAACTTAAAGTTTTTTTAATAAAGATATTCACGTCAAAAGTTGCACTGTTGCAGAAAAGCAAAATTGCAAAATGTTCAAAAAAATATAACAACCATCACATAGAAAATTATTTTGCACAAATGATGCAAAATTGTCAGGGTCTGAGTAAGTGCAAGATTATCAGAGTAAATTTTGCAAAGTTGTGCAACTTTTTATAGCATTGCCAATCCAAAAAAAATTGACAAAAAGTACTTTTAAAATCAACCATACACCAAATTACAACGCAGAAATACCTTAATGTTTTTCTTTTAAATGAAAAAACAAGAGGTTAAAGATATTTTCGATACAAATAAATGAATTAAGAAACTATAAAATTTAAATAATTTTAAAAAGTCTTAGCTAGAAATTATAAAGAAATCTTCAAATTCGATTTTAATATAACAAATACATAATTTTGTTATTTTCGAAAGACCTATGGGTCAAATTGTGATCAGAATGTTAAATAATACCAATATTATTAATATTGATATTTTTATTAGTGAATTAATTACAGAATTAATCAGCAAAGTTACAACACTTTGTTTTCTTCTTTTCTTTTAACAATTAAGAAACATACGAGTACAATATATCTATGCACATATTGTGTTGCTTTATATATTGGGTGTTTTTTATTGAGGTATAGAACTTTAAGTTGGCATCACTTTTTTAACTGGCGGCCGTTTTGTCAGCTGTCAAGTGATTAATATTTAGTTTGGTTTGCCATTTCATCATGAACAGGTTGACAAAAGAACAACGCTTGCAAATCGTGCAAATTTATTTCGAAAATAATGGTTCAGTTCGCGAAGTTTACCGCAAGCTCCGTCCATTTTATGGTCGACATAATCGTCCATCAGAGCAATTAATTCGGTTAACCATGGATCGTTTTCGCACTACGTTTACTCTATGTGATAATACGCATCCGCAGAGACGTCGAACAGTGCGCACCGAAGAAACAATTGCCGCTGTAGAGCAAAGTGTTGAAGAGGACCCGAATGAATCGATTCGCCACCGTGCACAGCAATTGGAGCTTTGTCCATCAACTTTATGGAAGATTTTGCGCAAAGATCTTGGCTTGCGACCTTACAAGATCCAGCTTGTGCAAGAATTAAGGCCGCGAGACCATGCAATGCGTCGTGATTTTGGTGTATGGGCCGAAAATGAGATTGATCTCGATGCTGATTTTCATCGCAAAATTTTGTTCAGTGATGAGGCTCATTTTTGGTTGAATGGCTACGTCAACAAGCAAAATTGCCGCATTTTGAGTGAAGAGAATCCACATGAGACCCTTGAGACGCCATTACATCCACAAAAACTGACTGTTTGGTGTGCTCTATGGGCTGGTGGAGTCATTGGGCCATACTTCTTCCGAAATAATGCTGGAGAGTCAGTTACCGTTAATGGAGACCGGTATAGAGCCATGATAACCAACTATTTTGTTCCCGAATTGGATGGCATGAATGTGGATGAGTTGTGGTTCCAACAAGACGGCGCTACATGCCACACAGCGCACGTCACAATCGATTTATTGAAGGAAACATTCGATGAGCGCATAATTTCGCGGAATGGACCTGTCAATTGGCCACCAAGATCGTGTGATTTGACACCATTGGATTATTTTCTTTGGGGATATGTGAAGTCGCTCGTCTACGCCAACAAACCAGAAATGTTAGGGGACTTGGAAGCCAACATTCGTGGCGTTATTACCAACATACGGCCCCATATGCTCGAAAAAGTGGTTGAAAATTGGACCTATAGAATTGGCTTTATTCGAGCCAGCCGCGTCAGCCACATGCCCGAAATCATATTTAAACATTAATGGCATAAAATTATCCTTCCAATAAAGCTCAATTGATGGACATCAAAACGATTTTCTTGTGTTTTATTTCAATTCGAAGTTCTATACCTCTAAAAAAACACCCTTTACAACTAAACAAAATGGGTTGCTCACGTCAGAAAGTGCAATTATGCATTTTTGCACAGTTGCAAGAGTTGACGTGAATACCTTTAATATTAAAAAAATATATCAAATCCTATTTTATAATCCAACTTAATCTCATTCCATTAGTGAAACCAGTGATATTACACAAACCATTAATTTTGTTTCATTAGCTTATTTTATGATTAATATTATCTTATTATTATTATTCTGCTCAACATTTTTTTTTTTTTGTCCACTAGTGTATTTATTAATTTTATTTCCTTTTCTCAAACAAAATCTTAAAAAAAAAACAAAAAGCAAAGCATATTAACCAAATAATAAGTAGAACTTTTATCATCTCAACTACAACAGATGTCTTTAATGTTAAAACATATTTTCAATGCCTGAAATGTATGTTTCTAGTACAAAATATAAAATAAAAAATAAAAAATACTTCCACGAAAAAAAAACAAGGATAGGAAACCAAAGCACACGTAGTGCACATCATTTAAAAACGATTAATTGAATTGTTTGAGCGTGCCAAGAAAAACAAAGTGTCACATATTCTCCCATGTAAAAGGCGTGTTCTTTTTTCTTTCTTTAGTTGCGTTATTCATGGTTGTTTCTTCTTTTTTTCAAGATTTTACTTCAGAAGTCCTTAAGCTAAAACGTTTATTGAATGAGCAATGTTAGTACACTGGCAAAAGAAAAATACAAAGTAAAATGAGGACGCTTTAGCTATGTGTGTTATGTGATTTTTAATTTGATTATAGAAATCAAAAAACTTTGCCACATACTGTTAGCAAACCGTGCAAAAAAAGATTAATTTTTGTTCAGTTACTGTGATTTTTTTATATTTGCGGCGCTTAAAATATTTTCTCCAAACACACAGCTCAAATGCTCAAAATGCTACGATTCTTTAAAGAATTTTAAAATGAGTGAAATATAGTTTAAATTTAAAAAAATAATACTTTTATGGCTTTTCAATTTAAAACTAACCCTGCTCAAAGTTTCAATTAATTTTGATTATCCTCAACGAGCCTGTACAAACTAGAGGGCTGTGTAAGCATACTTGAAATGAAATGCATCTTGTTTTTTAAATGTGTTGTCTTCGCATGTATTATAATAAACTAATAGCAAATGCTGTCGAATAATAAGCGAAGCACGATGGATGTATTGATGTTCTTGCATATGAGTGTTTATAAGACTTCTTGTTCGTAACAAACACTCCAAATACCACACGTAGAAGTAGTGTCTACACCTTTGATGCGTGTATGCTTGTTATTTTGCATATTGTACGTTTGAGTGTGCGTGTGTAGGATATAGATGCCATATCCGAGAATGTGTGATTTTCTACAAAAATAGTAAACTTTTCTTAGACTGACTAAAAGATAACTGCAATGTCATCTAGAACAAACCAAAAATTCATTCATATGTAATCGAACTTGGTGAGAGCTAGGGATTGCCGTTCGGTTTTAACCGAAACCGAAACCGCGGTTTTTAACCCATAAAAACCGAAACCGAAACTGACAAAAAAGCTTCGGTTTTTAAGTTTTACTTTAACATTATTATCTTGTTTAAAAATACAGCAAATATACTTTACATTGAAGACTTTTATACATTACTAAGCATTCTGTAACAATAAAAGGTAAGAAAATTATAAAATTTTAAGAAAATTATAACAATTCTTTGCAGGAAGAATTGTAATCTGTTATCAAAAAAGCTCTAACATATGTAAAGCAAAAAGACGATAATTTTAACGTTCTTCGACAAGAATTTGTACTTTATAAAAAAAAACGAACAACAAGACAACCAACATATTATTGCTTCACAAGGCAATAACACAATAAAGCCCTCTTCAACTGAAAGCGGTGCAGCTGGTAACTTCTGCACAACAATAAGATTTCTTTTAAACGACTCTACATTGAACGCTTTAACGTTTCTGAAATTTTATTACTTGGATAACTAAATATACATTTTTTATTCTTAAGCTTTTTATACACATACTCACTACTAAATGTTCCTTTTCTAGTATAAGTACCTGAATTGAATACAAACCAGAGAAACTTTATCACCCCTATAGTAGAAATTTTTTCCCTTGAAAAATTTTTCCCAGAAATATTTTCCCCTTTTTGGTTCCCCTTATCATGAATAATCTGCCTTATCATGATTGGCGTATTTCAAATAAGACAACGACTGTTTGGTAATAGATTAAAGAAAAACTGTTGAAGTCTTCTTTAATCTATTACCAAACAGTCGTAGTCGGATTTGAAATACGCCAACCACGATAAGACAGAATATTTTTCACGTGAATTTTTTCACTTTTCCCTTGAATTATTACATCGAATAATTTCGATATTTTTCTTCGAATTATATATTAAAAGTTAAAAGTATTTATTTTTAGGACAAGATTAGTAATAAGTAAAGCATACGATTGTTAACAATAATTCCCTACAACACATTTTTTCATAGAGTATGAATCTCTTTGGTTCATGGTGGTGCAGCACAGCACGGTGGTATACTTAACGAAATAATAGCTAAATCAACAGAAGCGCCTCCATAAGTACAACTTTAAAGTTAAATAAATTTCGTTTATAACCTAAAATTTTGTGTTATTTTTTTTTATTAAACTTAAATTTGTCCGATTTTCAATTAATTTTCAAGCTTTACAAAAATTCTTCCCTTTTTTACATTCACGTGGACTGATAGCGAGAAAAAAAATTCACGGGATATTCAAGATAGCATTCCATTTGTTTTGCACGATAGGGATGATTATTTTTAAATCATCATTTATATTTCCAGCATACATCCATGCATATTTTTAAAACCGGAACCGAACCGAAACCGACCGGTTTTAATAGCTTAAAACCGGAAACCGCGGTTTTCTAATTTCCACGTTTTTTGGCAAACCCTAGTGAGAGCCAAAAAATTTATTCTCAGCTACTTTGAAACTGATATCAGTTTTATATTAACAGTTTGCTGTTGTTATTTTAGATGATATCTTAGCTGAGTGGTAGCGCGTTGAGTACACATCATGTGATGATACATGTTCGAACCCCAGATTTTTTTTAATTTACTGACTACAAGGTGATTTAAAAAAAAAAATCAACTTTAAGTTAGCTGAAAGTAGTGCAGAGTAAGACAATTGACTACCGCCTAGGACACCGTTGAATGTTGAAATAGTCAGTTGATTATATTAAAAGTAATCCACGTGTCAGCCAGTACTAGTTGCGAAATAGTTAGCTTAAAGTTAGTTTAAAGTTAACTTAATTTCCGATATGTTTGTCAATGGCATGTGTGCATTTGTATGTGCACAGAGAAATAAAAGATCATACACACAACGAGTGTGTGTATGTACGACTACATGCATGACGTTTGTGTACGCGCCCATGCGTAGGAAGAAGCAATCATCACAAATTCTTTCGTCTCGAAGTATTTTCTTCTTTACTTCTATACCAGCAATAACTGAAACAAATGTCTTGCAAACAGTGTTGTCTAGCGCTTGTTTTAGAAGACTTTGCCGCAGTAAAGCATTTAAAAAAGCCCCCATGTCTTGAAAATTCTTTTAAATGGTCTTTTGCAGGGGTCTAATAGAAACAAAAATATTTGTTGAATTCCGACTTTGAAGAATTTTAAGCGGTCATATAGTTCATGCAACATTTGTCGACTTGGCTCTTATGGAAATGGCATTCAGCAACACGTTATACTCTGTCCGGGCAACATCTTCACCGATAAGGCACATTTCTAAATTAATATGTATGTCAACAAACAGAATTCTCGAATTTACCAATTCACAGGAGATCTAAGAGCGTTTAATGCATTCAAAACAAAGTCACTATTTGGGTGAATCTCCCGCCATAAGTCGTAATATTCTTTTGGCAAAAATTGACGGGGCAAGGTGTCACACAGCGAATGCCAAAATGAATATTCTGAACAAGCGATTTAAAGGGTCTCATCAGTTTGCATCTATGAAAATAAGCCATAACCGAGGCATCGGTTACATTCAGACTATTTTGAGCGCCTTAGTCATGAAAAATTGAGTATTTCGAATGTGGGGCAGGAATTTTCAACACATTATGCTCCACAGGCTTTTCAATGATATTTCAAAGACTTTTTAAAACTAATGTTAGAGATAGCAAGCGCTTACTGAATGAAGCGCTATTTCTTAAAAACACTTGTTGGTATTTAAAAAAAAAAAAAATACAGAAATAATTTTATTTTGTATTCAATTACTAAATTCACAAAATCAAAAAAAAAAAAAAAATATTTTTACTGAAATAAAACCTATAAAAGAATTCATAAAACCAATTAAAAAAAATTCGTAATAATTTAATTAAATTAAAAACTAGTTTTTTATTTATTAGAATAATGTACAATATATTTATTAAACCAAATACAGCAAATAGGAAGAATCAGTTACTAAAAATTGTTACGAATTTGTAACCATTGTTACTGGAAAGTGTTTATTAACTCAAAAAGTTTGCAAGGAGAGAGCGTCAAAAGAGAGAAAAAAATACAAATTATTTTTAACTAGAACAATTTTTTACTTTCAAGAATTACGAGTATCCAGACAGCTGTTTTTTGTATTGCTTTTAAATTAATTCTTTCAAAAATATCTGGAAAAAGGAAAACTCAAAAATGCGCATTTCTTTATTAAAAAATTGGTGTATGTATGAAAAAAGGATTTATTTTTTTAGTTTATTGTTTACCATTGATTGAGGGCCAATTTCACCAACTCTATTTAAATATCAATTCATATTTAAATGTCGATTTTGATTAATTTTTGTATGGAAAAATTATTTTTAAATATTAATTGATATTTAAATAAGTTGGTGAAATTGGCCCTAAGCCACATAAATAAAATTTTATGGTCAAAGAATTGTGTTTGTTCGTCATACCTGATCAGAGATGGAAAATTGAACTTTTGTATTTAATAATAGAATCAAATTAAAAAATAATGAAAAATACATAAAAATAGTAAATAATAGATGAGAATGTGTAAAGTATTTTATATTAAATGTTAAATTTTAAAAATATTGTAATTTACTGCCCGTTTATAGAAGCCAAACAAGATTATTTAAAATATATCAGAAAAAGATTTGTTTTTGGTTTATACCAGGGATGGCATTTAAAATTTTAAAATTGTATCAACAACTTTCAAAAATTGTAATTTTTTGATTTTAATTGTACTAAAAGATTTGTTTAGTTAAAATTACATATTTTTATATATTTTTATTAAAAAAGTCGTCTAGGAGCATGTTCCAGCTACCGAATCGTTTTCACAAATTTGCATGTTCGTTCGGATGTTAAAGCATATGGGTACACTTGTTAAACTTTAAATTTAGGATATAAAAGTTAAAAGCACTTGCTAGCAAAAATAATTCTGAAATGGACGACTAAAAAAAAATTTTTTTTTTTTATTTTTTCTTTGCGTTTTACTTTCACAATGCTGATTATAATTGTTTAAAAATAAATGCCATTTGAAATTGGAGAGTTTCCTTAAATGTGCTAAATTAACCATTGGAGTACTATTATACTTTTGAGTTTGAATAGTACCAAAAAAGTACAATTGTTGCAAAAATTAATTTATCAATTTAAAAAAAAAAATGTTTGTAAAAATATCAAACGAAATGATTGAAATATCATGACGGGAATGTCAACTGTGACTGTGATTAAAATTGAATTTAAAAAAAAATATGCAAATAATTTTTAGGGTTAAATCGAAACCATTTTAAAGAGATATCAGTGCTCAACATTCTAAATGACCAAACGAAATGATTTCAATATCATGAGGGGAATGTCACGTGCGACTGTGATTAAAATTTAATTTTAAAAAAATGTAAATAATTTTTAGGGTTAAATCGAAACCATTTTAAAGAGACATCAGTACTCAACATTCTAAAATTGTTTCAGGTTTCGCTGAAATTTTTATTCATTTGCCCCAAAAGCAATCTATTTTATTTGTCGCATACGACAATTAAAATTAAATTTTTCAAAATCAAACTGAGCACCATTTATGTGGCTAATTTAAAGCTATAAGTTACGCTTGTTGTCTACAAAAAAGAAATCCTTTTTTATACCCTTTAACAAAAAAATGGTAAAAGGGTATATATAGGTTTGTCATTCCGTTTGTAATTTCTAGAATATTAATAAGCGAGCTATAAAGTATATATATTCTGGATCCTTATGCATAGGGAAGACGAATAAGCGATGTCCGTCTGTCCGTCTGTCTGTAGGTGAAATCGGTTTTCCGAAGCTCTCAGAAAAGCTAGAGACTTCGTTCTTGCACTGGTCAGTCAGAAATGGTGGAAATAAGATTGGTATTGAAAATCAGAGCTGGGAGACTTAAACTTCATTTTGCCATACAAAATAACTACCGAAAACTAGTTTTTAATAATTTTTTATTAAATAAACTTATTTTATACTTCAGTATGAATAAAATTGGTATTTCTTACTCAAAAAAAAAATAAAAAAATTAAAAAAATTAAAAAAAAGTTTCCAGGGTTGGAAAACCTTAACTTTTTTTGTACAAAAGTAACTTACTAAAACAAATTTTTCCTTTTTTTCTATAAACTAAACATATGTAATATTCATAAAAGAAGGAGATTGATGTAAAAAATCAGAAAGACAAAAAGGATGATTCCAGGGTTGGAAAACCTACGATTTTTGTGATATATACAATTAACTACCGTAAACTAATTTTTTAATTATTTTTATTAAATAAACTTATTTTATACTTTACCACGAATAAAATTGGTAATTCAAATTAAAAATTAACCTTCAAAAAATTAAAAAGATGTTTCCAGGGTTGTAAAACTTTAACTTTTTTTATACAAAAGTAACTTACTAAAGCAAATTTTTCCTTTTTCTCTATAAATTAAAGATATCTTATATTCTTAAAAGAAATAGATTGGTATCAGAAAAATTAAATAGGATGATTCCAGGGTTGGGAAACTTACTATTTTTGTGATACAAAAAATTAACTACCGAAAACTAATTTAAATTTTTTTTAAATAAATAAATTTATTTTATACTTCAGTACGAATAAAATTGGTATTTCAATATAAAAAAGTTTAAAACACGTTTCCGGGGTTGGAAAACCTTACCCTTTTTATAGAAAAGTTACTTACTAAAGCAAATTTTCCCTTTTTCTCTATAAATTAAATTTCAAAAAATTGGCTTGTTTTTATGGTTAAGCAATTGTCTATATGCATTTCGTTCCCGCTTGTGGAACTCGTCAGTAGACTTCAACCCAAAAAAGTTTTGAATTCAGTTAACAAACTCCGTATGTTTATGGTAAGACTCTTAATACTATATTGAGAATCACAATATACAAACATAATAAGTTTGAAAACCGCAAACAAAAATCTTTGCAAAACAAGCATCTTTATTCAACTGTGCATCTATTTTATTTTCCACCACCTTTTTACCATTAGCTGCCACATTGGGCAACAATAAAAGTATTTAAAAAGCATAACCATGCTTAACCATAAAAACAAGCCAATTTTTTGAAATTAAATAAAAACATTATGTCAAATAAATATACTTCAGTATTTCATGTCTATAAGTTAAATATATCTTATATTCTTAAAAGAAAGAGATTAGTATAAGAAATCAGAAAAATTAAAAAGTTTGATTTCAGGGTTGGAGAACCCACACTTTTTGTGGTATAAAAAATTAGCTACCGAAAACTAATTTTTTTTTTTTATAAAATAAACTTATTTTATGCTTCAGTACGAATGAATGTATTTCAAAATAAAAAAAATTAAATCGACGTTTCCAGGGTTGGAAAACCTTATTTTTTATACAAAAGTAACTTACTAAAACAAATTTTTTCTTTTTTTTTACTATAAATTAAACATATCTTACATTCTTAAAAAAAGATTGTTTTTAAGAATACAGAAAAAACAAAAAGGAGGATTCCAGGGTTGGGAAGCTTACACTCTTTGTGATATAAAAAATTAACTACCGAAAAATAATTTTTATCTATTTTTATTAAATAAACTTATTTTATGCTTGATAGCGAATAAAATTGGTATTTCAAATAAAAATAAAAAATAAAAAAAATTAAAAAGACGATTCCAGGGTTGGAAAACTTTAACTTTTTCTACAAAAGTAAGTTACTAAAACAAATTTTTCCTTTTTTTCTATAAATTAAACATTTCTTAAATTCTTAAAAGAAAGAGATTGTGGTAAATCAGAAAAATCAAAAAATATGAATATTAACTAAGTCTAATTAATTTTTATCTTTTCCTTTATTAATTGTATATATTTTACGTTTTTGAAAGAAAAGTTTGGTATAGAAAATTATAAAAATTAAAACCACAGCTCCAGATATGGAAACTATGATTTTTTTTCTAGACATTAAAGTAACTAATTAAAACATTTTTTTTTGAATTTCCTTTTTTTTCACTTAACACACTTTCTATATTTTTTTAAGAACTACTAGATTGGTATAAGTAGTCAGAAAAATCTAAAATTATGATTCTAGGGTTTGAAAATTATTATTTTTTTCTTTGTACATAAAAGTAAGTATGTGCTTATGTATGTATCTCTATACTACATAAACGCACTTGTAAAGGGTATATATGATTCGGCACAGCCGAATATAGCACTCTTACTTGTTCTTATTCTATTTTCACTTAAAGTATTTACGATGGCCATATTCGACATTCAGATAATTTAATGCATTATGACAATAGATATGATTTGCAGTTTTCATAAGGGTACTGGCCTGTTACTCGATATCGAAAAAAAACGTATTAATAGTCTTACTTTACATATACGACATTTGTTAGCTAAATTCCAAACAAATTTTTTTTGTTGAAGTCTACTGACGAATGCCATAAGCGGGAACGAAATGCATATAGACAATGCTTAACCATAAAATCAAGCAAAATTTTCATAAGAAAGAAACATTCGACTAAAAATTTATATTGAAAACAAAAACAAATTTTCATATTTTATTGTGGTTTTCAATATATGTAAACTTACACTCGATAGTTTTTTTTTTCGATATCGTGAAACGAGTCATGAGTTTTGAAAAAAAAAATATTCAGATTTTTTTCTCAGCGTATATGTATATAAAAATGGCTTACTTGCTTGGTTTGCTTTAGGTTTATAATTCTTTTCTCTTTCTTCTATTTCATATTCATATTCCAAGTGATTTGACGTTCATGTTGATGTCTATTCAAATGTGACTTAATATTCCGTCCTACAAATATTTTTTATTTAATTTTTGATATTGCAAGCATTATTCAAAGTGATTTTTCTTCTCAAATAATTTTTTTTTTTACAAACATTTACAAAAATTTTAGTCGCCGGTTGGGGTTTTACGTGACTTTATTTCGTTTCGCATTATATACATACATACATGTACATAATTTTGACTTTTTTTTTAATAAGCTGAAAACGTGATATTTTTTTGCAAAATTGTTTCCAATTAAAATTTTTTACAACTTTATACAGCAAAGAGTCAGAAAAGGAATGTATGTAAATATTAAAGAAAACATTTGATTTGAAATAGAGTGAAATGTCGGTAAAAACTGAAAGAAATTTTAAACGTGTGTAAGCAAAGTTGTGACGTAGACGACGTCATTCACAATAAGGGGGAATACGATAACGCGTGATCTATGCAATGCAATTGAGTGGTGAACAATTCTAGTTTTAAGTGTAAAATCTAAAAGCTTATTTATTAGCTACGTTAAGCATTAAATGCATTCACTACAGTACATATGTCAAAAATAAAATACATATTATTATATGAGAAAGATTATAAATGAAAGTTTTGTTTGCTGGTGGTTAAGCACTGTCTATCTTCATTTCATTTGTTGCTTTACCAAATCGTCAGTAGACTTCAATTACACATTTTGAACAGTCACAAATCTCTTATCTTTTCCACAGACTTTCAAAAACTAATTGAGAGTTCACAAGAAATAATGTTTTTTTTTTTTTTAATACAAAAGAAAAATAATTTTGTTAGTTTAGTATATACTTAAATATAAATTTCTTCAATAAATCAATTTTTACTTTTTTCAATTCATATATTTTTACTTTACGTTACGAGTATTTCTTTAACCTCATTATTTTTATGTTGCTAAAGAATGAAAACATATTTTTCAAATCCACACAACACTAAGAACATCAACATCTAAATCAATAATCTAATCGAAAGGGAATGAAATAAGAAAATGCATTAAAGAGAAGAGAATCCATTGAAATTACATCTATTTTCCTGACAGTCATTACATTGACTACAAAAATATCATTACAGCAATCGTATAATCGTATGAGTATGATGTACTTAGAAGCTTTAAAAATATACATGTGTACTTATTTCTTTCTGTTCTATTATTGAAAGATTTGGATGTAAGAGGACAATCAAATATGTCCAAATACAGTCAGGCTGTTGGCAAATAAAACGTGAATAGATTTCTGTTTAAGAACATCGTTCCACTGATATTTATAATAATTGGATTATTTTTGTGTTGTAATGCATTAAACACATTCACCACAGCAAGCTACCGACTACCAAATGTCAAGGATAGAATAAACATGTTTATATTAGAATGATTCTTTTGAAGACAGCAAGGCAACAGGGCGACAGGTTTTTGTCTATGCTGATTTTGTCGTTGCAGTCCAATTAAACTGATTTCTATTTCTTTGGCTACAAGGAGAAAATTCAGTGTTGCCAGTATAATAGGAAATGTTGAGTGAATGATTTTGTACAATTATTTCGTATTATTTAACAGAAACAATATCCAAAAATTGATGCAAAGAATAAATTGATTTATTTTTGTACTTTTACGTGAAATAAGTACATTTTAAAAGAGTAATTAATTTTTATAAATGCAAAATATATGAAAGTGGCAATACTGAACAATGTATTTGTACTTGAATATCAACTGCAGATGGTGCTGCTGCCGTTTCCAAAATAATTAAGTAGCCGGCTACGAGGCGACAAATGCTGCTAGCGGCATTTGAAGTCGTGTGTTCGTGTAGCCTGCTGTGGTGAATGTGTTTAATGCATAATGCACAAATAATTAAAGACATAGGCGCATAGTCATAGTCAAAACAAAGTATACTTTATGAGTTTAAAACCAGTATTTTGTATGGCAATACTGGTTTTAAACTCTTAAAGTGTACTTCGTTTATGACTATGATTATGCGCCATAGAATATTAACAGTAAAAAAATAGCTTTGACGATCAACATTTTGAGAGCTTTTCTATAAATATGGGAAGTTTTTTAGATTTTTTGAGAATTTTTCTGATATATTTTACTGAAATATATATAGACGTTTTTTAACAAACAACAAAGAAAATTCTTCATTATAATGGGCCTTATTAGGAGTGTCGTATTTCGACTACGACTACCACGATTTGTTACTAGATTAAAGGAAAAATTTTGCAAAAATCGTCGTATTCGAAGTAGTAATAACGCCCAATATATTATAAGCTTAACGTCTAATAATTCATTCAGTATTTTGATATAACGGGTGTTTTTTTAGAGGTATAGAACTTCGAATTGAAATAAAACACAACAAAATCGTTTTAATGTCCATCAATTTGGCTTTATTGGAAGGATAATTTTATGCCATTAATGTTTAAATATAATTTCGGGCATGTGGCCGCCGCGGCTGGCTCGAATAAAGCTAATTCTACAGGTCCAATTTTCAACCACTTTTTCGAGCATATGGGGCCGTATGTTGGCAATAACGCCACGAATGTTGGCTTCCAAGTCCCCTAACGTTTCTGGTTTGTTGGCGTAGACGAGCGACTTCACATATCCCCAAAGAAAATAATCCAATGGTGTCAAATCACACGATCTTGGTGGCCAATTGACAGGTCCATTCCGCGAAATTATGCGCTCATCGAATGTTTCCTTCAATAAATCGATTGTGACGTGCGCTGTGTGGCATGTAGCACCGTCTTGTTGGAACCACAACTCATCCACATTCATGCCATCCAATTCGGGAACAAAATAGTCGGTTATCATGGCTCTATACCGGTCTCCATTAACGGTAACTGACTCTCCAGCATTATTTCGGAAGAAGTATGGCCCAATGACTCCACCAGCCCATAGAGCACACCAAACAGTCAGTTTTTGTGGATGTAATGGCGTCTCAAGGGTCTCATGTGGATTCTCTTCACTCCAAATGCGGCAATTTTGGTTGTTGACGTAGCCATTCAACCAAAAATGAGCCTCATCACTGAACAAAATTTTGCGATGAAAATCAGCATCGAGATCAATCTCATTTTCGGCCCATACACCAAAATCACGACGCATTGCATGGTCTCGCGGCCTTAATTCTTGCACAAGCTGGATCTTGTAAGGTCGCAAGCCAAGATCTTTGCGCAAAATCTTCCATAAAGTTGATGGACAAAGCTCCAATTGCTGTGCACGGTGGCGAATCGATTCATTCGGGTCCTCTTCAACACTTTGCTCTACAGCGGCAATTGTTTCTTCGGTGCGCACTGTTCGACGTCTCTGCGGATGCGTATTATCACATAGAGTAAACGTAGTGCGAAAACGATCCATGGTTAACCGAATTAATTGCTCTGATGGACGATTATGTCGACCATAAAATGGACGGAGCTTGCGGTAAACTTCGCGAACTGAACCATTATTTTCGAAATAAATTTGCACGATTTGCAAGCGTTGTTCTTTTGTCAACCTGTTCATGATGAAATGGCAAACCAAACTAAATATTAATCACTTGACAGCTGACAAAACGGCCGCCAGTTAAAAAAGTGATGCCAACTTAAAGTTCTATACCTCAATAAAAAACACCCAATATATAAAGCAACACAATATGTGCATAGATATATTGTACTCGTATGTTTCTTAATTGTTAAAAGAAAAGAAGAAAACAAAGTGTTGTAACTTTGCTGATTAATTCTGTAATTAATTCACTAATAAAAATATCAATATTAATAATATTGGTATTATTTAACAAAATTCTGTACACAATTTGACCCATAGGTCTTTCGAAAATAACAAAATTATGTATTTGTTATATTAAAATCGAATTTGAAGATTTCTTTATAATTTCTAGCTAAGACTTTTTAAAATATTTAAATTTTATAGTTTTTTAATTCATTTATTTGTATCGAAAATATCTTTAACCTCTTGTTTTTTCATTTAAAAGAAAAACATTAAGGTATTTCTGCGTTGTAATTTGGTGTATGGTTGATTTTAAAAGTACTTTTTGTCAATTTTTTTTGGATTGGCAATGCTATAAAAAGTTGCACAACTTTGCAAAATTTACTCTGATAATCTTGCACTTACTCAGACCCTGACAATTTTGCATCATTTGTGCAAAATAATTTTCTATGTGATGGTTGTTATATTTTTTTGAACATTTTGCAATTTTGCTTTTCTGCAACAGTGCAACTTTTGACGTGAATATCTTTATTAAAAAAACTTTAAGTTTAACTATTTAATCCACTGGTTAATGGAGGAAAGTAAAACACCCTTATACTTTCTTAGACTAAAGCAAAGAAGAAATATTAAAAAATATATACTTACAAAAATATAACTGCTCATTCAAAATGTCAAAACATAATTTGAATACAACATCAGATAAGTATACATTTTTATTCAAATAATTTTTAAGAAACAAATTGCACTTAAAACTAATTGCAAATTATTGTGACAAACACTAGCAGAATGGAACAACATGCTGCTTTCAAAGACCGCTACGCCTTCATCATCAACGATCCCGTATTTTTTCGGCTTTGTGTGCTGTAAACTTCGCCTCTATATAATTTTTTTTCAATTCAAATGGAATATGTGAATTGGTTTGATTCATCGTACTACAATTTGTTGAAAGCTCAAACTTACCATCTTTAATTTACAACAGTCTTACCGTTGTGTGTTAATTTGCTTATTTTTGTTCCACTTTCAAATTTTCAGTATTTCATTTGTTTAAGAAACAAGTTTTTGAAGCAAATAAATTTTCAACACATAAATCTAATAAAGTTTTGTTAATGCGGAAGAAACATTTCAGAAAAAAATTTAGATGATTTTTTTTAATGGTACACCAAAAAAAAAAAGATTGGTTGGAAATCGGTTAGTCCAATAAAATATCATTTGCATTAACTATATTTCAGTTCACGCTATCAATTTTCTGTTAATCCAAAAAACAATCCATGTTCACTGCCATAAGGGAATAATTGTAACAAAGATATGATTGTGACAATACTTAAATTGATTGCGTCAACCGAGCGTATGCTTTTGTCATGACTAATTAACTTATTGATTAGCACAACCGAATAAAATATTAGAAATTGGATCTTAGTACCAATTTTCGGCATTGGCAACTAAAAAAATTGTCCGTCTACATTTACGTTAAAATAAAGACTTTCTATCAGTAGTTGCAACTAACTAGAGGTTAATGTAACCATCATAGTTTATAGCAGCAAATTAAAATTAAATATTAAGGTTTGATTGATATTCCCAACCGATTAATCGGTTCGTGTTAACAATTGTCTATTATTGTTAAATATTTTATTTAAATAAGTAAAAAACAAAATACTATCAGCATTATGTACAACGAAAAACTGGCATGAAGTTAACGTAAATGAAGAAATTAAATTAAATTAAAAATATAGTTGTACCACAAGAAAATTGCAGTCGTTATACTAGAATTCTATTAATTCGATTGGCAACTAGTTTAGGCTTCTCAACCAATTTGTGTTCTCTGTTAACTAATTTTATCTGCACAGAGAGAATAGGTTGGTTAAAAATCTGTTGGACCAACTAATATTTACTTGTGTATTCCAATGTTCCATATTTGCTACCAATTATCAATCGAATGTACGATTTTTTCATATTTATAAACAAAAAACCATAATTACAATGGAAATAGAATTCTTACAATAGTTTTATTAGTAATAACAATTGATTCGGTTCATTTCTAATAACAATTTAAGAGTATTGGTAGACACAACTGAATTAAATATATGTTAGGAAGTAATGTGACTGAATATTGTCTTTTGAAATTAAATAAATTCAGTAAAGTGCGACTCTGACTCGCGCACGAAGGGTTCCGTACGAACACTAGATATGTAACAAACTTCATCCTATATAATATATAGTTTTGGCAGTTTTTTTCGTTTTTGTGATCTTTTCGGTTTTTTTGTTTTGGCGGTTCTTGCGTTTTTTCAGTTGTGGCGATTTTTTAAGTTTTGGCTCTTTTTTTAGTTTTAACACTTTATTTTCTTGTTTTGGCGATTTTTTCGGTTTTTGGCGTTTTTTCATTTTGGCGATTTTTTTTATTTTTGGCAATTTTTTTCATTTTTGCGATTTTCTTTTATTTAATTTTTTTTTAGTTTTGGCGACATTTTTGCGTTTTGGCGATTTTTTTCGATTTTTGGTGTTTTTTTCATTTTGGCGTTTTTTTCATACTGGCGATTTTTTCGAATTCGGCGATTTATTTTAGTGTTAGAAATTTTTTTTAATTTTGGCGATTTTTCTTATTTGGGTTTGGCGATTTTATAATTTTCGTTTATTTTTAGTTTTACCGATTTTGAAAATTTCAAGTTTTTGGCGATTTTTTTAAGTTTTGGCTCCTTTTTTAGTTTTTACACTTTATCTTCTTGTTTTGGCGATTTTTTTCGGTTTTTGGCGTTTTTTTATTTTAGCGATTTTTTTTTATTTTCGGCGATTTTTATTATTTTTGCGATTTTTTTATTTAAATTTTTTTTTAGTTTTGTGAACATTTTCGCGTTTTGGCGATTTTTTTCGATTTTTGGCGTTTTTTTTATTGTGGCGTTTTTTTTCATTTTGGCGATTTTTTCGAATTTGCGATTTATTTTAGTGTTGGAATTTTTTTTTTAATTTAGGCGATTTTTTTCGTTTTGGCGATTTTTTTTAATTTTTGACGATTTTTTTTTTTTTGGTTTGGCGATTTTATAATTTTCGGTTTTCTTAGTTTTACCGTTTTTGAAAATATCAAGTGTTTGCCTCTTACGGTTTCCAAGATATAGCAAATTGTCAAAATTACATAGTCAAAATTGCATTAACTGATGGACCACCCTTTAAATTTAATTTTTTTAAATTTTAGTGTTAATTGTTGTAGTCTGTATAAAAATACACTAATTTTACAAATTTCAAGTTTCAATATACAATTGTATGTATATTACATGAGATTTTAACATTTTTCGTTGCTCGTTTTGGAACACCCTTTAATTTTTAATTCTCATGTATTTGTTGTTGTAGCGGCCAAGGTTCTACATACTTTGTCCAAATTTCAGGTCCGTAGCTCTTACGGTTCCTGAGAAAATACCGTGTGACGGACAGACGGACAGCGTAGCGAAAACAATAGGGTTCCTTTTCACCTTTGTTGTACGGAACCCTAAAAAACTATTCTTGTAAACAATATTTAATTTAAAAAAATAAACTCGGTTATTGGAACTAATTAATCATTTGCCGCTGTACTAAAATTAGATACAATAAACGAAAAGAAAATAAAATAATTTATAGATATTCCTAACCGAATAAAGAATTAAATCAAACAATTTGTTATTCTGAATACGAAAGGAAAAACATAATCGTTTATTTATTCTTCATTTGTGGAGCAATTTTGAATACAAGAAACAAAAAATAAAAATTAAATACAAATGTCATGTAAAAAATATATTTTGCAGAATAATTACACAAAATCCTGATTTTATAGAAAAGGTAAGGACATTATTATATAAATATATCGCAAAATATTCGAAGTGTTATTGCTATTATACTGAAGTGAAATTATTTATGCAAATAATTTGTAGTTTCTTGATAGGAAAAAAGCTGTGTATTAAAGCTGAACACCGGCAAGGGATATTGCAATGCACCGCGTGGAAAAATTTGCTTATTTCACTTCAGAATACTTACTTTTTTATTCTGCACAAATTGTTTTTATGTATGTATGTATGTATGTATATGAGCCATGTCTACCAATGATTTCTTTCGAAATACCAATTTATTGGTTGTATCAACTAATTATTTCTATAGTTACATTTAACATTTTCTGTTGATATAACCATTTCATTCCTAAAATTCAAATATCGCTAATGAAAAATTGGTGCATGCAAAAGCTATATTCGTTCATTACAACAGAATTGTGTGTTAGATGTTGGAACCGACAAAATTCGATTGGCTTCAAATTCGGTTATCACAATAAATCTGTTTTCTCTGTGTGCTGTTGCAACTATTGGGTTAGTGGTAATAATTAAAAATATAGTGGTACCACAAGAAAATTGCAATCGTTATACCAGAATTCTATGATAGTTGCTGCAACCGCCAAAATTCAATTGGCAACAAATTCGGTTGTCTCAACGAATCTGTTTTCTCTGTGTACACAAATTATGTTCCTGAAATTTGGGTTTTGTAACTAATTTTGTCCTAATAACCATATTTATAACTAGGTTGTGGACAGTTGATGCAAAAACCATTTCAGCTATCCATGTAATGAAATTTCATTTATTAATTTCAAGTGCACTTTCTTTTACAACTGCTTTAATTTTCAATACAATCCTGTAATTTTCCGTTGTTCTATTTCAGTACAACATCATGTTTTGGTTAGATATTTCACTGAATAAGCACTCAGGCATGGAAAAGTTGGCACAATTGTACTTTTTTTTAGCACTAGGTGAATATCAAAAGTACTGGAACGCCCTAATAACAAATTTAGCACTATGGGAAATTGCTTTATATGAAAAAATTGGCACAAAAAATATTGAACAATAAATACCAAGATACGACCGATGGCTGATGTAGAACTTACATATTTAGTAGTTAAGAAACGACAACATACATACTCTTATTTAACTTTTGCTCGAAGAAACAAAAAAAAAAGTAAATGAACTGCCAAAGGAATATTATATCGGGTGTTTTTTTTTGAGGTATAGAACTTCGAATTGAAATAAAACACAAGAAAATCATTTTAATGTCCATCAATTTGGCTTTATTGGAAGGATAATTTTATGCCATTAATGTTTAAATATGATTTCGGGCATGTGGCCGCTGCGGCTGGCTCGAATAAGGCCAATTCTACAGGTCCAATTTTCAACCACTTTTTCGAGCATATGGGGCCGTATGTTGGCAATAACGCCACGAATGTTGGCTTCCAAGTCCCCTAACGTTTCTGGTTTGTTGGCGTAGACGAGCGACTTCACATATCCCCAAAGAAAATAATCCAATGGTGTCAAATCACACGATCTTGGTGGCCAATTGACAGGTCCATTCCGCGAAATTATGCGCTCATCGAATGTTTCCTTCAATAAATCGATTGTGACGTGCGCTGTGTGGCATGTAGCGCCGTCTTGTTGGAACCACAACTCATCCACATTCATGCCATCCAATTCGGGAACAAAATAGTCGGTTAGTCGGCTCCAATTGCTGTGCACGGTGGCGAATCGATTCATTCGGGTCCTCTTCAACACTTTGCTCTACAGCGGCAATTGTTTCTTCGGTGCGCACTGTTCGACGTCTCTGCGGATGCGTATCATCACATAGAGTAAACGTAGTGCGAAAACGATCCATGGTTAACCGAATTAATTGCTCTGATGGACGATTATGTCGACCATAAAATGGACGGAGCTTGCGGTAAACTTCGCGAACTGAACCATTATTTTCGAAATAAATTTGCACGATTTGCAAGCGTTGTTCTTTTGTCAACCTGTTCATGATGAAATGGCAAACCAAACTAAATATTAATCACTTGACAGCTGACAAAATGACCGCCAGTTAAAAAAGTGATGCCAACTTAAAGTTCTATACCTCAATAAAAAACACCCTTTAAAAGTAAATGTTTTGTTTTACTTTTGGCTAATTTTAAAAAGGGTAGAGGAAAAGGAAAAATGGATTTGGAATCGGATAAAAATATTTGTTGTGATTTTTTTTTTAGTTTCTTAATATTCTTATGTTTGTGCACGTAATACTTAATGATATTTTGTGACTTTTTCCATTAACAAACAAAATTTGTTTGCTGTTATCAAGATATTTTTTTTAATTCTGCTAAAGAAGAAACATAATCAAAATGAACTTTTCTTAACTTGCCGTTTACACATGCAAGTACAAGTGCAAGTAACTCAATACATAGACATATTTTTACTAATACAATCATAATGCTACAAGTTGTAGGCTCACTGGCAAGAGATTTTCATTACAAGTAATTTTTTCACTTGCATGTAGGAGAATTGTCAAAAATAAAAACAGTGTTACCCTTTAAGGATTTTATTTTAATTTTAATGGATAGCTTACATGGAATAATTTTTAAAATGTTATTACTTCAACTTATATACAGAAAAAATAAAACAAAAAGTAAGAACATGTAATCAAATATGACTTTTTATTGATTTGCAATATAAATTTATCATTTATTTTGGTACAAAGGTGATCACTAAATTCATTTCCCTGTAATGTTCCTATACCAAAAAGTTGGCAGCCCACACATTAAAAACTAATATAGACAAAAAAAAAAGTACAAACAACGCACAGAAGACAGAGAAAAACGAAATTTTCAAATACATATTTATAGTAAAATATAGAAAAATGAAAATAAACGTGCACTTGACTGTGTAAACAATCAAGCAAGTTGCGAGTGTTTTTATTATTTCATTCAATGTATTGGTTGTTAATACGTACACGCAACTTGTAACAAGTTACCTGCATGTGTAAATGAAGCGTAAAAAACAATAAACAAAATTCTTCATTATAATATATTACAAGCTTAACGTCGAATAAATGTACTTCGGATGATAATTTTTTTATTAATTGAAGTTTTGTTAAAAAAAAGCAATAAACACTGGATTTAATTTATGTTTAAAAAAAGCGCCAGTTTTGCGTGAATTAATATTAACATACAAATATGATTACGAAAATTTTTTGTGTTCTCCTGTTCATGGTGAAACTATTTATTAATAGAAAAATATAATGCTTTAGAGCAGTGTCTAAAAAACTGAAGTGATTTTCATTTCATTTCATTTTGCTTCTGCTTTCGCTTTTGAAAAATGCAACAGTTTCATTTAAAGCAATATAACAAAAGGATTTATGGCCAATTGCGCAGTACTTTCAGCAGTCGACGATTTGAAAAGCTATAATTTTATTTGCTTTTACTTTTGGCTAGTATCGCATGTAAAAGCACAAACAGTCTATATGCTTTTGGAAGTCGCAAACAGTTAAAGTCGAAGAAGCAAAAACTATTGTCTTTAGAAGTTTTATGCAATCGCAGTAGCGTGGTTTTTCTTCTTGCTTCTTACCTGATGAGCAAAAACAACAACAAAAACACGACAAACGCCCTAAAATAGTTGATTGAATTTGCAGAAAGCTTATAAAAGCAAGAGCTTTTGCTTCTTCGACTGTGACTGTTTGGTACTTACAAAAGTACACAGACTGATTATGCTTTTACTAGCGAAACTAACCAAAAGCAACAGCATATAAAATTAAAACTTTTAAAATCATCGACTGTTGAAAGTACTGCGCAATTATTTATAATTCATTTTATGCTTCGACTACGACTGTTGATTACTTTCACAAGCAAAAGTATTGGTTCATTTTAAACAGTTGGAAAAATCTAAAGCAGCGAAAAGTAAAAATTTCACGACTTTTGCTACTTTCACTTAAGTTTTTTAAACACTGCTTTAGAGTACGAATTCATTGCAGCTTAAAAAAGGTATCTTATACCTTTTTTTCTGTACGATTACAATTGTTAATAAATTAGATTTTAAGCAAGTTTCGCTTACAAAATAATTGCGTAGAAACGAGGGCATTCACATGTGACAAAAGCAAAAATTGTTTTGTTGTTGTTTTTTGTTTTTGAGTTCAACGATTATAACACTGATTTCAGCGAAACCAGCAACTAAATGCAAAGATTATTTATACATAGAAATATATTTATATATATTATATATATTATATATATATATATATATATATATATATATATAAATATTATTTTAATCATTGTCTATATGTTTCATTCGTGATTTGTCAAATCGTCAGTAGACTTCAATCACATATTTTGAGCAGTAACAAACTTATGGCAATATGTCAAATAATAAATTTCTTAAATTACTTATATTAATTTTTAAACTCAATTTAAATCAGAGTCACATGTGACATGTCGCACTTGAAATTTTTTGCCATTATGATATTTATATTATTTCTATTGCTCTATTTATTCAATTCTAAATAAACAAGCTTAGTAAAACGTTTTCAAATTACTTGAAGTATTCAACGTATTTATTTTAACATAATACTTGTAACAAGAAATTATTATTATTAGGCTTGTTTCTTGCTTAATCATTATTTCGCATTTTTGTGATCTTCTGTCGACTTTGTCTTTTAAGTCTGGATCATACTATCGGCACAATGTACCTATTTTTGTCGGCTGACTGCAATAAAGTCATTAGTAGGAAGCCAAATTGACATTATCATTCAATTAATTCTGAAATAAGTCTATATGGATTTATTTATTCCGCTTTTTCTCTTTAATAATTTAAATTTTTTCTCCAGGCAACGATTTTCGCATTTTTGCCTTGTTTTTTAGTTTATGATTTTGAAATAATATATCATATTCCTTAAATTTTCTTTATATATTTTGCCGTGTTGTGCTCATATAAATTTTAATAATTTATATGTATATACATTTTACACTAAGTTAGTCACGTACGACATACTTTATATAGTCACCAGGATCTCGAATCTTGATATATTTTACTTATTGTGGTAAACATCTCTATTTTTACTGATTATTAGTTCATCAAGAATTCCCTGCGTGTCCGTTTGATGCCCTGACAAGAACTATTGTTTTTAATTGTCGCACGTGACATCGAAATACGCGAATTTCAAAAGAGAAAATTTTACAATTTACAATTTGCAATTCTATATTTGCTACCGCATTCTATTTTACAGAAAATTTTTTGAGAGCAAAAGTCAATGGATATCCAGCAAAAAAGTCGAAACTAGTTACAATGGTTTACCACTTCCCTTCTATGCCAATCACTACAGGTACTGAATTTAATATTTTAAAGCTGTTGTTTATATCAAAAATTTCTCTCGACAATCTTTTAAGCACATACCATTCAGTGATTTGTATCACTTCAATCTCCAATGACAACCATGTGTCAAATTTATCAATGTTTCACCAGAAATAGAAATACTTGGAGCTGAGTCATCACTGCTGTAAATAATGATTTGTATGTTAATTTTTTGCTGGGTAATGTGAGTTTCTTTGAGAACGTTTTTCAAAGCCACATAAGCAAAAAAAAAATCCAAATAAAAAGGTTGCGTTTTGTGCCTTTGCAATCCAATAGCTCGAAATGGGTTATGTGTGAAGGAAATTTTTTTTACATTAGTCCAATTTTATTGTTAATCTATGAAACTGTGATACAACAACAAAGTGTTTTCAAGAACTTCTAATTTTTTGGTGTCGGTGAGACTATCTGTGGAAATGTCCATATACTTCCAATTAATCATTCTATTAAGATGGAACTCAATGATAGTTTTCGATAAAATGCAAATTAATCTTTCTTTCGTCAGAGCTTTTTTCCATGACTTCACAAAGCAAATGAGCAGGACACGTCCAACTAAATTACTCTTCAAGTAAAAAAACCCCACTTTTTCGATTTCTCTCAATCAAACCCGGCAACATATGCGTGAAGCCGAAAAAGCACAAGTGCACTAACACATTTAAGCCGCTTGATGGTTTAGTTGATCGTGTCCAGAGGCTTCAACATGATTTTTGTATACTGAACAATTTTTTGCTTAAATCTCAAAGGATGATAGTTTAATTTACGGTTCAACTTTCACTATTTATGCACTTTATGACAAATTTCAACTGTAACCTCAATGTTGGACATAGCACAAGTGGAATTAATTTTATTTTTGAAAAATCTTAACTGTTTGCAACTTTTTGTAACACACTCCATTTTTCAAATCACAGAAAACCTCTAGAACAATTGCTAAAAATTTTCCACTAAAGATCAAACATTTGCTTTGCAAAAACTTTGCATAAATTGTTTCTTTTTCAAGTTAAAAGTTTTATTTTGTGTAACAATGTTTTCCCTTACCTTTCGTCTTAAAGAATTGTCTCACCTGCCCATTCATATTACCACCACTTACAAGTATTATTTATAATACAATAATACTTGCTTGCTAGAACTTATGACAGAGAAATGGCTTCATAAAGCTTATACAGCATCATTTGGTAATGCAATTGAAATTCATCTTTATACTACGAGTACAACAATAAATAGATAAAAATAATATCCGATCAGAGCAACAACAAATTCAATTCATTTTTCTTGTCTGTCTAAAAAAAATAAAAATCAAATGGAAAGAAAACCCAGTGCGGAGGAACTTCTTACACGTCCAATTGTTCATCTTCTTTTATTTATCTTCAAATATTTCGTGCAAAAGTAAAAAAAAAAAAATGTTGACCCATATTAAGCGCACTCGTACTATTATTACATTTCCAATGAACTTTAATCAAAATTTATACTTTAGCACAAACTGCTGCTGTTATCTGTTTTGTGTGGGTGTGTGCATGTGGTAGCGTATTATGATAAATAATACCTTAAGAACTATTGACAACTTAAAGAGTCCAAAAAAAAAAATTAAAATGTTGACAATGACAAAGCGATTGTTGAAAATATGCTGAATCAGATGAATTTTTTCAAACGAATGAGGGAGCAAAATAACGAAAGTTTTTTAAACACTATGTAGTACAGAGATTTAAAAAGAAAATATGAAAAATTAGGATTTCTTGGGGAATATAATCTCTTTAGTGGCAAAAGATTAAATTTTTGCGAAAACAAATCCCCTGGCAGATGTTAACAACAGAAGATCGTTCAGTCGGCGATTATTAAATTGACTGCACCAGGTCAAAAATACTTGTATGGCAACACTCTATTCTTAAACAGCTGTTGTTGTTATTTACATTTATTTTCTTTTACATGCTATTACGACTACAAATTGAAGCTGAAAAAAGTTAGCTAATGTAGCAATGGTAAAGTAAGAAAATAAAAAACATGTTCATTATTGAGTTCTTGTTTCAACTTTGTTATTTGTTGTTGAGCTTCTCATTTGTTTAAATGACGGTTTATAACATAATAAATCTAGTTGTTCTAAGAAACTTTGGGTAAAGTTTCAGTGAAATGCGCATAGGATCCAGCTAAACCCCTCAATAATCAATTTGAATGTATTCTTAATAAAAAAAAATACTTTACTTAATAAATAAAATATTAATTTGGGATTATTAGTGCATTTAATTATTATTGTTCGAACTTCATTTCTTTCTATATTTATGATTTGATCAGGCTAAATTTCGTATCACTTTGTAATCCAAATTATATGAGATAATCATAAATGAACAAAATCGAAATGCACATAGACGTCACTTGACCAACACTCAAACATAAATTTACTAACAATCCTGAAAAAAAGCAATGTGAGTCCGACCACAGAGGAGATGTGTAAAAATGTAGTAATGAAAATATTTTTTTAAGTTAAAAGTACTTATGCTTTTAGTATCTTTTTTTAAATTAATTAATTAAAAGTATCAAAACTTTCAATATTGTAAATACATATGAATTTGTTGGTTTTTGTTTGTTTTGTTAAACTTATTTGGTTAGTAAATGGGCACACTGCAGTATATGTATATGTACTGCATTCAAAATTGCAGTAAGCAGTATATTTACTGATTACTAAAAAAAAATTCAGTAAATTTTTACTGCTAATGAAATTTAATTTTGCATTACCAGTAAAATCGTAGGGCCGTAATCATAATACAATTGTAGCAAGTGGCAAAGTTTTTTCATTCAAATTTTGAAACTTTTGTATGAAAAACATTTAGCCACCTGGTAGAATTTCATTATGAATACGGGCATTACTGAATACTGAAAATTCAATGCACCTCATCATATAACAAATCATTTAAGCAATTTATAAAAATTGTAGAAAAAACTTTTAGTAATCAGTAAAAATTTACTTGTTAAACATTTTTATTGTTTTTACAGAAACGTTAGTGGTACTGCAGTGCTCATCTATGGTAAATGCCTTTACTTTTATTTTTTAATTTTTAATTCCTGTTGTTCATCGTTTAGTTGTTGCTGTTCTTGTTGTTGTGTACGCATGGCAATTAAAATAAATTCAGTAAAGTGCGACTTTGACTCGCGCGCATTCGGTTTTGATAATTTTTTTCTGATTTAGTTTTCTTCCTTTTTTAAGTTTTTTCAGTTTAAACGATTTTTTTCAGTTTTATCGCTTTTTTCTCGTTTTGGCGATTTTTTTTTCTTCTCTTTTTGGGTTTTTTAAATTTTCGCAATTTTTTTTATTTTGGCGATTTTTTCATTTTGGCGATTTTTTCATTTTGGCGATTTTATTCTGTTTTTTGGGTTTTTTATTTAGGCGATTTTTTTATTTTGGCGATTTTTTCATATTGGCGACTTTTTTGTTTAAGGTTTTTTTTTCATTTTGGCGATTTATCCGTTTTTTCGCGATTTATTTTAATTCTTGAGATTTTTTTAATTTGGTGCTTTTTTCGTTTTGGCGATTTTTTTTTGTTTTTGGCGATTTTGTTATATTTGGCGATTTTATATTTTTTTTTGATTTTTTAGTTTTACCGTTTTTTGAAAATTTCAAGAGTTTGGCTCTTACGATTTCCAAGATACAGCAAGTTGTCAAAATTACAAAGTCAAAATTGCATTAACTGATGGAACACCCATTGATTTAAATTTAGTGTTAATTGTTGTAGCCTGTAAAAAAATATTTCAATTGTATATATATGTACAAACAATTGTATGGATATTACATGGGATTTTTAAATTTTTCGTTGTTCGTTTTAAAACACCCTTTAGTTTTTAACTCTCATGTATTTGTTGCTGTAGTGGTCAAATGTCTACACATTGTGCCCAAATTTCAAGTCCGTAGCTCTTACGGCTCATTTTCACCTTTGGTGTACGGAAATATACAGAAAAATAACCGGCGGCGGCGCACCGTCGGTTTCGAGCCGGTCGACTTGTTTCTCTCCTGGGTATTGCTTCTTTCAAACACTAATACACTCATACATAGCTCACACCGATTTGACAATGCAAAGAAATCTCAGCAAAGAAATCTCAGCAAAGAAATCAAAGTCAAAAGATTTTTACCCCCTAGCGTATAGATGTTTACACATCAAAAACAAGAAAGAAACTGAAACCGTTTTTAATTCACATTTCTCTCTGCGACAAATATACAATATAAATTCTATGCTTTGAAGCAATTGTTAAATACTGTTTACTGTTTACTTTTTTTGTTTTAACATTTTCAAAATTCATATGCATACGATAAAAGTTCTTTTAACACAAAAACTAAAAAGAAATCAATGATTACATTGATAAGCACATACCTTCACATGTTAAAATTTTGCAAAAACCATATGAGTCTATTGTGAAAATGTTTATAAATTTTTTACATCAAATGAAGCCCGAAATAACAAATAAGCATTTACAGACGTATGTATGTTGAAGTATGCCTGAATAAACTCCATAGGTATAAAGTTAACTTTTACAAAATTGCATCAAATTAAAAGCAAAATGTTTGTCTATTTATGCTTCGATTTACGTGTGCTCGCCTTAAACTCTCTTGCATATGATTGTTATACAATAAACTTAAAGTATTCATGGACGTATGAGCAATAAAGCTTTGTATTCTTACCAGTCCTTGGACTTTCATGCAAATGCATGTTTTTGTTTTTTTTTTTTGCGATAAATAAAAAGGTATTGACAAATTACACTGTGTGACAAATTTTGATGAAATCGAAATACCTGGAACGTGTTATTTTTTTTCTGGTAGGTATTGCCGAGTAGAACAATAATATGTAATTGAAATTTTCCAAATACCTCCAAAATCTTGAGTTACGGGTAGAAAACCGTTTTTTCGTACCCGTAGCACTTATCAACCTCTAACTAAGTTAACTTTCAACCGATTTTGAATTTATAAACGGATTAAGAAAGAAGAGACTAAGAACTTTCGAATATATTGTTTCAGTAAATTTTTACTTTGGACTCGTTCTTAGGCAGTATTTTCGTACAGGAACCATAGTGTTTATAACTTTATTTGTAAAATATAATTGATTAAGAGTAATTCGCAAGTTTGTTTTAAAAAATTCCCTCGAAATTAACCGAGTTATTAAACATTTTGTTAGAAGACTTTTTGTTAAAAAAAACTGCCTGTATGATGTATTTCGCGTTCTATTTATGCACTTTCTGTGTATTTACACTTCGGGAATCATGAAAGTACAATCTAATAGACATATATAGCAGCAAAGAGTACAATATGTATACAACAGTGGTCGCCAAACTTTTTTTAGAGAACCGCAAGAGAAAAAAGTTTGCCGACCACTGTTGCATAAATTTTGTATTCTTTTTTGAAATATGTCTACCAAAAAAACAGTAACACTTCGCAGGTATTTTTTTTTTTTTTTGTCACACTGTGTTATCTATCAGAATCAGCAAATTTTAAATAATTCGGCATCGATTTGCAGTAGTTTATCATATTTTGGTGATAAGTGCATCATATATTTGACATATTTGGCAATAAATGCATGCTTGTGAAGTTTTAATGCATATTTTAAAATTAAAAAATATTTAAAAAAAATCATAATTAAATTATATAAAGTATGATTTGATCTTTTAATATTCAAATTATATTTTTTCAAGTGAAACTATTACACTACTGCCAGGATAAAACGTTTAGTTGAAGAAATTATTATTAGGTGTGTTTTATTCGAAACATATATCTATATCTATAGCTACATCAAATAAAACGATATTGCTGCTTAATATTTTAAGCTTGGCAGCACTCATAATTTTTAAATAATTCTTCTTTAATTTTTTGTTATGCCAAAAATATATGAAAAAAAAATAATAAATTTAATTCAATAAATTTTAATAAAAACCAAATAATAAGAAACAAAATGGAAGAGGTATATATATATATATAGTAGAAATAAAAGGATTTTATTAAGCATTTTGTTTATTGTTAGTATTTTTTAAATTAAAAATAATTTATTTCTGACAGAAATATTTTGTGTATTTCTATTTTTCAGTGATGATAAACGTAATATACAGGGTGGGCCAAAAGAAACCAAGGGGTGTAAAAGTTTAATAACTTTTTTGTTTATTAATTTTTTTTTATTTTTTCTTTCAGACTATATAGACAACACTTGGAGAATTTATAATGGAGAGGTTCACAACTGAACAGAGAACCAGAACAATAGAATTTTATTATTTAAACCAGAGATCAATTATTTTAACGCAAAGAGCATATCGTCGACATTTTAACGTCAGAATTTCGCCCTCTGAAGCGATGATTCGTTGCTTAGTTAATCGTCATCACCAACATGGCAGCGTAAGAGATTTGCCTCGAACCGGTAGACCACGTTTAAGTCGCACTGCGGAAAATATTGAACGAGTACAGCAAAGTGTTAACGAAGCACCAGAAACATCTGGCAGAAGGCGTTCTGCTCAGCTAGAAATGTCTCGTACGTCACTACGGCGCATTTTAAAAAAAGATTTACAGTTATACCCATATAAGGTGCAATTGGTCCAAGAATTAAAACCCGCAGATCATCGGCAACGTCTAAATTTTGCAGTTAAATTTCAAGAGTTGGCCAGAAATGAAATCAACTTTATTGAAAATTTGATTATGAGTGGTGAAGCTCATTTTCATTTGAATGGCTTTGTTAATAAGCAGAACTGTAGGTTCTGGGGTTCTCAGAATCCAAGAGCCATTCATCAACGCCAATTGCACCCCATCAGGTGTACAGTATGGTGTGGGATCACATCTGAAAATGTCATTGGGCCCTACTTCTTCGAGAATGAAGATGGAAGTGCTGTAACCGTAAATGGAGAGCGGTATCGGTTTATGATAGAAAACGTCCTGCTCTTGAAAACAGACCTGGTATATGGTTTCAGCAGGACGGAGCCACTGCCCATACTGCCGGAGACACAATGGCACTTTTAAGTCAAATTTTTGGAGAGCGAATAATTTCTCGAAATTCGGAAATTATTTGGCCAGCGCGATCGCCAGATTTGACAGCACCCGACTATTTTCTTTGGGGTTTTTTGAAGGAGCGAGTGTATGTGAACAAGCCAGAGACAATCCTTGAACTCAAGGCAAACATTGTTGCAGAAATTCGAACGCTACAGGAACAAGTTTTGAAAAATGTTATGGAAAATGCTCTAAAAAGAGCCCATCAGTGCGAAGCTGAAAACGGTGGTCATTTAAGAGACATCATTTTTCATACTTAGTGTAAAAAAATTTCCATTTTGTATATTATATAATCTGAAAGAAAAAATAAAAAAAAGTTAATAAACAAAAAAGTTATTAAACTTTTACACCCCTTGGTTTCTTTTGGCCCACCCTGTATTAGAAATTTTATGCCTTGGCAGCATACGTAATTCTTAAAATATTTGAACGATTAGTTAAAATGGGAAAGGTTTTATAATCCCTATAATTTGATTTCATAAACAATTTAAATCAACATTATGTTTAATAATCGGTTATAAATACAGATATAAAGGACTTGAATGGCTGGTTGGAACTATAATTTTAATAAAAACTATTATATCTAAAGTCTATCATTAATGTAGAGTCATAGTAAAGGTAATAATGGCCAAAAACAAGGGCTTTGCATTTTCACTACTTAAATAATACAAAAAAAAAGCTATTAAGTAAGATTTATTTTTATCTCAACTTCAACATTTCGTGATTGAAATGATTTGGGTCAGTAAAAGGATTATTGGTACTTCGGCACCTAGGAAATTAAATGTCCTTTTAGTGTTATAAAAGATAAATATTTTACCTTTTTATTTTTGCAGTAAAGTCAACAACATATCAAACTTAGTTTGCCAGCTGATACACATTGCAAGAAAAGCAGAAAAACGGCGGATTAAATTAAATTGTAAGTTCACATACGTTTATATCAGAGAACTGAATGAGTTGATTCACTATTGCTGTCTATTCACATTTACAATGTTCTTGTTTTATTTTTTTTAACATCGATATGTATTAATTATATTGCTTGCAGTCTTAGCTCTCTTACAACTGAGCGTCATGAGTTCACTCTTATTTTTTAAATGTCGTTTGCAAAAATAAATTTGAAATTTTTTAATGTTCTTTGATTGTTTTGTATATTATTCGAGTTACTTATAAAAATACGTTTAAAGTTTCATATACACGCAAAGAAAAGATATGATTGTAGAATGGATGAGAAAACTATATTATGTTCTTTGAAACAAATGTGTGGTCGTTTAAAACTAGTTATTGTTATTTTAAAAATTTATTTCGTTACAATAAACAGAGTAATGTTTGAATTTAATAATTACATTATTACATCCATAAAAAAGTGTGATATAGTTAGAGTTTAACAACATAGATTTGTTAAAAATTTATGACTACAACACAATTTGTATTATTATTTAAAAATAATATGATGCAAATAACAATATAATGTTATCCAAAAATATATTATATTATACATTTTATTTCCACAACATTAAATTATTTTTATTTCGAATTTAACGCACAGCTGTTTCTACAATAAATATATGATTAAAAAACAAAATAGTATTATTATATTAAATAATACTCTGGTCGTATTTAACAATATTAATATAATATTGGAACATGGTATGGTGAGTCTCAATTATATTTTAATCACATCTAAAAATAGTGTTGTCATATTTACAATACTAAGATTAGGTGTAACAAAGTTCATTGTTTTTGTAGATAATATTGTTATTAACTCAGAAATAATATTATTAAAGTTTGCTTTTCTATTAACAATAATATGATTTGACTGCAATCATATAATTCAATCATAGTATGTTGCTGTTTGATTATGGTTACCTCAACTATATTTTTTCATTGCGTCTAGTGGCATCCAGAACTTCAGGAATGAGATACAGCTTGTTACTGGTGTACTTTCTGGTCACTTTGGACTCAACTATACACTCTGTAGAAAAGTATTTAAGTTTATTCACACTTATGTCGTTTATGCTTAGAAGATGACGAGACAATGGCACACATTTACATATCTATGTATGTCGCAATGCCAGTCTTTGAACCAGCGGTCGATAACAAGCTGATCCGATCACGTTTTTTAAAATTGAGATTGTGGCATTCGATAACGTATTAGATATAATATCAAACTGAAAAAAATGATCAAATAAGTTCGTTATCAAAAGCGATGATTATACCTCAGATCTTTCCCCTGTTCTTGTATATTCTATTCTATTCAAGATGAGCATGGAGTTCGTCGCTCATAATAATTTTCGAAGATAAGTTGTGGCAAAAAGTCGAAAAAATTTTTGCGAGTTCTTGAGGAGTATAGCGATTCATATCTTACTGACGAGTATATTTTGTATCTTTTTACTCCACAAATGTCAAAGTGGAACTGGCATTTATCTCCATTTGCAAAAATTATAGCATTTTCGGATAGAAAGATTAATTTTTCCTCACCCTGTATTATAGATAACATTTATAACGAAAATGATTTCAAATTTGTTCTTCACTTGTTATTTTGTTTAGATAACATCAGAAACATTTTTTAAGTCATTGAAGTCGTGCATCTTTTACTACTAATCAGTGTTTGATGTACAATAAAGTCATCTGCAAGATGCTCAAATCCCTCAACGATGAGCTCAATATCTAGTTCAGGACAAAGTTCTAACATTTATGAATTATGGAGCCTAAAATAACACACTTTGACTTTCTTACCAAAAAAAAAATAAAAATTAAAAATAAACTGTTGCACAAAAACGTTTGAAAATTCATATCTTAAAATATTGTACCTGTTGCCTGGGGAATTGCTTGCCTGACATTTGCTTTAAAAAAAAAATACTTGTTTAACTTTTTCTCATTCGCAAAAGTTTGTGTATGAATTGTGTGCTTATATTTTTTTATGCTAATATTTTGTTTAATTTTAATTAAATTTTATAAAACAAAAAAATTTTTAATGTTATTTTGAAAGCAGCAAGCAAAAAGTTTTCTATTAAAAGCAAATCATTTGAGAATTTAGATTATTTTAATTTGAGCAAACAAAAAGCAAATAAATAAATTCCTAAGGGATGCTGCTGCACATGTTTAATAAAATGTGTGTGTTGAAAGAGAGACAAATTAAGAATTTTTAAGTATTTAATTGAAAATATAAAGAAAAGTAAAAACACTCTGTTAGATGCCGACAAATGTTTTTGAAGTGTTAAAATAATATTTCGAGTTTTTTTTTTGTGAAAATATTTATTTTAGGACCACAATATTTATTTAAGTTAAATTCTTTAAAACAGTTACATAAATCGTATATTTTGATCTAAGATGTAAATTTTTTTTTCAATTTTAAAAATTTTTACTTGCATACAATTATTGTACCAATTGTACTTAAAATTATCTTTTTATGCAATTGCAAACAAAATAAAATAAGAAACGGAAACAATAACGATACTAAATACTAAGACTTAAATAACTCTCGTCCATACTTCCTGTATGAACAAGCTCCGACGTGAACCATGAAAAAGTTTAAATTTACTAACCTCCAAACATATTGTTACGCAAAAATATTCGAACAGAGCTAATGTAAATTTTTTTATAAATAAAACATTTGATAATTAAAAAGAACTATCTAGAAGTATTTAGCTAAAGAACTAAAAGTACGCACGTACATCTAAATCACATTGTAAAAGCAACTCTGTATTAGTAACAACACACGGTATTACCAACATAAAAGCCGTTATACAGTAACTCTGAAATTACCTACAAACGGCTAGAAACAGTAACATGAATTTTCCAAATTGTGTTAGAAAACTATTTAATGATGATTTTGCTACAAATAGTAAACAAGAGCACAGATATGTTCTAGATTAACGTGAGCACCTGCCTTTACAGCCTTAGTTATCTCACGGTGGTCTAAACATCGGATGTAGGTAAGACGCCAACCATCGCCCGCATGCACCCTTAAGAATGAACTATATGCCCTCTCCACTAGGCACATAGGTTGCATAATCTTCGGTCATAGTACTTCTCCCTGTACTATATCTGCACCTTGCTGAGGTACTTTGAGCTATATAAACTCTGCTGCCATTTCCGTGCCCATAGCAGATTTTGTTGTATGGCAACAGCACCTAGAATAGTGTCTGGCTGACCGCGTCAAACCAACAACTAGTATTAGTCTAACACTAGAAAGCCAAGACTATTCTCCGAGCGTTTTTGATGGCACCCAATAATCATCACGTACGATTCTCCAAGTTCCCACGCCGCAAGTGTAGTTGCTTACACTCACAGCGAGGTCTCCAAGAGAATGGCTCACCATTGCCGGCACAGCTCGACCACTCATCAGAGTTTGGACGGATGCTTGTGCCGCAAAATATCCAGTGCCTACTCCACATGCTCCCTCGAGTAGTGAAAGAAACATATATATATATATATATATATATATATATGTATATACTTCACAACTAGAGCAGCCTCAAACATCTAGTGATACCACAAGGGCTTCGCCTCTATCGTCTTTTGAACTCAAGGAAGTTCCAGGTGATGCTGCACCTGGTTGACAACAACATACCTGTTTTCCTCTTATAAATATTTGCACATCCTTTGCTCTGTTGCCAGAGATCGGGTAGTAACACATAAGTTCTCTGGGTAATGTACCAAAAGTACGTTAACGGAAAAGCCACATCACCCCAGCTGGGGCCCCGCAATGCCAACACCCGTGGTCAACAATAGACTGCCCTGGGGGTATAATTTATACCACCGGGTGATTCTAGTGAATTTAAATGAACCAATATTTTTTTATTGAATAAATTCAATCACTATCCTACATAGTCAAACGATTTTATAGTAAAAAGTACACAGAAAAAATTATTCCCAAAAAATTTTCAAACAAACGTGTGTTTTGAAATAAAATTTAGTAAAAATTTAGTTTATGTAAAAAAAACGGTATAGAATGAAAATTATCTATATAAAGTAAAATTTGTAACAAAAAATTTTAGATTTATTTTTTTTATATTTAAATTTGTTATTTTTTAGTTAAATTTATTTTTATATACTGTAAAAAAATTTGTCTGATTTTTTTTAATTTTTTCTAAAAAACGTGGTGGAAAATGAAATAGATGCACAGTTGAATAAAAATGCTTGTTTTGTAAAGATTTTTGTTGGTGGTTTTCAAACTTATTATGTTTGTAATGGGTGTTTTTAATTGAGGTGTAGAACTTTAAGTTGACATCACTTTTTTAACTGGCGGCCATTTTGTCAGCTGTCAAGTGATTAATATTTAGTTTGGTTTGCCATTTCATCATGAACAGGTTGACAAAAGAACAACGCTTGCAAATCGTGCAAATTTATTTCGAAAATAATGGTTCAGTTCGCGAAGTTTACCGCAAGCTCCGTCCATTTTATGGTCGACATAATCGTCCATCAGAGCAATTAATTCGGTTAACCATGGATCGTTTTCGCACTACGTTTACTCTATGTAATAATACGCATCCGCAGATACGTCGAACAGTGCGCACCGAAGAAACAATTGCCGCTGTAGAGCAAAGTGTTGAAGAGGACCCGAATGAATCGATTCGCCACCGTGCACAGCAATTGGAGCTTTGTCCATCAACTTTATGGAAGATTTTGCGCAAAGATCTTGGCTTGCGACCTTACAAGATCAAGCTTGTGCAAGAATTAAAGCCGCGAGACCATGCAATGCGTCGTGATTTTTGTGTATGGGCCGAAAATGAGATTGATCTCGATGCTGATTTTCATCGCAAAATTTTGTTCAGTGATGAGGCTCATTTTTGGTTGAATGGCTACGTCAACAAGCAAAATTGCCGCATTTGGAGTGAAGAGAATCCACATGAGACCCTCGAGATGCCATTACATCCACAAAAACTGACTGTTTGGTGTGCTCTATGGGCTGGTGGAGTCATTGGGCCATACTTCTTCCGAAATAATGCTGGAGAGTCAGTTACCGTTAATGGAGACCGGTATAGAGCCATGATAACCGACTATTTTGTTCCCGAATTGGATGGCATGAATGTGGATGAGTTGTGGTTCCAACAAGACGGCGCTACATGCCACACAGCGCACGTCACAATCGATTTATTGAAGGAAACATTCGATGAGCGCATAATTTCGCGGAATGGACCTGTCAATTGGCCACCAAGATCGTGTGATTTGACACCATTGGATTATTTTCTTTGGGGATATGTGAAGTCGCTCGTCTACGCCAACAAACCAGAAACGTTAGGGGACTTGGAAGCCAACATTCGTGGCGTTATTGCCAACATACGGCCCCATATGCTCGAAAAAGTGGTTGAAAATTGGACCTGTAGAATTAGCTTTATTCGAGCCAGCCGCGGCGGCCACATGCCCGAAATCATATTTAAACATTAATGGCATAAAATTATCCTTCCAATAAAGCCAAATTGATGGACATTAAAACGATTTTCTTGTGTTTTATTTCAATTCGAAGTTCTATACCACTAAAAAAACACCCGTTATATTGTGATTCTCAATATAGTATTAAGAGTCTTACTATAAACATACGGAGTTTGTTAGCTAAGTTCAAAAATTTTTTGGGTTGAAGTCTACTGACCGGACCCAAAAGCGGGAACGAATTGCTTAACCATAAAAACAAGCCAATTTTTTAAAGTAAAAAAAAATTTAAACCTTTTATTTGATTCAGTTATTTTAATACTTAAAGTAATTTTTGGAAACTTTTTTTTTGCAGTGTTAAGTAAAACTTTTACTAATTTTTTTAGAAAATTTGGTAAGAATTGTTATTGATTCAGTTGATTTATTTTCTGATATTAAGAAAAATTTTGTAAATGTGCTTGTAAATTATAAAAAAAAAAATTGCTGAGTAATACAAAAAAATCTGCAAAAATATTTTTCTGTTCCTATTAATACATTTGACTGAAAATATTTTGAGTTTCACTTAACTTTTTTCTCTATTGCCATAATAACGAGCCTTTTTTCGATTTTATTGTAAGCGACATGTTATCGAAAATGTACTTTTTTATTGAAATTAAAATTTTATGGGCCTACCCATAGTTTAGAATTATCAAAAAGGCAAAATTTTTGATAAGTTTAAGATACAGACTGTACAATTTTATCGTAAGCGACAAATTACGTACAAAAACAAATTTGAATATTTTAGAAAAAACCTTCTCCGGAAAAATTTAATTTTTGTCGGTTACGATAAAATCGAAAATAAGGCTCGATAAGTTAAATAAAAATAAAAAAATTTGTCCAGTTAAATTTTTACAAAATTGTTATCAGAAACTATAAATTTCTTTGTAGGTCCGCATTCATACAAAATATTTACTGATTCAATGAATTTGGTTACTGAAAATGAAATTTAGTTTTTTCTGTGTACCCTGGTATGATGGACTTAATGAAAATGTTTAAGGCCCCATAAGAATTCAATAGGTCAGGATTATGTTTTTTTTTCGAACGATACTTACTCAACAAGAAACCCAACTAAGAAATCGTTGAAACCGTCCATCCATGCTTACTCAGCAAAGCCACTTATTGTTATACCCACAACAAATATTTATTTTTTTTTTAAACAATGAAGTATGATTCATGGATGTTGTTGCACACCACGTGGCTTAAGAAAACGTATGTATGAAATATAAAGAAATGAAACATTACCTGCAAAGAAAAGAACAATTTTTCAGATTATTTTAAACGTTTTGTGTATGAGTAATAAGTAATAATTTTTTAATGGCAAAGAGCGCAAGCAAACTATTTTAATATTTTAAATGGAAACAAAACTAAAGTTGAATGATTAATTTTTTACTCAAATAGATTTCATTATCAATACTCATATAATAAGAACCAAATATGTGTGGGCACATGTTATTTAACATCTTAAAAAAAAAGGAAAAACAAATTATTTATGATTTGACTGGGTTGAAGTTCGTATCGCTCTGTAAGCCAAATTACATGTGATAATTTTTAAGAAGTACACAAATAACATCAAAGGTAATTGCAAATATTTTGACAAACACTTATTTATTTCTCTTATACTAAACAATTCATTTCATTTACGAGTATTTAGTAATAAACTAAATGTTGGAAAATGTAATTTTTTTTTTTTCTTAAATATTCTTGTAATAAATAATCAAATGATAATGAAAGTGCAATCAAACTTTAACTTATTTAAATAATAAATTAACGTAAAAAAAAAATTGATTGCCAAGCTCAGTTAAAGGGTCTTCCACGAAGCGCTTTCTCTAGTTTAAAATATGTGTCAATGAGACATTTTTAGATATAATTGAACTGTAGTGAATTTTTAATCAGAAATAATTTCTTATTCGGGCTTAAGTTCAGCAATGTATTTACCAAAGTTAAAAATTTACGTTAAATAGCTGATGTTAATAGCAATCTCTACCCAAGTAGGATGCTGATGAAGTGCGTGGCTGCACAGAAAAATATCAGTATTTCCTGCAGCTAACAAAAAGTCTAGTTTAATTTTTCTTCTATTCTTTGGAAACTCACATTAATTAATAAAAATATTTCATTCAATAAGAATTGAAATTACTGAACTTAAGCCCAAATAAGAAATTATTTCTGATTAATGAGTGTCAATTTTTTAAAGCCTTTTTGATGCCATAATGTATGGAATACAACATCATACAAATGTTCTCTGTAGCTTTGCTGGGAGGTGCATATTCCAAATGCCAAAATTTCTATGACTGTAACGTATAAATCAGGCGGAATTGAACTGTTGCGCTTCAAAGGCGCCACGAAGTAGGCGTGTGTGTTTAGTAGTTCAAAAGAGCGGCTTTTGAAACCACATCTCGTCAACGTCAGAATTAAATGATTTAGGTAATTCTGAAGTAGACGATAATGGCCTGGTTAACGCCGCTCTCAAACAAATATAAACCGATGACACTATCAGTCCACAATGCACACCAAACTTTGACATTTTCAGTATGCAATGGGTCTCATGTGGATTGGTGTTGTTTTATCCTTTGCTGAGTATGATTTTTAGATGAAAATTAGGGCCACTTCTGCTCCATGTACCATTCAAAGAGCGCACGTTGTTGTTTTTATTAATTTACCCGTAGCTCTCTCATCATTGGGATTTGGAATGGGTGCAAGCCTAAGTCACAACACAAAATTCGTTAAATTGTGTTCTACAATACATAAAGTTTTTGCGAGCGAATCGATACCGAGTGTATTTGCCGATAGTGGCGATGGTATCAGCAAATTTTGCGTTTTGTCGATGGTTCATTATTTACTAAACTAGTGGACGAAAATTTATTAATCAAAGAATAGAATCGTAGGAAGATCTGGTCCCGGCACTGCGACATCTGATGGATCTTTTACACCATAGATCTGTAAATTTAATTTAATCTTTGTTACTTTTCCACAGACGATAGTTCAGTCCAAAGTGACCAGAAAGAAAACCAGTAACAAGCCGTAAATTATTCCTGTTCACGTGACTATAAATTGATCGAACACAACACCTATTTTACTGAAAAAATTTCATAGTTTGCACGTATTGTTTTCATGTATGTTAATTTTTCAAAACAGACTGAATAAAATGCCAGCACATTTAACAGATGTAGCTGCAACATAGTTCGCAATACCCTATTAGAAGATCCTTTATATTTATAAAAATTTCCTAATGCTTTTAAACTTTTTGAAATTTTACTGGAATTTATTAGCTTTAACAATAAAGTCAAAAATAACATCATTAAAAATTATTGCTAAGATTTTAACTTACCACACTCTTTAACATGAAGTTTAGTATGCGTGAAATTAAATTATTTTTTCTTTGAACAGCAAGAAAAAAAACTGAATAATGTGCAGACTATGATAATAATAAATTATGAAATTAAGTGGCTAAAGTTTATGAAACTTCATTAGAAAACAAACACTGGAAAGGGTGTAGAAAAAAAGTAAAAAAGAAACAATTGCCTTATAATATAATGTTTCTCAACAAACTTTAGTCTTAGGTAGTTAATTTATTTAAGCTAAAGTCTTTGATATTTTGTGATTCTGTATAGAGAAAATATATTTAAGAATAAAAAGTATGGAAATAGCTTAAAAATGTGGACGAAATATTTCACTTGAATCGGCAGCAGTAGTTGAAAAACAACATAACTATAGAACACATTAAATATTATTATAATAAAAGAAAAATTCATGGATTTTATTTTTGTTGTTTAATCAAAAAAATCATCAATATGTAATATAAGGGAAAAAATATTTTTATTGAAAAAAGTTGCTTGCTTGCAATCCCGGTTAATAGAGGTAATCACAGTTGATCGATGCAAAAAAAAAAAAATTAAAGGGATGGACAAAACGAAAACAATATTTCTTTCCCGGATAATCGATGTTGCCTGTTTTACCAGAAGGACGGATAATCAAAGCCTTGCGGTATGATGACTGAGGTAGTTTACACCAGAACAATTTTTAAGCAGCACAATTTTTGTTCTTTTCCAAATTACACGAGACTAATTCATCTGGCATAAACTGTATATGTATACACAGCTTTGTGTGTGTTAGTGTTTTTCGTATTCAGTTAACATTTTCTGTCTTGTTAAGTTGTGTGTGTATTGGTTTTGTGGTGCTAATACGGGGTTGTAGCTGATTGAAAAATTATGCCAACGACAACTCCATACTCTTCACCTAGTTTGCCAACAAACTGCCATGTTATGCCAGCATAATTATGCTCGTGTAAATCAGCGCATTAGGGTGATACCTTCTTCTTTTTAATTTATGGCATCTTCAATTGCACATTAAGTATACGCACATGACAGCCTAATTATATGCAAAAGTTTTTGAATAGTTTCATCTCTGTCGTAAGTCCTCGCCCAAACATGCAATTTTTGTTGCTGCAATTTCTTAAAATTCTGCTCTCAAATTGCATAAGTGTCCACATTACGAAATTATAATATTGCAATTATGCATTAAAAAAATTAAAACACCACAAATTTCCCTGAAAAATTAACAATTATATTTACTTTTTGAAATCTAAACTACGAACAAGATTAACAGCACACAAGCCCGACTACAAAACACGTAAGGGCACAACAGAACAAAAAACAGCGTTAGCAGCCCACTGTGCACGTAGTGGTCACTCTCCCAATATTAGTAACGCAACAATATTACAACCAGAAAACAATTACAAAAAAAGATATACAATTGAGATGCTACATATAATTAACACACCCACGAATATACGAATGAACTACGAGACAGACACAGAAAAGTGCGCGCATGCATATAAACATTTATTATCAAAATATAAACAAAAAAGCTTTTAGTTTACTGTGAACCTTTATTAAAGTAAGACAATTTTTGTGCTTAATTTTTAATGTTTTTGTTTTTGCTTTTAGAATTATTATTTACAAATAATGTTATTATGTTTTTTTTTTGCATTTGTTGTTTTTTATAACAGTTTTTCCTGAGGAAGAGCACCGAAGGTGTTCGAAATGTCGAAAGAAAATTAAATAAACTATCTACAAGATTAAAAATACATATTTAATAAAACAAAAAAGAGTTTTATTTAAATAAATGGTATGACCTTGAGCCTGAAGAAAATGGTAAATATTTACCAATTTTAAGGTCGAAGAAATTAGTTAACATAGTTAACATATTAGTTAACATATTTACTTTTTGTTATATTTTTTTGTTTTTCATACAACTGAAGAAATAAAATTATAAAAAATGTCAAATACAACTAACAACTTGAAATTAATAATTACGAATTTCAATTCAAAAGAGAATTGCCGAGCTGTGTACCCCTCCCCAATCTTCTCACCTCTCTCACCAATAAACTCCAGAATTGCTGCAACAAAAATTGCAAGTATGGACAGGGACTAACTGGCGTATGATTGATGTAAATGTGTTGATAACACTGTGTGACAAAATGTTTTATTATTTATTTGCTGGGTATTGTCGAGTGTAACAACAAACTGAGGTCGAAACGTCACATCCGTGAACGTACATCTAACTCGGCACGTAAAAACATAATTTTCGGATTCTGACATACGTGAACTTACTGAAATTCCATTCAGCTTATACGATTGACGTATCACTTAAATTGCTTTCGTACGAATTCCGATACGATCACGGTTGTGACGATTTGAGCCCTGTTTTTGAAATATTCCAAACAAACCAATAATCTTGAGTTACGGGTAAAAAGCCAGGTTTAGGTACCCGTATGCACATCTAACTAAGTTGAATATCAAACTTATTGAAATATTTATAAACAAACTTAGAAAGAATAGACTAAGACCTTTCGAGCCATATATAATTATTTTATTTGAGTAAACTTCAGATATACATATGTATCTGTGTAGTTTTTCAATAAATATAATTTTTTGCGTTTTTTCGTAATTTTTCTACTTTGGATTCGGTCTAACGTAGTATTTTTGTACAGGAACCATACTATTTATAACTTTATTTATACAAAATAATAATAATACGAGTAAAACGAAGGGTTGTTTTAAGAAATCGGTTAGAAATTGACTAAGTTTTTGAATAATTTATTAAAAGACCTCTTGTCAAAAAACTACCTGCATAATGTATTTCGTGGGTATTTAAGCTTCCACTATTTAAGCTAAGTACCCTATAACTATGATAAATAAAACGTTTTGTTAAGTCTGACGGCCGCACGTTGCAAATCACTTTTATACTAAATACAAATTATGCCGAGTAGACATTATGGCATTTTGTGACACCTCAATAGTGTTTACTGGTGGCAACGTTTGGAATTTCTAATATTTTCCATTGTGTGGCATTGCTTTCTTTATAAAAAACATAATGTGAAAAGCGTTCCACACATTTTGAAAACGACCCAGCAAAAAATTTCAAAAAAGGGAATCGAGTTTGGAATTAAGCACATTTGGTGGAAGCTATTCCCTACTGGATTACCAACTTAATAATTTTAACAAGGCGTGAAACTAAAATAATCGATTCTTGAGAAGTACTTACATTTTTTTTATTTGTCAACATTTCACGTAATCCATTTCGTCTAATAAAATCATTCTCTTCATTTAGCAACTTGCACGTAATTTTTTGTAGTTTTAGGTAATGTGATTTGTAAGCGAGTAATGAAAATTGGCAATCAGAAAAGTAAGTCATTATATGGCAACTAATTCTAATGGTAAAGTGTAATTTTTTGCTGGGGACACCACAAAATGACAACACAAGAAATGCCGTCACATGTGTACTCATTATTAGAGTGGCAACAAAAATTTGCAAAAGAAGCTTAACTCATGTAAAAAATATTAAGCCTATACATATATAAATTTTGCAAAGCTGCGGTGGATATTTGCACGATGCTATATTTTATACATAAAGGCATTGATAAGGCTTTCAAGTATATAAATAAATTCAGTGAAGTGCGACTTTGACCGTCGCACGAAGGGTTCCGTGCGGACACTAGACATGTAACTTAATACGAACTTTTGCCTACATAATAAATAGTTTTCGCTTTTTTTTCGTTTTTGGGTTTTTTTTCGGTTTTGAGCGTTTTTTAGTTTTGGCGTTTTTGCGTTTTGGCGATTTTTTTAAGTTTTGGCATTTTTTTTCGCGTTTTGACGATTTTTCTCGGTTTTTGGCGTTTTTCAGTTTAGGCGATTTTTTTATTTTGGCGGTTTTTTTTTCATTTAGGCGATTTTTAGCCTTGGCGCCTTTTTCGCGTTTTTGGCGATTTTTTCGGTTTTTAACGTTTTTTTCATTTTGCCGATTTTTTGTTTCATTTAGACGATTTTTCTAGTTTTGGCGCATTTTCCATTGTATAACTAAAGCGATTTGTTTTCCTGAAAACGCATCTTAAGACGCACAAAATGATAATACATCCTATTTTTTTAAGATAGTGATAATTATTTGTAATGTAAAATCAACTGAAATACTCCAAAAGCAATCCTTGAATAATTATAACAAGCGTTCAGTAGTAGAAAGTGGTCGATTTGGCCTAGAATACAGATGCCTACTAAACAAAAAGAAAATAATATTATAATGTATTTAAACTGTATACATAATTAATTTTAAAATATTATTAGTATCTACTTCTATATTCTATTAAAATCTTACTAGTAAAAGTCTCCTTAATTTAAATATTTCTCAATGCCTGCGAGTCTGTGCTTGGCAACCGTCTTATCATTACCATCACTTGTCAAAACTTACCAACTGCATAAATTACACAATATTTGCTTAAAGCTGAATATCATTACAGTTTCCATGACAGACCATTATTGCATTGTGTAATAATTATAACAAGTAACTATTACGTGTACTAACTGAATAGATAAACTTGTTATCTAAGGAAGTGGATGCTAGTTGTAAGTAAGTCCTAACATACTCGTACATACAGATATAAAATCGAAAGGCTTGTGGCAATCATACAACAAAATTTAAATGAACTTAATATTTTGAGGTAAGCAGTTATTTATTTTTGTTACCTTAATATAGAAACGCCCTAACTCATTATTTTTTTGAAATCCTGTTTTTTATATATTTGCATAGAAGAACATCTAATGTATCCAAAATAAAAAAAAAATCTCGATTTCAAAAAAAAAAAAAATTATGGATAATTGCCTTTCTATATTAAGGTAATAAATATACGTATAACATCACAGTACCTTTGACAACACACTTAAGATTGTTGACAAAAAGCTCTCATTTATGAGTGTATGTGTGTGTGTGTGTGTGTGTGTTAACAACACTCTTCAATGCAAGAGCGTAAAGTAAAATTCACACTCGCACATTATCTGAAATCTCATTTTAGATTAATTTGCATATATTAAATGCAAATTAGTTATAATAATTTACTTAATGGCATGAAATTATTTTCCATTTCAATGAGAATTTACTTTGTTGTTCAGGTTAGTAAATATTTAAAATATGTAAATAATAAACAGCAGAAGAAGTTTTTACTTAAAATTTTACTGAAATATTGAATTGTAATCAGTGTGCACACTTAATTTTTTTGATGTGTAAACATCTATACGCTAGGGGGTAAAAATCTTTTGACTTTGATTTCTTTGCTGAGATTTCTTTGCTGAGATTTCTTTGCTTAGATTTCTTTGCTGAGATACACACAGCATTGTCAAATCGGTGTGAGCTATGTATGAGTGTATTAGTGTTTGAAAGAAGCAATACCAAGCAGAGAAACAAGTCTACCGGCTCAAAGCCGACCGTGCGCCGCCGCCGGTTATTTTTCTGTATATTTCCGTACACCAAAGGTGAAAATGAACCGTAAGAGCTACGGACTTGAAATTTGAACACAATGTGTAGACATTTGGCCACTACAACAAAAAATACATGAGAGTTAAAAACTAAAGGGTGTTCCAAAACGAGCAACGAAAAATGTTAAAATCCCATGTAATATACATACAATTGTATGTACATATATACACTTGAAATTTTAAAAGTTAGTGCATTTTTATACAGACTACAACAATTAACACTAAATTTAAAAAATTTAAATCAATAAATTTTGACAACTTGCTGTATCTTGGAAACCGTAAGAGCAAAACTCTTGAAATTTTCAGAAACGGTAAAACTAAAAAATCAAAAAAATATAAAATCGCCAAATATAACAAAATCGCCAAAAACAAAAAAAAATCGCCAATACGAAAAAAAGCACCAAATTAAAAAAAATCTCTAGGACTAAAATAAATCGCGAAAAACCAGAGAAATCGCCAAAATGAAAAAAAATGCTTAAACAAAAAAATCGCCAATATGAAAAAATCGCCAAAATGAAAAAATCGCTTAAATAAAAAAAACCCAAAAACAGAAAAAATCGCCAAAATGAAAAAAACCCCAAAAAAACAGAAAAAAAATCGTCAAAATGAAAAAAATTGCGAAAATTAAAAAAACCCAAAAAGAGAAAAAAAACGCCAAAACGAGAAAAAAGCGATAAAGCAGAAAAAAAATCGTTTAAACTGAAAAAACTTAAAAAAGGAAGAAAGCTAAATCAAAAAAATTATCAAAACCGAATGTGCGCGAGTCAAAGTCGCACTTTACTGAATTTATTTTAATTGCAATGCGAAAACAACAATAAGAACAGCAACAACTAAACGATGAACAACAGGAATTAAAAATTAAAAAATAAAAGTAAAGGCATTTACCATAGATGAGCACTGAAGTACCACTAAAGTTTCAGTAAAAACAATAAAAAATGTTTAACAAGTAAATTTTTACTAATTACTAAAATTTTTTTCTACAATTTTTATAAATTGCTTAAATGATTTGTTATATGATGAGGTGCATTGAATTTTCAGTAATCAGTAATGCCCGTATTCGTAATGAAATTCTACCAAGTGGCTAAATGTTTTTCATACAAAAGTTTCAAAATTTGAATGAAAAAACTTTGACTTGCTACAATTTTATTATGATTACGGCCCTACGATTCTACTGGTAATGCAAATTTAATTTCACTAGCAGTAAAATTTTACTGATAATCAGTAAATTTACTGCTTACTGCAATTTTGAATGCAGTACATATACATATACTGCAGTGTGCTCATTTATTAACGAAATAAGTTTAATAAAACATAAAAAAAAACCAACAAATTCATATGTATTTACAATATTGCAAGTTTTGATACTTTTAATTAATTAATTTTAAAAAAGATACTAAAAGCATAAGTACTTCCAACTTAAAAAAAAAATTTCATTACCAGATGTTTACACATCTCCTCTGTGATCGGACTCACATTGCTTTTTTTAATTCGGTAGAATCGACAAAAAAATCGGTAGATTTGAATGAAATTCGGTAGAAATTTTTTTTATTCAGAGAAACATAAAAAATAACAATTCAAAAAAATATAAAAAATAACAAAATACATATATGTACTTATATATAAAGGGTAAGTGCAAGGAGTATCAAACTAAACAGGTTCCAAAAGCGCATTTAAAACTTCACATGTGATTGGAAATTAAACTGCCATAAACAATGAAGCATTTCCAATAAAAAAAAGTGTCATCCCCAGTTATTTGCCCTTACCCTGTAGATATGATATGCATATATAAAATAATATTCATAAATAACAGGAATTCAGTTTTTGTACATAGGTTTTATAAAGCTACTAAAATAGCTTCCATTTGCCAGACATTTGTAACTACAAAGATTATATGTAAGATCCATTTATGAATTTAAACTTTTGTGCAAAAATTATCAAATCATTGGGAGGAATAAATATTTCATCCTCAAGGCACAATTCTTTGGCAAATATTAAATTACTTATAGTCACGGTTGCCAGAAATGCAGATTTATCTGGATTTTGCAGATTTTTACCCTCCAAAAAGACCGAATGCAGATTTGAAGATTTTTGGCCTAAAAACGCAGATTTTATTATATAATACATTTTTGTACATTTTTCCTAATACTGCTTCTACTTCTTGCTTCTTTTATGTGTGAACGACTCATAGTTTAGAGCAAGGATCGCAAATAACGATTATTTTCCAAATTTAAACTGAAAAAATCACTGTAATAGAGAAGTGCTACGTGCACAAGGAATGTACCACGATACTCTATGTTACATGGACTACCTATAGATGCAATGATTGTTATATTTTTGATTTTTATTTATTCCTCAGAAAATAACAGTTATTTCTTGATTTTTATTTATTCCTCACAAAACAAGAATTATTTTGTGACTTTTATTAATTCCTCACAAAATAAGCGTTATTTTGTGACTTTTATTTATTCCTCACAAAATAAGAGTTATTTTGGGACTTTTATTTATTCCTTAAAAACATTTTAATTTTTAAAATGAATAAACTATAAAAAAAGTAAATTTAAATAAACATATAAGAGTTTTTTTACAGACTATGGCGATAAATTCAATTTTAAATCGGTCAATATTAATTTTAACGCAAAAATTTCACTTTCTACATTTTAAAAATTAAGCAAAAAAATAAAAATCAAAAAGTAATTGTTATTTTGTGAGGAATAAATAAAAGTCACAAAATAACTCTTATTTTGTGAGGGATAAATAAAAATCAAGAAATAACTGTTATTTTGTGAGGAATAAATAAAAATCAAGAAATAATGATTAAAAAGTGATTTTTAAAATAAAAATTATAACCGTTACGGTCCCTGGTTTAGAGAGTTACAATTTTTGAACTTAGAAGACATCATGAAAGAAAAAGGAGAAATTACTTTGGAAAGCTTCTGTAAACTAATATCTGATATAAAATGAGCTTATTCTGATTATGGTTTTGCAGCCCTAAGTTTATTGAAAATCAAATGTCTTTACCAAATTGATTTGCAAATGTCGAAAGAGTTTTCAGTCAATAAACTTGAATAAAACAAAACTTCGAAGTCCTTTGGATATTTATGCAACAAATTAAATGACTTTTTGTATAATTTTTTACATATCAGATTTCTTTTTTCATTCATTTTATATTATTTGCGCATAGGTGTGTGATGCTATATCGCACTCCACTCTGAGAGCCAATTGGGTCCACTGTGATTTATTTGCACATAACTATGAACATTTTTTATTTGTTTGTTGGTGATATGCATTTCGTTTCTCTTTAATAAAGACGGGTTTTCCACACGCAAAGTTTACTTTGCAAAGTCTTGAGTTTGTAAGTGAGAAGTGAAAAGACATCTTATGCTATATTTTTTTTATTCAACAAACCCAAGACGTTGCGTGTAGAAAAGCCGCCAAACTAATTATAAAAATTTAATTCGAAAATAATAATGTATTCAAAATCGAAGATGTTAGCTTGTAAAAATTTTTGCTTGAAGCTTTTAAGCTTATTCTGCCGTATTCATAAAAAATAGGTTTTGGTTTACAAAAGGTTTACAAAACAAACTTTGTATGGAAATTTGTTTGTTAAACGTTCTGTAACCCAAAATAATTTTAATGAATATAACCTATTTGTGTACGTAATTCTTAATAACATATTGATAGTCGTTCTATAAACATATGAACTTGTTTATCTTATTTTAAACATTTTTTGGTTGAACTCAACTGAGTTTCTTAAGCAGAAATGAAATGCACATTACTCATACATTTAAGAATTATATTCATAAAAAATAAAATGTTAAAGTTATTTTAACAAAATTTTCAAAAAAAAAAAAAATTAAATACAATACATTTTAAACCGAATTTAAATTTTATGAATATGGGTTAACGAAAAAATATTTATGTTATGCATATACATCCATATTTATGTAAATTTCTTGAATATAATATAAAATAAGTTGTTTTAAAAATTGCTTTGAAGATTTTTTGAAGATTTTAAAAATGAAATGCAGATTTTGAAGATTTTTTCGTAAAAATTGCTAAGTTTTGCAGATTTTATCCTTAGAAATTGTGGCAACACTGCTTATAGTTTCAGTTTTTAACCGATTTCTTTGTTCTGTTTAAATGATTTTCATGACAGAAAATTACCGCTCTGCGGCCGCACTGCTATGTGGCAAAATAGGCAATTTACACATATATCGACTTAAATTACTAAATAACAATATTCGGTAGATTTTAGGCCTTGTTCGGTAGAATTGGTAGATTGTTAAATTCACAAACATATTCGGTAGAATCTACCGAATATCGGTAGAAGTGTGCACACTGATTGTAATATTGTATAAAAGTAAACATAATTTATTATTTAAACAAGCTATAGATAAATATTTTCTTAATTTCAGAGTGTATTTGCATTTTATATACATATGTATTGAAATTAACTTCAGGTTTAATTACTTTTGAGCAGGCAGTTTTTTTTTCATCTAAAGTAAATCGTACCGCTAATTGACAAAATATGTAAAGGATAATTTTTCTTAAATGCGGGTTCAATTACTTTAAACTTTAGCTTTTATGTTAAAATTTTCAGTGAATACTTTTTTATGTTAAGTCGACAACTGTTTATTTGGCTGACTTCAGCATAAAATTAAGATAATTTTATTATTGCACATCAAAATCACTTATTATGTAATTAATAGAAATAGATATTGAAAAAATTCTTAAAATTTATTTTAAAAATGAAAAAAATATTTGCTCTACAAAAATTAAAAAAAATACGGACGTGTGATAATTTTTACACCAGTGCATATTGTCTTATTTAACCCACTTTTTAGGCCAAAATTAATTTCAGCCAAATTTTTTTAGCCCGATATGAATATAAGATTTTTTCACGAGCAAGCACAGCTGGCTTTTTTTTATTTTTGTACACCGAAAGAATTTTGCTTCATAAATCCAATGAAACAATTTCATTAATTTTTTTTCAGAAATCTAATGATAATTTCGCAAATCTAATGAAAATTTTACAAATATTGTGAAAGAATTTCATTGGAATTGCTTCGTTGGTATTTTAGTTTCGTAACAATATTCCATTGGATTTATGACAACAATATTTTCTAATTATTAAGAAATCCCTTTATATTTAATAAACATTTACAGTTGTTGCTTGAAATAAACATAAATAAGTACATACCTTAAAGCAATTAAGTTATAGATTAAATTCTTTAAAACTAAAAAAAAAAAATGATTATACAGCAATTTAGAATTTCATTATGGCTATGAAATGTATCCATTGTCCCAATGAATGAAATTTTCATGTAGTCATGAAAGTCTGATAAATTAAATGTATTTCAACAGTTGTCAACCAAAACCTTGCATCAAAAGTATGATTTTTCTTCTACTCTTTGTATGCTTATTTACACATACAATTAAAAATATTGTTCTTGTTATACATACATATGCAAAATGTAATTTTTTTGTTGAAATTATTTCGTTATTTTAATGAAATTATTTGGTTGTTTTAATGAAATTATTTCGCGGTTTTAATGAAATTATTTCGTTTTTTCGATGAAGTTATTTCATTGCATTGATGATACTATTTAATTAATTTGACGGAGTTTTCATTAAAATAATTTTAACGAAACTGGTTTCATTAATCCAAGGAAACGTAACGTTGGTTGAATTTTTTCATTGGATTAATGTCGAAATTCATAGAACTTATGAAAAATATTATTTCAGTGTAATAGTAAATATTTTTAGGATTCTCACCGTATTAAAATAATATTATAAATATCTCGAAAACAAATGGCTTAAGTTTTTGAAATTCGGCACAATGCAAATACACAAGGAGGGCTAACAAAATGGTGTAAGAGCCATGTAGACAAAACTTGTTTGAAAAAGTCGTTGATTTTTGCGTAGGCTTTGTGCCACCTTAATGATTAATTGTTCTGTTTTGAGCAAACACTTCTTCATTTAATGTTTCGTCATCTTCAATTTTTCTAATTCCAACTGTGATATAAGAATTTAAAAAAAGGCTGTGATATTTTATTTTTATTTTATTTACATTTGCAATTATTTTTTTAAGTTATGTGTTTTATGTTGTACATTTTATGTCTCTTTAAAAAACACATCGAAAACTTAAAAGTTAATTGGAATAAAAGATAAAATATATTTTAATAAAAATAATTATCCCTGAAGATGTTGAAAAATCCCAACGAAACGTTGGATACATTAAAAATTAAATAAAAACGTCTTTTACCTGACCTTGAAAGCCTGAATAGATACAATATCTATAAAATTACATTAACAGCTGTTTTTTCTTCGAACCAAAGTTTAGCAAGTTCGCTATAAGAGAAGTAGAGCTTGCTTGGAAAAAATAGGACATTTCAAAAAACACAAAAAATTGCAGCATGAAATCGATTGAATAAACTCAAAATTAAATTCTTAGCAAAATTTTATTGATTGTAGCTTTAAGAACTTTCAACCATTTTTGAAAAGCTTATCTAAAGTTGTAATGACATTTTCTGCCGGGTATAGTCAGCCTGAAAATTTCAAGGTCGTTACAAGAAATAACACGTTTTTTGTCCTTAATTATTACTATTTTTTATTAAAAATTATGTTTTTGTCTATAACTAAAATTCACTTGATTTCAATTTCATAGTGTTATACCATTTGTTTCATTTATGGCCTTTCAGCTTCCCAGAATAGTTCTTGACTTGGCTTCGTTATTCCTGAAGATTGAACTCATATGGATAATTTACTTAGTATTGTTTGGCGACTAGCTAATCGCAAACAATGTTTGTTTTTATCTGCTTACCGAAGTTCTACAGGGTTTTTTTTTTGCGATTAGGTAATCACTAATAACGTTGTTCAATATCCACTTGTCGAGGTTCTACTGCATTGTTTTGTGACTAGGACATTGCTAACAATGTTTGCTAATATCTACAAATCGAAGTTCTGCTGTATTGTTTTGCGATTAGGTAGTCGCAAACAATGTTTACTAATATCTGCTTATCCAGGTTCTACTGAATTGATTTGCGACTAGGTAATCGCTAACAATGCTTGCTAATTTAATACTAACTTACCCTGAATCATCCTGATCCACTGATGTCTACGAAACGAGTAATCCTTGTTTGCAAGATCTTCGGCCTTTTATACTATTTTTTTTCCTTACGTTATTGAATATGAATCAATTGGTAATGTAATTAGTTTTACAATGTTGTCCACTCGTTTCTTTTTAAATGATTTCCATTTTACCAAAAAGTTTTTAAAACAGTTCTCATATTTAATTTTAATCACAGTCGCACGTGACTTGTTTTCAATTGTGGCACTTAAGTTATTTCTTTTGCTCACTTATTAAAAAAATTTTCAAATTAACACAAATATAATATATATATATATATATATATATATATATATATATATTAACATAAAAAAATTCAATCACTTAATTTTTTCATCAAACGCTTTTTATCTTTTTGCTAGTAATAATAGTCCATCGTATTTCTTTCGCTCATCAAAATATAAATAACTTGAAAGTATGCAATTGTTTCTATTTGTAATGAATATTTGATGAGCATTCAGCGTGTGCTTTCGATGCACTGATAACAAATAATGTTTTCCGATGTCGCACGTGACATTATATGTAAGATTTTTTAAAACCAAAATTTACAATTATCTGCAATCGCATAGTTTTTTAAATATTCTTTTTTTACTTTTCCTACCGCTCAGAAATATTTTAAAGAGCAATAAATCAATGAATAATGAAGGCCGCTCTTAAAGAACATTGAACAAAGTGTTCAAAAGAAATATTCAATTGTAAAAAGTTGTGGTTTTGTAAATTTTCATTCTTATATCTCAAAATATAATAAATGTAAATGGTTTTACGTATGTAAGTTAAATTTAATTTTTTTTTTTTTTTTTTTTTTTTTTTAAATAGGACCAGCACTCAGGGGATAACCCCTACTCATGCAGTGCATTGTGCTAGAACTAGGAAAATATGTTATAGGGAAGGAGGATAGAGGGAGTAGTGTCTGTGTACATTTGATTTAAATCTTCCCACGCTGGTAGTCACAGGAAAGACCTCCACAGGTAGTTGATTCCACATACGAACAGTGCGGCTAAAAAAGGAATTTTCTCTGTAATGCGTAGCGCGATGCATTAGCCAATCGACCACAAAAGGATGTGCTCTAAATGAGGCACGTGTTGTACGTACATATGTGCGGGTTTCAGGAACAAGTTCCCTAATTTCATTAGAACACATTCCGTTGTAGTAACAATAGAACAATGAAATACACCCCACATTGCGTCGATGCTCCAATGAATCAATAGAGTTGGATACCCTACTGTCACCGATGAGCTTTTTCGCCCTCTTCTGTACGCGGTCGAGCAGCCCCAAAATAGACTTTGAAGCGCCGGCCCATACATGAGAGTTGTATTCCATTTTCGGACGGATATAGGTGGTATAAATAGTAAGGAGGTCAGATGGGGTCAAATATTGTTTGCACCGTTTCAAAAAGCCGAGGCACTTGAATGCTTCTTTTACAATTTGAAAAATGTGTTCAGTCCAACGAACATCAAACTGTATTTTCATGCCAAGAACATCAAGAGCATCTGATTCCTTAATATTTATACCCCCCATAGTTACAGAGGCAACAGCATTTTCGGTCATACGTCTGTGTGTAACCATGCAACATTCCTTTGAAAATGTGATAAAAAAAAGTGCTTTTAAAAACTTTAAATTTTTTTGGTATCAGTGCACCTGTTGGTAGAAATTCCTATATCATACGAGTAATATGACTGATAGCACACTTTGTGTATCACTCAATTACTACTCCTTTCGTTGTTCTACCCCAACCACGAAACAGGAAATAAAATCTAAAATTTTTGCAACTATAATTAAGCTAAAAAGCACACGTTAAAAAACAATTTATTTAAAACTTAATCTTTGATTTACATATTCAACAACTTTTTTGTGTTGATATGCTATAAATACAAAAAAAATTATTACAAAACTTAACTTTAATAGATAATTTTATTAATTACAATTGTTGTTAAAAACATATAAGCAACGTTTCTATGTTGTTTTTTTTATACTATATATAACCCTTTTATTATTTTATTATTATTATTTTTTAATTAGCAGTATTTCAAATACTAAGTTTTGAAGCAATTTATAAAATGTTTTTCATCCAGCTTAAGTTATATAATAAAGCAACTAGAATAATTTTATAAGCTCAATTTGTTTATGTAGTAAGACTTTCGTAACAGAATTAATTACCATAAAAATAATTTTGTTTTAGTTTTTTATTTAAATTCATGTAACCCAGCAGATATAAAAGTACAAAGTTGTTAGTAGTAAATCAAAAACAAAGGCAGTGTAAAAATTTTGGAATATTGGCTGTCTTCCTTGGTCTAGTTTTATATATAAACTAGCTGAGCACGGCAAACGTTGACTTACCATCAATTAAAAATTTTTACGCATGTGAATACATATCGCTCAGTTACTGTAAGAACGTCAGAACGCTAAAAATGCGATTTTCGAGTTACTAATTAGGAATTAATCATTATAATTAATCATTCGTATTGTGTAGACATGTTATATAAATATAAGAAATTCATTATTTGACATATTTTCAAAACTTTATTTTAATTGAAATTTATTTGCTGGTAGCAGCTAAGCATGTCTATATGAATTTCATTGGTGCTTCTCAAAATCATCTCTAGACTTCAACCACACATCTTTAGCAGTCCAAATGTCTTATCTTATACACAAACTATCAAAACCCATTTAAAAACTCACAAATAATAATAGTTTTGAAAACCAAAAATAATAAAATAAGCGTAGTAGGCTTAAAAATATATAAATATATAATCGTATGTATTAGTTTATATTTTTAAATTTTTTAATTAAATAAGTTTGTGTTTTTGATGCATTCCAGATTTTGTTAAAATCTAGTAGAAGTTGGCGATGCAGTTTTTGGTTTATTTTAATTAATAATCTATAAAATAAACCGCTGTACTTAAAAAGGAAAAATTTCAGTTAATGGTTTTTGTGTTAGATAATAAGAAGTCTTGATATATCGTCGAGTCGTTATTGGTTAGCCGCAGTAATAATGTATTTTAAATACACGGTAAACCAGTAACCACCCGACGATATGTCAAAAAAAAAAACTTGATGAAATCGGTATAAATTTTGATAAAGATTATGAAAAACAAGAAAATAACTGCATACCATATTTAGATTTGAAAATATATAAAAAAGACGACAGAATTATAACTGATTGGTACACAAAAGATATTGCATCCGGACGCCTTATAAACTTTCATTCAACACAACCTATGCAACAAAAAACAAATACTGCCTTGAATTTAATTAAGAAAGTATTAGAAATCAGTGATGAGCAATTTAAAAATAAAAATATACAAAAAATAAGACAAATACTTTTAAATAACAGCTACCCGATCGATATATTTAATAAACAACTTAATAGCAAAGGCAAAATATGGGGATAAAAATAAGGAAAAGGCAAATTCATCTGGCAACACCAAATTTTATAGCCTTCCATACATTCCTAAGCTTACAGAAAATAAACAAATGAGAACACTAATAAACAACAAAGAAGTTACACTGGCATATAGAGCAAACAAAACGATAAATAATTTATTCACAAAAACAAAAACAAAAGTTGACAAAAAAGATCAAAGCAATGTTGTGTACCAAATTAAATGTTTAGGAAATTCATCAGACAACTGTGGTAAAGTATACATAGGAACAACAAAAGAGGAGCTTAAGCATAAGAACAAGTGAACATGAAACTGATATTAAAAAACTAAAACATTCAACCGCACTATCACAACACTATACGGAGAACAATCATAGAGCTGACTTGACGAATGTAAAAATACTGGACAAAGAGAAACGAGAGAATAAACGATATACACTTGAGAGCCTCAGGATACAACAAAAAGGGAACAGTGCAATTAATAAGAAGGAAGACAAAGACAACACAAATGCCAACTACTCTATTGTTTTATTTTAGTTTAACTGTGATATTAATATTAAGAACAGTGTCGTTGGTTTCATGTTATATGTTTTGTATATGACGTTTGTTTTCGAGCTTTTGTGTTTTATGTAGTGCTGATTATGTAAAATACAAACTATGAAAAACAATTATAATTTTCAAAATATTATCATATGTAAGTAACGATTGTTCTTAATCATAATTATGATTACAATGTATGTTGTATGTATCATAAAACAAAAACAATTATGTAATGATAAGTTTCTAAAATTGTTGTTTTTATATTTTTTCTGTTACAACAAGGTTACCAGATTAAAAAATAAAAACATCCCTGATGAAGTTGGGATTTTCCAACGAAACGTCGGATGAACTAATTAATAAAATAAATAATCGCTTATTTTAATTCGCTGACCTTAAAAGCCCATTTATAAAAAAAAGCACTTAAACTAAATATAGCCAAAGGTCAATAAAAATAAATACTGATTATGATTCAAATCTGCTCAATTGTGTGCTGGTGTAAATTCCCTATCAAATTAGCTTCCTGTTAAATTATTTTTTTTTTTTTTTTTTTTTGGTGAGTTACGACATTATTATAGTAACTGAGCGACATGAATGCCCTTATTTGTTTTCATTTACTGACACTATGACAACTAAACCATAATGATCATAAACTAAAATATGTAAAATAAATTGATGTAACCAAAACAATAGATTCGGTAAAATGATTAAATTAATTTGTATCAGCCAAACAGAAATAGTAAAATTCTAAAGTCAATTATATTTTAAATTATATTTTAGAGATTTTTTCTAAACGAATTGAAACTGTCCTGATATATACAAATAACAAAATAAACTCAAACAAGTTTATACACTTATTTAAAAGATGGAGCTTGCATGTTTGTGTGTGTGTGTGTGCGTACGTATTTGTTTACACTTCACTTGACATTAGTAAATCCTTTTGTTTGTATTAAATAAATTATAGATCTTTTATGATATTAGGGTCCTGTCAGTACTTAATTAAATTTCTTTGAAAAATGTCAATCATTTAGAGGAGATGTACATAAGTGGAAGAAGACTTTACCTTTAAGCCATGTACGAGTAATAAAAAAATTAAACATATTATAATAATTTAGTAGCATCATTATATAATTTAGATTTATCTATTAGCAGAAAAAAACATGGTTATCAGTTATTTCACAAATTATATTTAATAATTCATTAAATATCTGCGTAGAAATCTGAAAGTACTCAGCAGAAGCTAATGCCTCGCTGAAGCAGATATATGTTAGCGATAGTTGATGTGTTAGCCTGCACAGAGAACGAAGCTGACTGGTTTTGAGTCGTGGCTAAGCCGACGCCGATTTGCAAGGAAAAGTCAGGAACAACTATGCCCAACTCTAATATACACATATCGCCGCTTGGCCGTTTTAAGTGCTCTATTTGCCAAAAATGCATTTGGTGTAAATCGATGTTCAAGTTTAGCACAATTTTTCTAAAAAAAAACTACTCGATATGATGTTGTGATTTGTATACCATCAGCCGTATTCATAAAAATTTTAAACCGCGTTTCAAATATTGTTTAAGCAAAATTCGCTAAAATTGTATTCATAATAGAATTTTAGCTTAAAAAACGGTTTTTAAACCTTGCGTAAATCAGCAAACTTTAAAATTGACTGCCCCCATGTTTAAACCAATATTAAGGTGACGTTGTTGTAATTTTGCTTGGTTTTTGTTTACATTTTGAACTTTACCTGTATGTACATATGTGTGTATGTATGTATGTACTTATGTATGCATATGCCAGTGTTATTTAGAACAAAACAATGTATTTTTTTTTTATAGAAACTATTGCCGAAATAACAAATATACTCCAAAGAATATTTAAAAGAAAAGGAGCGATCCAGTTTCGATTCCGAGTCATTATTTTCTCATTTTATGTGTTAAAAAAAATATTATAATTGTAGAAAATTAACTAGTGATGTATAAACACTCAAAACAAACAAAATAAAGCTCGTTATTCTAGTGCTTCTTTATCTGCAATAAAATAAATAATATAAAAAGCACTTTTAACAAAGATTTGTTGTGAACTTTTTTTATTATTTTATTAAATACAAGTTGCAACATATCTTTTATTTTATAGAAACAATATTTCTCTGAAAACCGACAAATAAACAAAATAGCCACGAGTACTTTGTGAGTTAACAATCGTTGTTTTGCAGAACTAATATGCAAGTGACAAATAAAGAATACAGTGTTGCCACGATATTTTAAAAAAATTTAGTTAATTGATTTTTAGTTAAAAAACTGATTATGAATACCAATATTTAAAAAACGTTATTTAGCCTTAAAACGTTTTTTAACTAATATGAATTTTAAACCTCAATCAACTTTTTTTTATGAATACGGCTGCATATATTTATTTTAAAAAGATGATTCTAAGGAAAAATATTTATTTCCGTATCGCATCTGCATCAGAATATGTTCTAACGGTAATAAAAATCGTGTTTGCTCTATACGCCACCTTAAGCATATTTTCTTGCAAATCAATACACATAGAGCAAAGTGGCATTAACCTAATACTTTTAATAAAAAAAAATTTTATTCACTTACAAAAAACCAAAAAAAAGCTATTCACAAAGTTATTATAAAATATATCAAAATGATAATAAAAAAAATATTATCTTAATTTATTTGTGTTAGGTAATAATTTTTGTATGTTTTAGATTTTTTTTCTGAATTTTTTTCCTTTCAACGATACTTAACTCTGTTTCAAAAATATTAAACGGTGTTGGTAATTGATTCCGGAAACCTTTTTTGACCCCCGACTAAAAAAAGGGGTGTTATAAGTTTGTTGTGTGTGTCTGTGTGTCTGTGTATCTGTGTATCTGTGTGTCTGTCTGTGTCCACGTACAGGCCAAACGGCTGGAGCGATTTTCATTTAGTTTTTTCTGTTTGAAAGATGACAAGAGGGTTCTTTCTCATGTTTGAAAAAAATCGGTCCAGCCGTTTAGAAGATATAACATCTTTTCTGAAAAAAGTCGGGGGTTTTTAAAATTTTTAATTTTTGTTATTTTATATATATATTTGCTGTTTGGAAATGAGGCTGCTAAATTGAGTTTTTAAATTTTATTGTGAATAATTTATTCTGAATATATTGAAGAACTTTTATTTTAGTAAATGGAAGAATTGTGAAATTTAATTGGTTAGATATCTTAGAAAAATTCTTTAAATCTGAGAATTCTATTTCTACAACCTTGAGTTTTATTTTATTTGTTTTGAAATTTTAAATAATTAACTAGTGACAAAATACTATGAATTTCCAAACGTCTCAGATGTTTGCATAAAGCATAATAAAATGACGCTGCAAGCCCTTTAGGAAGGTTGATAACGCTTTGCAAACCAAATTATAAAACAACAGAAAAAGGGTGTAGTTTCGGCAATCTACGTCACGTTCTACTTTAAGACCTTTCGTTTCATTTCTGTGAATATCGAATTCTTCAATCTCATTTTACGTTGGATTTTTATTTTTTTTTTCATTGAAAATTGTACGCAGCGGTTGCATTGTTCTTTGGTGGTTAAACTAATCGCTATAAAATTTTTCCGAAACAGGGTTGGAGGTTTGTTGCTCCACATTTGTTTTGAAATAAAAACTTAACTTGACTTTGATCTAGTATATTTTAAATTTATATTTAGTCCCGCAAGAAAGCAACATATTGTACAGAAATAGTAATAGTTTAAAAAAATTACTTAAGCTTATCGCCAAAGACATTAGCTTCCAAAAATATTAACTGCGCGTAGAGCAAAATGCCATTCAGTAATAAATTTTAAAATTTTCGGTTGAATTAGCGTATAGAGCAAAATGGTACAAAAAAAGTTCAGTTTTCAAGGATATAGAGCAAAATGGACACAATTTATCTCAGCAGAGAGAAGAGATTTGAAAAATTTGGGATCGAGAACCTAAGATGGCATCCTTAACTCAAAATTGTCAAAATGGCGTATAATTATTAAAGTAGTCTAAGTCGCATACATTTTTGCTTCTAAATATCAAATTATGACTCTATCACGTTTCTCAACTAAATTCGGTTTGGTCGTCTAAGAGCAGACCAAACTTACACGCGACCAAACTCTGTTTTAGTATTATGAATCACAACTGTTTTTTGTTGAAATTATCATCGCGTTGCCAACTTAAAATATTTAGTTTGACACGAAAAAAAACAAAGTTTTAGAAAAAGTATTGTTTTTAATGTTTTAGTTCAAAGAAATTATACCAAGGTGGATTCATACTATGTGGCCGCAAGGGCTCAGGTGACTATTTTCGCCGCTTGTAATTTGAATATACGTTGGATGTCAAAACACATTTTTCAGTACATTTTTCTGACATTTCAAGTATAAATTTCTAAAAGTGAATTCAGCTGAGTATACCTTATATGCATTTGCCTTGAATTATACCAAATGGATACAAATATGTGTAGGTTTATTTTATGACGACGAAAACGAAGTCGCAATTATAGATGTGCTACGTATCAGAAGAAAAATTCGTGCTGATTCCAACCGTCTTAAACTGCCCAATGTAAAGTAAGGAATAATCAAAATAGGGCACGAATTCTTTAAAAAATAATTTTGAAGAATTTTAGTTATTTCCGGTAGAAAAAAGAAACGTTTTGTTAGTTTTTGGATCACCTAAAACCACATTTAAAGAAATCTGTGTGTGCCCGGTATACCGCTAATACTGAAACTGTTAAAATAATTTGTTATTAAGCATAAGAAATATTTCTAGTTACGATTCTTCCACTTTTTCTGCTTTTTATATCGCAACAACCTGTAACTAAAAAACCCAACCACAGACCCAACTACTAAAAAGCAGTTGTGTATACTCAACGTTTTTCTCAACCAAACTTACGCACAGTTGTAAATGAAAGTACCAAAACACAACTGAAAAGCCAACTTTTAATTTAGTGGAGAATGGCAATGCAAATTTCTCAATACCAACCAAACTATGATAGGGGCATTAATCTTAAAACAAACTTCAATAAATATTTACAGCTCTAAATTAAAATGTTGCATAATATAAGAATATTTTTTTATTTGTTCAAATGTAATCTACTAAATATCTCGATAGAAGATATATATGATATAGACTACTTTCATAATTAAAAACACATATGCCCAGCAAAAAATTACACATTACCATTAGAACTAACTACTTGCCATACTTTTCTGATTACCAAATTTTATTACTCGCTTACAAATCACATTATTTATTTTTTTATTTTTTATTTATTTATTTATTACAAATAAACTAGCCAGTGCAGGCCATAAACGGTTACAAATTTCTACTATAATAATATTATTTTAAATTAGTATGTAAAAATATAACTTATACAATATAAAAACAATAAAATATATGCAATAAAAACAAAGTTTAACAATTAGGAAAATATGTAAGAACAATAGGACCATCCCAATTGGTCAAAATGTAATATTAGTGAGAAAAAGAGAAAAAAATAAAAAAAATTATAAAAGAGAAGTGAGAAATTGCCAACAATGGCTATCTTGCAAAATAGTTATTTATACATTATCAATCAGTACTACAAATCAATCATTATATAGAATTTAAAAAATTATGTACAAGTTGATAAATGAGGAGAATGATTCTTTTAGACTTAATAGATTGCGTGAACATATTGTCAAATAAAAAAGTAAGTACTACTCAGGAATCGATTACTTTATGGCTCGATTATGGATGGCAACTGAACTTTGGTTGCGTTGCTAGTTGCCGAGATTGTATTACGGATGGCAACTGGCAACTAACAGCTGGTAATTTCAGTGCCATATTGGCAACCACAAATTTGTAGTTGCTGCATAGTTAAAAAGCAAAAAAAAATGAAAAAATTAAACAGTAATTGCAATATTATTTTTATTTTTGAATTTCTTCTTTACAGATAAAAAGAGATTGTTCAAACTTATTTAAGGCAACAACATTTACTCACAGTAGAGGCGGTAATTCTATAGATTCGTTCAATAGATTCAACTTCTGTATTTCCTTCTCTTCACCAATAATTAATTCCACTTAACTAATAATTTTTATGATCAGTAATGTTTTTAAACACTTAATATTCAATAATTTTCTTTTTAGCATTTGTATTTCTTATATTTTAAATATTTGTTTATATTATTTTCAGTTGCCAATTTGTCATAATCGTATTTTCGATAACTTTTTGGCAACTGTAGGAAGTTGCCATACATAATACAAATTTTAAGTTCAGTTGCGCTGCTAGTTAACTCGGCAACTGAAGTTCGGTTGCAATCCATAATCGAGCCATTAGTCTCACGCCTTGTTAATATCAAGTTGGTAATCCAGTAGGGAAGAGTTTCCACCAAAAATACTTAATTCCAAACCCGATTACCTTTTTTGAAATTTTTTTCTGGGTGTATGTATGTATGTAGAGGACTTGAGTTGCTGCATTAAACTAAAACTTTAACAAAAACTGAAGTATCTAAAATCTGTCGTTAATGCAGTGTCATAGTAAAGGTATTAATGGCCACAACATAAACAAAAATCCATTAAGCGAGATTAATTTTTATCTCGTATACAATTTGACATTGAAGTGATTTGGGTCAGTAATAGGATTATTGGTACTTCTGTACCTGCTATTCCAGGAAATTAAGTGTCATCTTAGTGACATAACATGAGATAAATATTTTACCGCTTGATTTTTTAAATATAGTCAACATTTCAATTTTTAGTTTGCCAGATGTGTATGTGATAATAAAATCAGAAAATAAGAAAAAAAAACACAAGGTTCAAAGTGGATAATTATAAGGTCACTTATGTATGAATATACACACACGAGTACATATACGGCATTATTCGTAAAGAGGGAAACCAAAAAAAACCAAAAATATTTTGCTGAAACAGAGAAATATGTATGCCAAATATTTCCTTTTATATGTTTATTTGTCGGGGTAAGAGGTGCAAAATTATTGCGGTTTAAAAAAATTAAATATTGTTTCGCAATAAAACAAAAATAAAAAATTATTTAAATGAGTTATTGTTATAGTAAATCATCTCGATTTTACAAAAAAAAAAAAAAAAATAATAATAAAAAATTACTGCGCTAAGCCGAACATGATCAAATCACATTAAGGGCCATTTTCACAGCTTGCCTTTAGTTAAAGATAGGATTTTGTCTGTCCGATAAATATCTTTGCATTATTGCAACCTGAATTTATTATTGTTATTATTATCAATAATAATATGATTTAATGGATAAAAAAATAATAAATGAAGGTTTTATAATGCAAAGCAATTGATCGGCGAGACAAAATCCTACCTTTAACTAAAGACAAGTTGTGAAAATGGCCCTAATAGTTTTGTAACTTTGACAGTTTTTATAGCTATTGCTATTTATGGCGCGATACAGGAGTTAAGGACGTGATTTTCGTAACAAAAATAATCGACAATATTACACTTATAAATTTAGTTTTGTTTTGATTTATTTGTACTTAAAAACAGAGTACGAAAATAAACGAAACAAATTGTTTGATTTTGTTTTATTTCATTCTTTGAAGTGAGTGGCATACGAATAAAAACAAAACAAAAATAATTAAACTGATTGCTCAATTTGTTTTTGCTTTGTTCTTGCACATGTGCACAAACCACAATACACAGCCGATCTGTAACCCGGCTACCAGCCGCCACCAGCCACAAACAATATATTAATTTAATCGTGCGCCGCTAGAAAAGATAATAATTATAATGGGAAATAAATGGAAACTGAAATATTTGCGGCGAATTTGACATCATCATTTAATATAATTTTATTGCATTGTTATTTAATACATCAAGTTTGTTTTATATAGCTAAGTAGCAAGTGCTATAACCGGATGTCCTGAGACGCCTCTCTTCTTAGCAAATGCAACTTTTAACGATGGCGAAAATTCAAAACACTTAACTTGGACCCAGGAGACCGTAAGATGTCAATTTCGTCATTGCTTCCTTTTGTGGGCGGTGACAAAAATATTATTTGCAAAAATATTGTATATATTAAAAACATTTACTACTTATGGCTTAATATCAAAAAAATTTAACTTTTGTTTGACATGCGTGGAATAAAAATAAAATATTAAAATACAAGAAAAACATAAATTAATTTGCTTCCCTTTTGTTCAGAAATAACAAGGAAATAATAAAAAGAATTACAAGCTGATAGCCCAAATATGGATGGTAAAGTTCGTACATTGGCGGTATTTCGGGTACGATGCAATGCGATGGTCTTGTGTAAGTACATATGGAAAATATTGTAAAATCCAATCTCAAAACACATACACAATTCAAAGAAAAGCTACGATATTCTGAATTTACACTTACGCAAGACTATCTATCAACTACCAAAAACGGCCATTGTACTTTTTTGCAACATTCGAACTTGAAAAACCACACAATTCATCAGTTAGGTTTAGGGTACAATAGACAAATGTATCCATTTTTGGAAATTATTTATACATATCTATATATGTAACATCATTTTTTATATTTTTATACTATTAAAGTTTTTTAATATATCTATTACCATTTTAATTGAATCTTTAAATTTAATTAATTTTAATTATTTAGTTTAATTTAATTAAAAAATTAAAATAATTTAATTAATTTTTTAATTGTATCGAAAAAAATATTTCAATTAATTTGAAATTTATTTGCTGGTGGTTCAGTTTTGACTATATGGATTTCATTGTTGCTGTAACAAATCATCAGTAGACTTCAAGCATACATTTTGAATAGTCAGAAACCTCTTATCTTATGCACAGACTTTCAAGAACTAACGGGTGTTTTTTTAGAGGTATAGAACTTCGAATTGAAATAAAATACAAGAAAATCGTTTTAATGTCCATCAATTTGGCTTTATTGGAAGAATAATTTTATGCCATTAATGTTTAAATATGATTTCGGGCATGTGGCCGCCGCGGCTGGCTCGAATAAAGCCAAATCTACAGGTTCAATTTTCAACCACTTTTTCGAGCATATGGGGCCGTATGTTGGCAATAACGCCACGAATGTTGGCTTCCAAGTCCCCTAACGTTTCTGGTTTGTTGGCGTAGACGAGCGACTTCACATATCCCCAAAGAAAATAATCCAATGGTGTCAAATCACACGATCTTGGTGGCCAATTGACAGGTCCATTCCGCGAAATTATGCGCTCATCGAATGTTTCCTTCAATAAATCGATTGTGACGTGCGCTGTGTGGCATGTAGCGCCGTCTTGTTGGAACTACAACTCATCCACATTCATGCCATCCAATTCGGGAACAAAATAGTCGGTTATCATGGCTCTATACCGGCCTCCATTAACGGTAACTGACTCTCCAGCATTATTTCGGAAGAAGTATGGCCCAATGACTCCACCAGCCAATAGAGCACACCAAACAGTCAGTTTTTGTGGATTTAATGGCGTCTCAAGGGTCTCATGTGGATTCTCTTCACTCCAAATGCGGCAATTTTGCTTGTTGACGTAGCCATTCAACCAAAAATGAGCCTCATCACTTAACAAAATTTTGTGATGAAAATCAGCATCGAGATCAATCTCATTTTCGGCCCATACACCAAAATCACGACGCATTGCATGGTCTCGCGGCTTTAATTCTTGCACAAGCTGGATCTTGTAAGGTCGCAAGCCAAGATCTTTGCGCAAAATCTTCCATAAAGTTGATGGACAAAGCTCCAATTGCTGTGCACGGTGGCGAATCGATTCATTCGGGTCCTCTTCAACACTTTGCTCTACAGCGGCAATTGTTTCTTCGGTGCGCACTGTTCGACGTCTCTGCGGATGCGTATTATCACATAGAGTAAACGTAGTGCGAAAACGATCCATGGTTAACCGAATTAATTGCTCTGATGGACGATTATGTCGACCATAAAATGGACGGAGCTTGCGGTAAACTTCGCGAACTGAACCATTATTTTCGAAATAAATTTGCACGATTTGCAAAGCGTTGTTCTTTTGTCAACCTGTTCATGATGAAATGGCAAACCAAACTAAATATTAATCACTTGACAGCTGACAAAATGGCCGCCAGTTAAAAAAGTGATGCCAACTTAAAGTTCTATACCTCAATAAAAAACACCCATTATTTGAGAATTCACAAATAATAATATATTTAAAAATCACAAAAGAGAAATAAAAAATATTTCAATTCATATTTTAATTGAATCTTTAAAAAAACATCAATTAAATTTTTAATTAATGTAATATTTTTTAATTAGAAAAATCAAAAAATGTTTAACTAAAATGGATGAGTGAATACTACAATTTTCGTGATTGGTTGAAAACTAATTAATTTTTTAACAGAATCTTTGTATTTTTTAATTGAATCTTGTTTTTACTTTTTTCTGTGTATGTAATTTTGTTCACTTTCCTGACTTTAGCAGTATACGAGCATCAGAGCTATAAATCACAACTTAAAGTTTTCAAAATCTAAAATTTTGCTGTCTATCGAACCGGGTACTTAGTTCTTGTGATTTCTTCAAATTCATTTTTGCCTTTTTGGCCATCTTTTTTTTTATAAAATATCAGCAATAGACTTGTGCCATTTAGTTCATTTCAGTGACCGGTCATTTTAGTTCATTATTTATAAATGAACTAGTTCGTTCATTTAGTTCAATCGCTCTTTTAAGTTCAATGAACTAGTTAGGTCTGTTTAGTTCAATGATTTTACATCTGCATGCATATGTTTGTATGTAGATATGTTGTGGTTTTTGACAGTATTAAAAACACAGATGTGTGATTAAAAAACTTTACGAAAGCTAAAATTAATTAATTAATAAATTTGCTTTATAAAGGGTTTATAAAACAAATTTAGTGTGAAAATTATTTTTAAGAATCTCATAAATCCAAAATATTTTTGTGAATAGGTTAGTATAAGTGTTTGCTTGTTTATTGCATTTGTGGTAGTAACCAGCGATGAATAAGAACTAAATATACATACATATATGCATACATATGAATGAGTATAGAAGCAAAGCACACAAACAGAAAGAAGTAAAGCAAAACGTTGAAAACATTTAGTTCATTTTGTGTCTTAGTTCTTAGTTCAAAAAATGAACTACATAGTTCAAAAATTGAACTAGTGAGCGTAAAACAATTGAAGTACTTCACTTAGTTCAAAGTACTGAATCGTTCATTTGAACTAGTTCGTTCATAAACTACACAAGACTAATCAACAAACTAAAAAATTTCGCTTAGTCTCCAAAATATCAATTTTATGAAATATTTTAATTAAAAAACTTAATACCTATACAGTTAAAGTTTATTAAAATTTATTTTCAGCAAATATTGATATACTTTGCAAACGAACCAAAGTATTCCTGCATTTACCACAGATAAAAACAAATTACAACACCCGGAAATTATTGATTTAAATTTGATAAGCTTTTTTTTATATTATTTAAGGTAAAATTGAAAAAAGAAACTAAAATTTCCGGTAATCTAACAAAAAGCACTGAGGAAATAAATAAGTAGTTCCAAACACCCAAGTACAAAAGTGCCAGAACGAATAAGTTCTAGTAAATGCCGTGGATTATGTGAAACTTGTAGCTCGTGCAGGTGTCAAGAAATAAAGATGGAAGGGAAACACGAACAAATTGCAATCAATGCAAATTGTATTGCGGTGAATTTTTAAAAGCAATTGTTAATGTGCTTGTTGCCTCTATTGTTTCTGTTGATGTTATTTTACCATTGATTGATTCGATCGGATACAACAGCTAAAGATACAAAGCAGCAAAATAATCAGTGACTTCGATAACAATTGTGCATTGCATTGCAATACAATACCATAGAACATGCAGACAATTATATGATGGCAAAGCTATTCAGAATGCAAAACTACATTACAAAAAATAAAAACAAAGTATCGTGTAAATAAAACTATGCAAGGAAGCATAATGAAGAACAACTCATAGATACACAAATGCTTGATAGGATTTGAAATGTATTCTTTTGTGCTGGCACTCGCCTTCCTGTTGAGGGGGAAGCAATTCAATTTTGCTAAAAGCACTTGCTTGCATTCGGTGTGTGTGTGTGTGTGTTGGATAGACAAACTCTGTTGAAAGAACAATAAAACAAAAGTAAATATTTGTTGGTAATATTTTGAATAAAACTCTATTGTTATTGTAAATAATTGTTAAAAGTTTTATCTTAATAAATTACAAACTCAACACAGCAGTTTGATAAGGGATAATAACATTAAGATGCTTTCAATTATATTCACAGTTTTAATCTCGCAAAAAACCATAAACCATAAAATTTTTACATGAAATTGAAAAAAATCAACAACAAGATAAACTAATTTTATCCTACACAGAAAAGACAGTTCTTACAGATTTGAAAACTCATCACTTACGAACTTGGTAGAGGTCTCAATATCTACTACAAATACAGACAGACCCCTTATGCAAAAAAATATTTTACTTTAGCTTTAAAGTTCATATTACTTGCCAAGCACTTTAAGGCTAACATAGCTTTGTTAAGGAATCATATGCAAAAGACAACTTTAATAGCTTATGATGTACAAAATCGAAGACAATTTCATTCGGGTATTCAAATAAATTTTTATTTTATTAAATAAATTTTCACTAGATATACCAAACGGACGACACACTCGTCCGTATTCTAGAATCAAAATGTAAATAATTTAAGATTCAAAGAAAATGTATCTAAACGTCATAAAAAATTCATTAAAACACAGCACACACAAACTTACATACATATATATGCAAGCATAATTAAATAATACATGAAATTAAAAAAACATAAACAAAATCCCTTTAACCAAGTTAATTCAATTTATTCAACTCTCTTCCTTTAAGTATTATGGCTTTCATACAACAACAAATAAGAGAAAAAAATTGTTAGATCAAGAGAAATACTACAAACACACACACACACACTCATATTTTGTTTCTTTTGTACTTGTAAGCTAATAAATGCGTGTGTAATATGTGTGCATGTAGTAGTAGCAACTTTAAACGCTTATAGATCCCAAAATACTAAACCGATTTCAATAAAATATAGATTCTGCACATCTGTATAAAAAATCCTTTAAAACCATATAAATCTTTTTAAAATCGGTGCGGTGGTACCAGCGTAAAAGGGATTACAAAAAACATGTTCGCCTATTAATTATATAGATTATCTTGAAGTAAAGCAACCTAATTTAAAAAATATGAGCTTATGACATGGTAATAAAACAGATAAACACAACTATGAAGTAAAAGTAAAAAAATGTGAAAAATTATCACAATTTGTTTTATTCGAATGAAACGAGTATTTGAATATCCAGCTTTTTTCGATTTGTTTTGATTGTATAGGGTGTTTTTTTCAGGGGTATAGAACTTCGAATTGAAATAAAACACAAGAAAATCGTTTTAATGTCCATCAATTTGGCTTTATTGGAAGGATAATCTTATGCCATTAATGTTTAAATATGATTTCGGGCATGTGGCCGCCGCGGCTGGCTCGAATAAAGCCAATTCTACAGGTCCAATTTTCAACCACTTTTTCGAGCATATGGGGCCGTATGTTGGCAATAACGCCACGAATGTTGGCTTCCAAGTCCCCTAACGTTTCTGGTTTGTTGGCGTGGACGAGCGACTTCACATATCCCCAAAGAAAATAATCCAATGGTGTCAAATCACACGATCTTGGTGGCCAATTGACAGGTCCATTCCGCGAAATTATGCGCTCATCGAATGTTTCCTTCAATGAATCGATTGTGACGTGCGCTGTGTGGCATGTAGCGCCGTCTTGTTGGAACCACAACTCATCCACATTCATGCCATCCAATTCGGGAACAAAATAGTCGGTTAGTCGGCTCCAATTGCTGTGCACGGTGGCGAATCGATTCATTCGGGTCCTCTTCAACACTTTGCTCTACAGCGGCAATTGTTTCTTCGGTGCGCACTGTTCGACGTCTCTGCGGATGCGTATTATCACATAGAGTAAACGTAGTGCGAAAACGATCCATGGTTAACCGAATTAATTGCTCTGATGCACGATTATGTCGACCATAAAATGGACGGAGCTTGCGGTAAACTTCGCGAACTGAACCATTATTTTCGAAATAAATTTGCACGATTTGCAAGCGTTGTTCTTTTGTCAACCTGTTCATGATAAAATGGCAAACCAAACTAAATATTAATCACTTGACAGCTGACAAAATGGCCGCCAGTTAAAAAAGTGATGGCAACTTAAAGTTCTATACCTCAATAAAAAACACCCTTTATATACATCACTAAAACATTTTTGTATAATTGTATTTATTTTAATATTTTTTTATGGATTTTGCTATGTATTTCGAATCAGTTGGATAATTTGGTGATGTTTCCCATTACATGACAGAAATAATAAATTTAAGATAAGAGCAGGCACATCTAGCTTCATTTTCAGATGTAACATGAATCAGTATGTGCTATATTAATAAAAATATTTGAGGTAAAAAACACACATTTTGGAAATATCAACTTAAAGTAGCCTTAACAAACGTGGGTGCCTACTTTAGAATTTTTATACAATAATTTTTTTAGAATACAACTTTACTTAACACTGCTTGGCAAAGCTTTATTAAGTTTTTTGCATAAGACCCAGAAGCTTTAAAACAAGGAACTGGATATGCACATTAGTTTTTACGCCAGCGCTGCTCATTTCACCAAACAATTGTTTAGGACAGCGATGCCAATTTGGTGCTTTTTGCACTATTTTTAGTGCTTTTATGAAGACTCAAAACGCAAAACTCTAAGCGCATGTTCCAAACAAAGAAAAAGCACTAAATAGTGCTTTTAAAAAATTTTTGTATTTCTTAAAATTACTTCAATAAAAACTTGGTGTATTTAATTTTTCGCTCATTCTCTCTTTTTTTCGCGTTAGTGGTTTTTCGCTTTTTATATCTCAATGTTAGGCTTTTTAGCGCTTTGTTTAAATGCTGTGCTTTTAGAGACACGAAAGTTGACATCACTGGTTGAGAAGCCACATCTCATTTTATTTAATGCTCTTTAATTTAGTCGTCCATGAGACAGCAACGAATGAACACGCTTAGCGGCTGTCTTGGTATTTTTTTCAAATACAGTGAGTAAAAAAATTATGGAACTAAGAAAATAATTTTCGATATATAATGCCCAAACTTTAAATAACTCTTGATTCAACATGATTCTTCATTTTAATTTAACAATACTGGTATGTTAAATCAACATGAAGTAAAGTTATTTCAAAAGGAAAAATTTGCTTTAATGTTGAATTAACATGAAGCATATATGAAATATAATTATTGCTGGAAATTGTTAAATTAACGTTTGTTTTGTAGATTTTAATATGAAATGTTTATGTGTGTTACAATTGTCGAAAACAACTTTCTACTATTGAGATGCTTATCATATTTTGTAAAGCTGGGGGAAGAAGAGTAGACTATCATTCTTTGCGAGAGCGAGTAGACAAGTACCATTTCTTTTATACAACAGAATAAAGGAGAATAAAGAACATAGACCTAACTCTCTTATGAAAATATAATTTTACATTTACTAGGCGCTCTAACAGCCAAGTATTGCATTGTTTATTTATATTAGACATAAAATCTTAAAGCTAAAAATTTATTACAAAACTTTTTCTACCCCTTGATTTATTTTGATGTTTAAGTTTGTTGTTATTATTATTCTTAACCCTGTAACAGAAAGATAAAAACTATAAAACAGTAATAGTTTACATAAGTATATAGTTTTTATATGCCCATTTATTTAAAGAGAAAATGTAGTAAAATCCAACATTAATCGTCTCTCAATTGGTCAATGACACCCAATTTTCCTTGATACTTTATTGTAGATAGAATGAAAATTTTTAAGGTACTTTTTTTATAGATTTATGAATGGAGGGCTTATCTGTATCAGCCTGTCAACAACATTTAAATGTTAAATGTATCCCACACACTTTTGCAGGCAATAAATTTATTTAAGCTTTAATATCATTTTAATTTAATTTTATTAAGGATTACTTTGAAAATGTAAATGATGTACACATGAACAAGATTTGAAGGATATAGTGTTTAATTTGTTTTTATTTTTTACTTATTTAAATTGATTTTTTTTGCTTTGAATATAATATTCATGATATGAAAAAGTATGGGCTAAAAATGTTAGTAAGAAATTAACATTAATAATAGCATAATATTTAATAGCCTCAAAAATATACCTATAATCTTAAATATAAACTAAATCTAAAAAGAGGCAAAATTTTTGCCTCAGGAAAAGTGTAAAAAAAGTTAATTTGTAATAATATCGATTTTTTAATCATTGATTTCAGGGAAAAGTAATTTAATACAAATAAATTAATACAAATTATTGTGACTTCAAAGAAATGTAGTAGTAAAATGGAAAACATGTGTTTTTCTTATTAAGAGACAGTATCCTTTCCCAGCAAGAAGAAAAAAATATTTGGCTATTATTTTCCTTATTAATAGAAAGTCAGTTTTAATAGAGCATCAACATATAAATAAACACAAACTTATTGCTTTAAACTAATATATATGTAGTTAGATTCACTTACACTTAACTCTAAGTCTTATTCTAGCTTCTAATCAATCTAAATATTCAACTGGATAATTTATGTATTACGTGCACTTAAGGAATGTATCTGCTCGTGTGCAAATATAATCATTACAACAATTTTCATATCATTAAATGTTTAATTATTTATATACCTCATGTGTACATTAACAATAGCAAATAGACACACTCTCATTTTGTATGAGGTTTTTGTTATGCAACATGAAGTTAGTTTTGGTAAAAACAAATAGGCACCTTTTAAATAATTTACCTTTGAATAATGTTAAAGCGTTAATTTCCTCTAATTAAATGCCTTAACCACATTTACAAAACAAATATCAACACTCACGGGCCAATTTAAATACATTTTTTTATTAACTCGACTTTGTACAGTTTAACTAAAATCTATACAATTACTTATAATTAAGCACATATTTACCCAGCAAACAAATCCGAACCCAACTTCAAAATTAATTTTTATTCAGTTTAATAAAGCATTTTTTATATGTGTTATCTCAAGTTCTATCCGAAGTCGGTCCTAATCAGTTTAGCAAATTGCCTATTTACTTATTTAGTCATCTTGTTATCATTATTATTTAAATTCTACACACACACACACACACAAAAGTTATATGAATAATTTTGTAACATAAATTAAAAAAATTAATTAAATTAGCACCTATAAACAATTTGATAATATCAATTAAGTTTTTCCACTCAAATTAATATTACACAGAGAAAACAGTGCCTAATAAATACCTCATAAAATAGAACAAAATTAATAAGAAATCTCTATGGTTTTTTTTTTCAATAAGGAAATCTTATTAATTTCATAGAGAAAACCTTTTTAAAAAAATCAAGAAGAAATCTTGTAGTTTTTATGAGGTTATTTTATTGATTTTTTCAATAAGGTTTTCTTCTTGATTTTATTAGGCTATCATATTGATTTTTTCAAAAATAAAACACAATACTTATTGATTTTATTTGAAAATTTTATTTATTTTCATTTACATATGTATTTACTTAGGAATACACACAATATAGTAATAATAAGTAAGTTTTGTTAGCAGTATCTTTTTGAATTTTTTAATTACATATTTGCTTATAAATATTGGGTAGTGTGAATAAAAAAAAGCATTTGCTTTTTACTTAGAAATTTGTTTGAAACAAACAAAAAGTACATATACATTTAAGACTTTACAACAAATTTTAAAGTAAATTGCAAATGCCTTTTTTGTATTCACATTACCCATTTATACGTACTTAGGGCCATTATTACAACTTGTCGTTAGTTAAAGGCATGATTTTATCAGATATATAAATGGCTTTGCATTATAAAACCTTCATTTAATATTTTTTTGTCCATTAAGTATTATTATTATTAATAATGACATCAATAAAAAAATTAAAATTGTAGCAATGCAAAGCTATTTATCGGGCAGACAAAATCAGACAAGTAGTAATAACGGCCCTTAATATATTATAATTTTCATATATTTAAAAATTTCATATAATTAAAATTAATTAAAAATTAATCAACACACTGCTCACCCAACCTGTATTGAAAATCTCCACTTCAAGGCTCTTGTATTTCCAGAGATTATTCTTTACCAAAAAAAAAACATACTACGATTATAACGGGTGTTTTTTTTAGAGGTATAGAACTTCGAATTGAAATAAAACACAAGAAAATCGTTTTAATGTCCATCAATTTGGCTTTATTGGAAGGATAATTTTATGCCATTAATGTTTAAATATGATTTCGGGCATGTGGCCGCCGCGGCTGGCTCGAATAAAGCCAATTCTACAGGTTCAATTTTCAACCACTTTTTCGAGCATGTGGGGCCGTATGTTGGCAATAACGCCACGAATGTTGGCTTCCAAGTCCCCTAACGTTTCTGGTTTGTTGGCGTAGACGAGCGACTTCACATATCCCCAAAGAAAATAATCCAATGGTGTCAAATCACACGATCTTGGTGGCCAATTGACAGGTCCATTCCGCGAAATTATGCGCTCATCGAATGTTTCCTTCAATAAATCAATTGTGACGTGCGCTGTGTGGCATGTAGCGCCGTCTTGTTGGAACCACAACTCATCCACATTCATGCCATCCAATTCGGGAACAAAATAGTCGGTTATCATGGCTCTATACCGGTCTCCATTAACGTTAACTGACTCTCCAGCATTATTTCGGAAGAAGTATGGCCCAATGACTCCACCAGCCCATAGAGCACACCAAACAGTCAGTTTTTGTGGATGTAATGGCGTCTCAAGGGTCTCATGTGGATTCTCTTCACTCCAAATGCGGCAATTTTGGTTGTTGACGTAGCCATTCAACCAAAAATGAGCCTCATCACTGAACAAAATTTTGCGATGAAAATCAGCATCGATATCAATCTCGTTTTCGGCCCATACACCAAAATCACGACGCATTGCATGGTCTCGCGGCTTTAATTCTTGCACAAGCTGGATCTTGTAAGGTCGCAAGCCAAGATCTTTGCGCAAAATCTTCCATAAAGTTGATGGACAAAGCTACAATTGCTGTGCACGGTGGCGAATCGATTCATTCGGGTCCTCTTCATCACTTTGCTCTACACCGGCAATTGTTTCTTCGGTGCGCACTGTTCGACGTCTCTGCGGATGCGAAAACGATCCATGGTTAATCGAATTAATTGCTCTGATGGACGATTATGTCGACCATAAAATGGACGGAGCTTGCGGTAAACTTCGCGAACTGAACCATTATTTTCGAAATAAATTTGCACGATTTGCAAGCGTTGTTCTTTTGTCAACCTGTTCATGATGAAATGGCAAACCAAACTAAATATTAATCACTTGACAGCTGACAAAATGGCCGCCAGCTAAAAAAGTGATGCCAACTTAAAGTTCTATACCTCAATAAAAAACACCCATTATATGTACATAAATATAATAATAATATAGATATAGGTACGCACTATTTATAATTAGTTTTATTTTAATTCAGTTTATATTTTATGTTAGTGGAAAAATATTCAATTGTTCTTTCGACTTGTTCACTTCGCACTGGTTCACTTTCAACTAAAAGTTTAATTTTAATACATATGTACATATGTATGTATGTAAAGTAAAGAAGTAAAGTTATGAGCGGCAACACATATACACTCAAAAAAAAAACTAACTAAAACTTTGGAAAATTTTCTAAATTTGAATTAAAAAAAGTTGTCGTATGGCGCCAAAGCTGTTTTTTACTTGAAACCAGTAAAATATTTCCTAATTTCTACTTCATGAATGAACTAGTTAATAGTAATTATATTTTTATATTTGAGTAAAATTTTTCTAAAATTAAGTAAAATTTTCCCATAAAATTCGGAGCTTTGCAAAAATTTATTTTCATCTTTGATCTCAAATTTTTCAAAGTTTTTTTATGTCTTTAATTCTGGTACTTTTTTTATTTTGTATTAAATTCTATACCGCATGATATGTTTTTTTATTATACCTTCATATTCATATTATATTCTTAATTAATTCACCATACATACATATTAATTCCTTGAGAAGAGACAAGTATTGAACCAACAACCTTCTGAATGATAGGCAAGCACTCTAACCAATTGCCTAACAGGGCAGCCTGAATAAGCATTGAAATTTTTGAGTTTTAAAATTTTATTTTATTTTCAAAAAAATATATTTCAAGTTCAAATATTCCTCGGAAGAATGAAAAATTTACTTAAATTTTTTGCTTAATGCAAATAAAAAATATATTCTATAATTTAAAGAAAAAATACTTAAAACTGGTAAATATGTTTCTAAAATTTAGAATACCTTTTTATATCTTTCGAGTAAGTCAAATTTGATGAACTACTCAGGAGTAAGTCATTTCCTGAAATTTATTTTTTAATTTAAGACGAGATTGACTAGTTCTTAGGATACATTTTCCCAAAACTTTTAAACCATTTTCTAATTTTTGGTACATATTTCCTTTAAGCAAGTAAACTTTTCCTTGAATGTGAGATTTTTTGTGTGTATTTTTGTGAACTATTTTTAAGGATATGAACTTTTAAGTTTTTACTCATATTAAGTAATTTTTACTAGATTTTTGTAAAAATTAATTTAAACTTAGAAAAAATTACTTAAATTTGGATTTTTTTTTTACTTAAATTTAGAAACTTTTTTTCCTTAATAATAGTATATGTCTTTTTTTTTTTGAGTGTACAAAAATACATAAATACCCAGTTAGCCACGTCTTTAAAACATCTTCGACGACGGGTACAAGACAATGGTAAGTCGTACAAGACATATTGAAGACAGCGCCATACAAATCGTCGACGAATATTTCATACAAATGGTGGCGAGGTTACACAAGACGAGATGAGCGACAATGTCGCTCAGATTGTCGTCAACACGGCTTTATTGAAGACAAACCGGGGGACATTGTCGTTCAGATTGTCCTCAAAAAAGTTTAATTGATGACAAAACATGTGACATTGTCGACGATTTCCTTTAAATTGTGACATGTCGTACATTAATCGTAGAAGACAATGAAGAAATTTATTATTCGACATATTGTCAGAAGTTTATTTTAATTTGAAATTTATTTGCTGGTGGTTCAGCGTTGTCTATATATTTCATTGTTGCTGTAACAAATCATCAGTAGACTTCAACCACACATTTTGAATAGTCACAAACCTCTTATCTTATGCACAGACTTTAAAGAACTATTTGAGAATTCACAAATAATAAATAATAATAAATTTCTTGAATGTTAAATTTAGATTTTATTTTTCATTTTGCCTTTTAATTACTTTTATTGTTATCCAATGGATTTCTAATTGTATAAAGGTGTAGAAAAATAAAATAGATTCAAATCGAATATAAATTATTTGCTGGGTTTTTTGTATTAGTTTCAAAGCCTACTACGCTTATTTTTCTTTTGTGATTTTCAAAAATATTATTATTTGTGAATTCTCAAATAGTTCTTTAAAGTCTGTGCATAAGATAAGAGGTTTGTGACTATTCAAAATGTGTGGTTGAAGTCTACTGATGATTTGTTACAGCAACAATGAAATATATAGACAACGCTGAACCACCAGCAAATAAATTTCAAAGTAGAAGACAATGGGTAATATGAATAAAAAAAGTATTTGCCTTCTACTTAAAAATTTGTTTGAAAACCCCAAATATGTGTATGTTTTTTGTATTTTTAAACAAATTTTTAAGTAAAAAGCAAACACTTTTTTTATTCATACTACCCAATGTCGTCTGCGACGATTTGGCTAACTGGGTATGAATATTGAAGTCTCTGCAGCAGAGATATTACGGAAAAAAATTGTCTCTATGTTTATTTATATACATGCATACATACATAAATGTACGTACATACATAAATGTACGTACATACATACATAAATGAAACAACAAGAAACCTAATAAAATCAAGAAGATTTCCTTATTAAAAAAATCCATAAGATGCTTTACACATAATCATATAGGAACCTAATAAATTCAAGAAGAAAACCTTATTGAAAAAATCAATAAGATAGCCCAATAAAATCAAGAAGAAAACCTTTTTAAAAAAATCAATAAGGCAACCTAATAAAATCAATAAGAAATCCCTATAGTTTACAATTTATGAGAAAACCTAATAGAATCAAGAAGTTTTTCTCTATGGATTGTTTTTTTGGTGCCAAAAATAACGGAAATTGAGTAAAAAAAGTTGTGAATAATAAGATTTCTTCTTGATTTTATGTGGTTTTCTTCTTGATAAAATTAATTAGATTTACCACATAAAAACAATAAGGAATCTCTATGAAAAATACTTCGCTTCTTTCTGCTGGGATACCCCTTAGCCTAAAAACGTTTCATAGAGAAAATCTTATTGATTCTATGAGGCAGTTTTTTCTCTGTGTAATTGTATTGAATCAATTAAATACTTAACTGAAAATATTAATTGGTGAACACTTGTTTCTGTGCATACATATGATTCATTTAACTGTGCCTAATAAATGTTTAACTTCGTAGTGTTTATGTTTGAAAACGGTGAAATTCTTCTAAGTTTTCTTTTCAATTTCCTAGAGCTGGGTTATGCCCAATTTTGCAATTATGTATTGGTGTCCGTCCGCTTTTCTAAATTCCGCAACGCGTCCCTTTCAAACTGTGTGAACATTTTCGTAAAAATTGTTTAAGTAGAAGCACGTGAAATGTAATGTTAAGTTTTACAACCTGTTTTTAGAAAACATAAATCCTTTCGTTTTTATGTTTCGTTTATAAACGAATACGTTTAAAATTTGATTTTTATAAAACATATTCTTAAGCTTTCGTTTTGACATAAAAAGATCTTTTTAGGTATAACGAAAAATTCACACTCACAAAATTATTACCGTGAAGGATTACAAGAAATAATATGTATTAAAAACAGTTTTCTATGAAAAATTTTAAATATTTATTTATTATATTTCATTTCAAATTAATTTTAAGTTTTATGAATAACGGGGTAAGCAATTTAATTTTTAAATGATTTCAGCATTCATTTGGAAATCAATTTACCCAATAAAACAGGTTTTCATTGCATTTCGTATTTTCCGTTGTTTATTAGAACTATATTTTGTTTTCCTACCCAGCAAGAACACTCCTAGTCAAATGATCGGCAATTGTCTGTTACTGTTGTTTTTTTATTATTATTATTTTTTTTTTTAATGCATGTATTTATTTATTGTATCTTCAAATATGAACTAACAATAAGTATTCAAATCTTAAATCTAGAATATAATTATTAGGCCCGACCACTGTTGGACATAAACTTAGTGATAGTTATAAATAATACATGAGTAGTGATAATCAAAAAGGAAAAATAAATATATTTTCAAGCAGTCCCATGCTGGAGTGTTAAGTATAAGAGCCCTTGTGTCCCTCTTTTTTAGGCGGATGTGTCCAGTAAAGTTCAAAATATTACGAGCAAGCGGATTAGGATGTGATTCGAGTTTTGTTAAATATTTGCCTGCGTATTTTGCAATTTCTTCAATCACTAGTGGCATATTCAAATCACGATGTATATTTGAATTTTTGATGTACCATGGAGCCGAAGTTATCATACGTAAAAGTTTGTTTTGCCTTCGTTGGATTCTCGCGACATTGGAAGCTGAAGCAGTGTCCCATAGTTGAATTCCGTAGCACCATATAGGTTTCAAAAGTGACTTGTATATCAAAAGTTTGCAATCTAGACTGAGAGTTGAATTTCTACCAATCAGCCAATGTACCTGAGCTAATTTTAATTTCATTTGTGTTAGTTTAGAATCAATGTGTTGTTTCCATGTAAGCCGTCGATCTAGATGTATACCAAGGTATTTTACATGTGAATGTTGAGGAACAATTTGATTATTGATTCTAATGGGGCAACAAGTATCTTTTCGTAGAGTAAATGTTACCTGCGCACACTTCTGCTCATTTACTTTAATTCTCCATAACTTTAACCATAGTTCCAGTTGGGTAATATGTTCCTGAAGATATCGGGATGCCTCGTGAGGGTTTTCGTGCATGCTAAAGAAGGCTGTATCATCGGCAAAAGTAGATGTATAGATTTTAGTGCTAACAGGCATATCACAAGTATAAATCAAATACAAAACTGGTCCCAGTATACTCCCCTGTGGCACACCAGCAGATATAGATTCGGGAACACTCATAAAGTCTCCTTCCACAACAATGAATTTCCGGGATAGAATATAACTTTCCAATAGCTTTAGAAAATTTATTGGTGGATATGTTTTCAATTTTAAAATTAGGCCTTCATGCCATACTTTATCAAATGCCTGAGAAACATCAATAAAGAGAGTATAACAATACTTCTTTTCTTCAAATGTTCTTCTTATAACTTGAACCAATCTATGCGTTGGTTCAATGGTACTACTATGCTGACTTCTAAAACCAAATTGATGGTCCGGTATGCACCCACTATCACTTAGAATTGGAGATAATTTTGCCATGAGCAGGTTTTCGAAAAGCTTTGATATTATTGATAGTAAACTTATTGCCCTGTAAGACTCAGCTTTAGTAAGATCTTTGCCCAGGTTTGGAATCATTTTGACCTTGGCAAGCTTCCAGCTGTGTGGATAATACTCTAGTCGTAATATGGCATTAAAAATAAATAGTAAGATGTTGATTTCAATATATAATTGTTGTAATTGTGTTCGTGAAAAAATTACTTTTGTGTTAGTTTCGGTCATTCATTTCTAATAGGGTATAAACTTTACATTATTTTGACTCAATACTTGAATTTTTTATGATTTGTTTGACAGTTAAATTGTGGAAAATAAAGCAAAAATTATCTGTTTATACTGAATTTGGTGTTGAATCTTTCACAAAAAAAAAATAGAGAAGCAAGGGGAACATCTTTGCTTTGTACGGAAGTCAAGATTCGTTTTTGTGAAAGTTAAATCAATCCGCTTATAGAAAAAACCATTTAGATTTTTTCGTTTATTTAATTTTTTGTAATTTATAGTAAAAAATAAAAGGAAAGAATAGTTTTTCACTGCTTTAACTCATTTCACATTCTAAAGCTGGGGTCACACGATTGACACAATGTACCAATTTTCGTCGGCTCACTGAAATAAATTCATATGTAACAAAGTAAATTTGCATTATTTCTCAACTAATTGAAATATAATTTCATAACTGCACCACACTGCATTAGTAATAAAGCCATATAGACTTATTCAAGAATTAATTAAGTAATAATGTCATTTTGGCTTATTACTTATGACTCTATCGCAGTGAGCGGACGAAAATTGGTACATGGTGCCAATCGTGTACCACCCGCTTAACATTTAAAATTAAATAACATTTTCGTTAAAGTCAAATGAAAAATATGTAGACTGGTTTTTAATTAATTTTACATTAAAAAAATTTATCAGTGTGAAAAACTCAAAGCTCTTTTCTTGTCACACAAACAAAAATAAATAAATGTTTCAAAAACGAAAATATGGTTCCATTCGTTATTTTAAAGAACCTATACAATTATTAATTTTCGAAAAACAGGCTGTTAATGTGCATGGTACCACGCCCAGTTCATTAATCAGAAAATTATATTATTCTAAGAGCCGGAAATGTTTGCTTAGCTTCGTAGGAATAGGATAACTAGAAGTACACAACTTTAAGCGGCGTGGACGCGCCCTTTTTTTTTTTATTCAAGATTGGGTCCTTTTCAGAGTTCAGGGTGTGTGTTGAACTTCATAAAAATCGCTTATATATAAATACGTGCAAAATAATATTAAATTTTAATGGGCATGGATCTCCCCATTTGTGAAAGCCCAAGGTGTATGATAAGTTTCGCATTAATCGGATAATTAAAAAACCATAAAATCACAGCAAATGGCGTATTTCTGCCCATTACTTGACATAAAAATAGTGGATTACAAGAGGGGTAAACAAGCACCAATTTTTTGGTATTGTGTTAAAGTGACGTCGATGACGACAACTGGAATAAGGGTGAATGATTTACACCGAATTTATATTTCGAGATACAATCATTGATTGAGAATATTACGCAATATTAAAGCTTAAAATGCCGATTTGAAAGTATTTCCTAGAATTTCAAGTTTACAATATAAGGTTTATTCATTTTCTAAAATTTGTTACGAATTCTTAACAATTGTTACAGGAAAGTATTCATTAACTCAAAAAGTTTGCAAGAAGAGAGCGTCAAAAGAGAGAAAAAAAATTGAGCCAACCACCTGTTGTTGGGGTTTTTTTTTTTTTTTTTTTTTTTTTTTTTTTGTCAAATTAATTATTTCAAAAATATCTGAAAAAGGAAATTTGAAAAATTTTCATTTCTTTATTTAAAAAATACGTATACGTATGGAAAAAGATAGCATATTTCCTTTATTTATTGTTTTTCTTTCATTAAGCCACATAAATTTAATTTTATTGTCAAAGAATTTTATTTGTTTCTCATATCTGCTCAGAGATGGAAAGTCGCATTTTTGTATTTGTTAATGGAATAAAGTTAAAAAATTATGCAAAATGCATAAAAATATTAAATAATACATGAAACTGTGCAAAGTATTTCATATTAAATGTCAATTAAAAAAAATTACAATTTAAAAATATTAAATAATACATGAAACTGTGCAAAGTATTTCATATTAAATGTCAATTAAAAAAAATACAATTTAAAACATTATCAAACAAAAGACATCAGAAAAAGAACAATTGTATCATAATTTCCATCTATGATTCGGATATGAATAAAATTTTCTTGCAAGTTTTTACAAGTAAAGCGTTCATTTACTTTTGCGTATCTGAAAGAGTAATTTTCTAAATTTCTGCTTTACTCTCTCGTTGCTAATTTCTGCTGGGAAAGTGAATGAACAGACCTTTATATAAATACACATCGTTAGCTAAAAACGCAAAAAGGCGTAACTAACAAAAAATATAATTTTACAGGTGAAGTAAAAAACTAAAATAAACTTGTAGTTAAGTCCTCCTTTTTTTTAATAAAAAAGAAATTTTTTATAGCAGAAGTGTAAAATTCTGTCGGCATTCTAATGGCATTCGTAATCAAAAACTTAATTTTATATATGAAATTCATTAACAATAATATGAAAATATATTAACAATAATGTCAAATAAGAAAGTAGACTTGTTTATTTTTTATTTTTGATGTGTAAACATCTATACGCTAGGGGGTAAAAATCTTTTGACTTTGATTTCTTTGCTGAGATTTCTTTGCTGAGATTTCTTTGCTTTTCTTTCACAGCATTGTCAAATCGGTGTGAGCTATGTATGACTGTATAAGTGTTTGAAAGAAGCAATACTAAGCAGAGAAACAAGTCGACCGGCTCGAAGCCGACGGTGCGTCGCCGCCGGTTATTTTTCTGTATATTTCCGTACACCAAAGGTGAAAATGAACCGTAAGAGCTACGGACTTGAAATTTGGACACAATGTGTAGACATTTGCCCACTACAACAACAAATACATGAGAGTTAAAAACTAAAGGGTGTTCCAAAACGAGCAACGAAAAATGTTAAAATCCCATGTAATATACATACAATTGTATGTACATATATACACTTGAAATTTTAAAAGTTAGTGTATTTTTATACAGACTTCAACAATTAACACTAAATTTAAATAATTTAAATCAATGGGTGTTCCATCAGTTAATGCAATTTTGATTTTGTAATTTTGACAACTTGCTGCATCTTGGAGACCGTAAGAGCAAAACTCTTGAAATTTTCATAAACGGTAAAACTAAAAAATTAAAAAAATATAAAATCGCCATATATAAAAAAATCGCCAAAAACAAAAAAATCGCCAAAACGAAAAAAATCACCAGATTAAAAAAAATCTCTAGGACTAAAATAAATCGCGAAAAACCGGAAAAATCGCCAAAATGAAAAAAATCCTTGAACAAAGAAATCGCCAATATGAAAAAATCGCCAAAATAAAAAAATCGCCAAAATGAAAAAAACCCCAAAAACAGAAAAAAAAATCGCCAAAATGAAAAAAACCCCTAAAAACAGAAAAAAATCGCCAAAATGAAAAAATCGCCACAATGAAAAAAATTGCGAAAATTAAAAAAACTCAAAAAGAGAAAAAAAAAGCGCCAAAACGAGAAAAAACGATAAAACTGAAATAAATCCTTTAAATTGAAAAAAATTAAAAAAGGAAGAAAGCTAAATCAAAAAAAATTATCAAAACCGAATGTGCGCGAGTCAAAGTCGCACTTTACTGAATTTATTTTAATTGCAATGCGTACACAACAACAAGGACAGCAACAACTAAACGATGAACAACAGGAATTAAAAATTAAAAAGTAAAAGTAAAGGAATTTACCATAGATGAGCACTGCAGTACCACTACAGTTTCAGTAAAAACAATAAAAAATGTTTAACAAGTAAATTTTTACTAATTACTAAAATTTTTTTCTACAATTTTTATAAATTGCTTAAATTGATTTGTTATATGATGAGGTGCATTGAATTTTCAGTAATCAGTAATGCCCGTATTCTTAATGAAATTCTACCAAGTGGCTAAATGTTTTTCATACAAAAGTTTAAAAATTTGAATGAAAAAACCTTGCCACTTGCTACAATTTTATTATGATTACGGCCCTACGATTTTACTAGTAATGCAAATTAAATTTCATTAGCAGTAAAAATTTACTGAATTTTTTTAGTAATCAGTAAATTTACTGCTTACTGCAATTTTGAATGCAGTACATATACACATACTGCAGTGTGCCCATTTACTAACCAAATAAGTTTAATAAAACAAACAAAAAACCAACAAATTCATATGTATTTACGATATTGAAAGTTTTGATACTTTTAATTAATTAATTTAAAAAAAGATACTAAAAGCATAAGTACTTAAAACTTAAAAAAAATTTTCATTACTAGATGTTTACACATCTCCTCTGTGATCGGACTCACATTGCTTTTTTTCTAAATTTCGACATTATTTGCCTGTTGGGTATAAACATTTTATGTATGTACATAAAAGTATGCAATAGTTATGTGTACCATTAACACGTTTTAGTATTTGTAAATGTAAAGGATCTGTGTATGTATGTAAATATACATATTGAGTTATTCTATGTTTGAAATGCTATAGGCATAAAGTTCGTAGTGAAGTGCGGCATGAGTTTAATTGCTAGAGGAATACCACAATTATTTACACATGATGTTGCGGTCGTCAATTGAAGCACATAAATTTACGAGTTTTGCACTCTGCTGACCACTGATTAGAGCAAGAATTTTCATTAACCAAGAAAACAGAAACAGTAACAGCTATAGATACATATAAAAAAAATATATTTAATTACACTAAAAAAACCAAATAAATGGTTTATTAAATAAAACGCAGTTTTGTACAATATACGAGTACATATAAACAAAAAAACAAGTAGTTCCAGTAAAAAGTTTCAAAGAATGAAAAAAATTAATAAATAAACTAAAGACTACTGTGAGTAATATGCATACACACAGACGCCTTCAGGTTGGATTTAACGACATTTATCTTTACATTTACTGTTTCAAATCCTGTCATTTATGAGAGCTCCAGACTCCTTCAACATATTCTCGGAAGCCAATGGAAGATCCAAAAATATCTGGCTCACTAACGGCTCTATACAGCACAATGGGTATACGGGTTTAGGCATATAAGGCCCTTACTTCCAAATGTTAGATAAATATAATTGTTGAAACGCTTTGGGCGCCCTATATGCCAGCTGCTTTAGCATCAATTGTTTCTTGTGTCCAAACTGTGGGATTGCCATTGTAAAACCTTTAAGCAACTGTTCCATGCTCGCAAACAAATAATAGTAACAATGTAAAATTACGTTTGCAAATCATATTAAATTTATAAGAAAAAAAAAAAGTACTGTGAGTCCGATCACAGAGGAGATGTGTAAACATCTAGTACTGAAATTTTTTTTAAGTTGGAAGTACTTATGCTTTTAGTATCTTTTTTTAAATTAATTAATTAAAAGTAGCAAAACTTTCAATATTGTAAATACATATGAATTTGTTGGTTTTTGTTTGTTTTATTAAACTTATTTGGTTAGCAAATGGGTACACTGCAGTATATGTATATGTACGCCATTCAAAAGCTAATGAAATTTAATTTGCATTACCAGTAAAATCGTACGGCCGTACGAAATTGTAGCAAATGGCAAAGTTTTTTCATTCAAATTTTGAAACTTTTTTATGAAAAACATTTAGCGACTTGGTAGAATTTCATTATGAATACGGGCATTACTGATTACTGAAAATTCAATGTACCTCATCATATAACAAATCATTTAGGCAATTTATAAAAATTGTAGAAAAAAATTTTAGTAATCAGTAAATTTTTTTGTTTTTACTGAAACTTTAGTGGTACTGCAGTGCTCATCTATGGTAAATGCCTTTACTTTTACTTTTTAATTTTTAATTCCTGCTGTCCATCGTTTAGTTGTTGCTGTACTTGTTGTTGTGTACGCATTGCAATTAAAATAAATTCAGTAAAGTGCGACTTTGACTCGCGCACATTCGGTTTTTATCATTCTTTTTTTTTTTTTTGATTTAGCTTTCTTCCTTTTTTAAGTTTTTTCGCTTTTTCTCGTTTTGGCGTTTTTTTCTTCTCTTTTTGCGTTTTTTTAATTTTAGCAATTTTTTTTTCATTTTGGCGATTTTTTCATTTTGGCGATTTTTTTCTGTTTTTGGGTTTTTTTTTCATTTTGTCGATTTTTTTCTGTTTTTGGGGTTTTTTTATTTAGGCGACTTTTTCATTTTGGCAATTTTTTCATATTGGCGATTTTTTTGTTTAAGGATTTTTTTTAAATTTTGGCGATTTTTGCGGGGTTTCGCGATTTATTTTAGTCCTAGAGATTTTTTTTAATTTGGTGCTTTTTTCGTTTTGGCGCTTTTTTATATTTGGCGATTTTATATTTCTTTGATTTTTTAGTTTTACCTTTTTTGAAAATTTCAAGAGTTTTGCTCTTACGGTTTCCAAGATAGAGCAAGTTGTCAAAATTACAAAGTCAAAATTGCATTAACTGATGGAACACCCATTGACTTAAATTTTTTAACTTTAGTGTTAATTGTTGTAGTCTGTATAAAAATACACTAACTTTTAAAATTTCAAGTGTATATATGTACATACAATTGTGTGTATATTACATGGGATTTTAACATTTTTCGTTGCTCGTTTTGGAACACCCTTTAGTTTTTAACTCTCATGTATTTGTTGTTGTAGTGGCCAAATGTCTACACATTGTGTCCAAATTTCAAGTCCGTAGCTCTTACGGTTCATTTTCACCTTTGGTGTACGGGAATATACAGAAAAATAACCGGCGGCTGCGCACCGTCGGCTTCGATCCGGTCGACTTGTTTCTCTGCTTGGTATTGCTTCTTTCAAACACTAATACGCTCATACATAGCTCACACCGATTTCCCAATGCAAAGCAAAAGCAAAAAGCAAAGAAATCTCAGCAAAGAAATCAAAGTCAAAAGATTTTTACTCCCTAGCGTATAGATGTTTACACATCAAAAGGGTTGTTTAAGTGTGTTATTTGCTTTGTTCATAGCTAAAACCCAGCGGGAAAACTCAGAAGGCCTTCCTACTTCAGGCCTTATTAAAAAAACTGCTTCAATTACTATTCTCATTTAACTTCTAAATAATGGCTTATAGCAGGCCTCGACTCCTTCTACGAGTATGAGAAGGGAAAAGAAAAGGAGTAACACTTTTCGTCGATTAAAAGGCCTTTAAGAATCTCTAGTGAACGAAGCAAGAGCGGAAGGCCTACCTCGCAATGTCAATGCGTACAAAAAAAGATATGAGTATGGAATGGAGCGAGCACGCCTTGTTCATCCAAAAGAAGGCGCAAAGAGAGGCCTTTCTAGAACGCATCTTCGCCCTTTATTTTACCCGCTGGGAGTGCACTGTTGTGTTCGGTTGTGTTACCCATTATTTGTTTTGATTTTGTTTGTTTTGATGATCGTAAGTAGGCAAAAAACTTTGCATTACCGGCATAAACTTCCTATTGCTGGCTAGTAGGCACTGTACTCGTCTTTAAGTCTGAGGGCCACAGATTCTAATCCTGCAAACAAGCAAAACTAGCTTCGAAGCTTGTGTTTTTTTTTAATTTATAATATTTATAAATTTTAACTTATAATATTTAATTTGAGTTTGTTTAAGGAACTGTCAAGGTTGGTGTGGCTGCAAAGATAAGGACTTTGACGTTACGTGGCTTCAACTTGAAATAACTTTGATTCAACATGATTCCTCGTTTTGGTTAAACAGCATATTCATGGTAAATCAAACAGAAAAATTTTCTTTGCAGTTCATTGTTATTAATGTTGCATTAACATGAAATACATATGTTGCAAAATCATTACCGAAAAATTTTAAATTGAGCTTGTTTTTGTAGAATTTTTCTGTGCGGGGCAAAAGAATTTATCACCCTCACTATTGTTTATTGACTAGAGTGTGTGACAGTGAGGCATAATCTAAATACGTTGTATTTCTTTGTCCCAACTTTGGACATTTACTAAATTTAGACAACGATGTTAAATTAATAAAAAAAATTAAATGAAGTATCTATTATTTTTTACGAGAAGTAACACTCAGATTTTGAATGCCTACTACTATTACTAGATGTAATTTTCTTTAGGAAAGGGATAGTAATAGAAAAGATAGGTGGCGAAGGAAGATATAGAGGGAAGCTTCATTCTTTCACAACTCTGCTTTTTGCATGTTTTTAATTATGCAGTGTTAAAGCGCCTCTGGTGTTAAATGAGGCATGTTAAAATTTTTTAAGGCCGTTACTTTACTTCGCCGATGATTCTGCTACATTAGGATGAGTATCTGCTGAGATCGGAGCAGTGACTATGCCTTCATCACTTGAACTTACTACAACAACTGACACAAAAGGACACTAATGCATATCAGAAAAATGCGCAGTGTTGTTATTTCAATGACTGTTGTTTACCGGGCTCGAACACAGGATCTTCGATTTTGTAGTCAACGTGTTAACTACTTCAGCGCCTTTCATCAGTCATCCTCCACTTCCAAATAGCTCATGTAAAAAAGAATTTAAAGTTGTTTAATTGACCATTTCTTTTATTGAAATGCCAAGGAAATGTATGTAAGTATAGAGATTCATATATTTCTTTTATTTGTTAGAGATGCGATTAGTGCTTGTCTTTGTTTTTAGAACTCCAATACTAAAAAAGGATAAGTATATAAATTTTCTTTCTTTCAGATTTATTTTCTCTGGAGTTTGGAATTAGAAGTAAAATTCACTTTCACTTTAGCTTAATTATTTAAAAAATTCCCTTGTTAAAGTTTATTTGATAAAGACTGATTAGTAGGCTTGTATTAGGCATATATCATATATATATATTTTTAATTTCGGTTTTTATTACGTATTGGATTCAAACAATATGTATCTTATTTAGCTTTTGCAATTTATTTTAAGAGTTGTCAATATTAATATGTACAAAACTCGTTTTTAAGCAAATTCTTCACACAGAAAATTTTCCTATTAAAATCTGCGAAAATAAGATTAATTTGATAATTTGCAGTAATAAGTTTACTTTATCTGTGTTTCATATTTGTTCAACATAATTTACAGTAATCTTCATTAAAAAAACATTTGCTTTTGAAATTATTTAAGTTCATGTTAATTAACTTTCCAGTACTTTTAAATTAAAATGAAAAATTATGTTGAATTCAAGTTAATTTAAGTTTGAATGAGGTGAATTTAATACTGAAATAACACAAAGAATAATATTCAATCAAAGTAGTTATTTTATTTTAATAATTATATATTATACGTGATTGTGTTTATAGGCAAAATGGCCTCTGCACAAAACCACTTATAAGAACTTTTAAGACTTGAGGGATTTTTCAAATGTTTTACTACAGCAAACTCTACTAAAACAAACGCTAAACAACGATGTCTGCAAGAAATTTGTTTCAGCTATTGCAGTTATAGGAGTAAAGAACAAAATACTTCGTGACGGAAATATTTGTGATGCTTGCTTCTTCATACGCTTGGGCGCGCATACAAACGTCATGCATGTACATACGCACTCACGTTGTGTGTATGATCTTTTATTTTTCTGCGCACATACAAACGCATACAAGCATTGAAATTGGTTGTGTGTGCTTGCTTTAAACAAAACCACCCTTGAATATACAATAGCTTACCATCTACATCTTACATACACACTCAAACGTAAAATATGCAAAATAACAAGCATACACGCATCAAAACTATTTCTTTTGATTGTTTGTTATGAACAAAAAGTCTTCGCGACATCGCTTGTAAATACTCATATACACGTACATCAATACGTGCTTCGATTATTAAACGACAGCATTTATTATTGGTTTAATGTAATACATGCTACGATAGTACATTTAAAAAACAAGACGTATTCACATTGCAAGACTGTTCACGCAGACCTCTTATAGGCAGAGGCAGAAAAATTATTGTGTATTGTTGGCTCTCCCGGCCAAGATTTGAACATGGTAATCAATGCGCGCTCCGCTGTACCTACAACAAGTTTAAATATTTTTTAGATACACACTAAATAAAAACGCCATCATGAATTAAACTTGAATTCAACATGATTTAATTGATGATTTAACTTGAAATTTATCTGTGTGTATGTTATCATCAGTTATAAATTAAACTTCAATATTTCGAAATTCCCAGCAAATTTTTTGTTTAGTTTTTAAATTTTGCTTCATTTCTGTATCACTCAATATTAATTAAGAATTCCTTTATGATTTTTTCACAAATAAGCTCAAAGGAATTCTAAATATATACACATACATAATTCTGTGGCAAAAAGGAAAAAGTGCTTAAGTCGAGATAAGCTGATTTTGAGTTAATGATACCTCCGTAATCTGCATACTCGAAAGTACATCTGGTCAAAATCTCAATTAATTTCTGTAATTTTTCAGGAAGTTATAGCACTAGGACTTGCGACTTATCTTTTTTAGACTTCTAATCTCATTGGGAATAATAGCTTAACTGAAGTTATACTTTGGTATATTTCAACATAAATGTATTACTTTTAGTGTGTAGAACGATGTTTGCTAAAAAAAAAAATAAAGGTTTACAGAGAATTTCCTAATTTAATTGTAAAAGATATAACTTTCTAAAAATCGACTTGAAAGTTTAAAAGTGCTCTCCTGCAAAACAGTAAAATATGATTTAAGCACTTTTTCCTTGTTGCCACAGAATTATTGAATATTTGTTGAATTCCATCCACTTCATTTAATTATTTATTTTATGACTTTGATGGTGGGCTCAATTAAGCAGATCTGTATGTCTTTTGTTTAACTTTAAAAATTCCATTTTATACCACCGTATCCAAGCCCTGACATATTTTCAAAACAAATGAGCAAAATAATATCATAAAATTTATTATCTCAAACTAAAGTTATAAAGCAATTTGATGTAAAGAGTTGTCGCAACAAGCAATGGTGATTGTGGCACTAGAAGTATGACCTTTTCGTTGTTGTTCTTCCCCAGTTACTTTAGCCATTATGACCAGTTACCAACAATAGCTGAAGTAGAAGCAACTATTTATTGTAGCATTAACAATATGAAAAAATAAAAATAAAATAAAAATAACTGTGTCCAGGGTGAAAAGAATATTTCTTGGCAAAAGTAAAATATGTAACATTCAAATGGCAGTTGATGATGATGATGATGTTGTTGTTGTTTGAAACAAATTTCGAATTGTTTAAATTTACTAACGACAAAGACATTAACATGCAGCGAGCCATAGATAAATTACCACCGCAATAAAAATAAAATAAGAGCACGAAAAAAAACAAACAAACAAACGAAAGATAAAACGCTATAAAATCCAAAGGAAACAAAGATGTAAAGCAAAAAAAAAAAAAGAAACTCGAGGGAGAAGCAAAATAGTGGATGGTTGGTAAAAATGGAACTACAGCATAAATATGCATAAACCTGCTATTGTTGACAGTCAACAATTGTGACAAAATAAAATGTAAAGAACCAAAAACAAACAAAAAAAATTGTACAAACCATGAAATAAAATAGAAAAGAACAAAAACCGAAACGAAACACAAGATTTATGTTGAAAATTTTTGAATTTTAGACAATACAACATAATTGCTATAATTTTTTTTTTCTCTAACGTGTGCTACTTGAAAAGAATAAACAAACATGTTGTGGACTTACAAAATTTAAATTCCCATTACTAACTTAATTAAAAACGAGTGGAAAAAATACAAAATTTATAATAAATGGCGGAGATTTAAGGTTAAGCCATTGTTTATAAGATGAGCAGGTAGTTTTTACACGCCACCAACATCAAAACGTACAATAACATAATTCCTTCTGCCAAAAAAAAAAGCCGAATTCAATGCAAAGATCTGGTAGAAAATTATATTTTAATGGGCGTGCCTCCACCCACTTTTTAAATGCAAGATTGTGTGTTTTTCAGAGCTCAGGATGCGTGTTAAGTCTTGTTAAAACCAGTAAAGTAGAAGCAATTAAAATAAAATATTAAATTTTAATGGGCGTGACTCCGCTCATTTTTTTAAATGGAGAATTGTGTCTGTTTTAGAGCTTAAGGTGTGTGGTAAGTTTCGTAAAAATCGGTAAAGTAGAACAAAGTGAAATATTATAATAAAATTTAATGGGCGTAACCCTGCCCATTTTTTCAACTTTCAATTTGTGTAATTACAAGAACCAAATTGATTATTTTTGCAATTATTTTTAAATTATGTGTTTTATGTTGTATGTTGTCATGTCGCGTAAAATAACATTATTAAAATGTAAATGCAAATTTTATTAGAAGATAGTATATGTAAGTTAAAGCAAAACATTAACAGCCGTATTCATAAAAATTTTAAACAGCATTTCAAATATTGTTTAAGCAAAATTCGCTAAAATTGTATTCATAATAGAATTTTAGCTTAAAAACGTTTTTTAAACCTTGCATAAATCAGCAAATTTTAAAATTGATTGCACCCATGTTTAAACCAATTTTAAGATGACGTTGTTGTAATTTTGCTTCGTTTTTGTTTACATTTTTAACTCTGCCTGTATGTGTGTATGCATGTACTTATGTATGTGTGTATATGTTAGTGATATTTAGAAGAAAACAATGTAATTTATTTTATTGAAACTATTGCCGAAATATCAAATAGACTCCAAAAGAATATTTAAAAGAAAAGGAGCGATCCAGTTTCGATTCCGAGACATTATTTTCTCATTTTATGTGTTAAAAAAAATATTATAATTGTAGAAAATTAACTAGTGATGTATAAACACTCAGAACAAACAAAATAAAGCTCGTTATTGTAGTGCTTCTTAATCTACAATAAAATAAATCATATAAAAAGCACTTTTAACAAAGATTTGTTGTGAAATTTTTTTATTTTTTTATGAAATACAAGTTGGAACACATCTTTTATTTTAAAGAAACAATATTTCTCTGAAAATCGACAAGTAAACAAATATAGACACGAGTACTTTGTGAATTAACAATCGTTGTTTTGCAGAACTAATATGCAAGTGACAAATAAAGGATACAGAGTTGCCACGATATTTAAAAGCAACAAGTTAATTGATTTTTAGTTAAAATACTGATTATGAATACCAATATTTAAAAAACCATATTTAGCCTTAAAATGTTTTTAACTAATATGAATTTTAAACCTCAATCGACTTTTTTTTTATGAATACGGCTGTAATTGTTTTATTATTATTGCTGTTGTTGCATTAAAATCGTTCTTTTATTTATCAATGTTACCAGATTTCAATAAAAATAGTATCCCTGAAGATGTTGGAAAATCCCAACGAAACGTCGGATATGAAAAAATGAAATAAAATTGTCTTTTATTTGCATTTAAATCAATTTGAATGACCTTGGAAGCCTGAATAGAGCAATTCTATAAAAACCACATCATACGTTAAATAAAAAAGGTCGAATAGTCATATATATATATATATTTACAAACGGGTTTTTATAGATTTCGCAGCAATCAAATAAGTAGAATATCATAAAATTAAATAAATAAAATTGTGGGCATATCCCGCCCACTTTTTTTGCAATCAGACCAATGGGAAGTTATACCCTCTCAGACACAAAAAGAATTAGAAAATAAAAAACATGTTGATTATTGAGTTCTTGTTTCAACTTTGTTATTTGTTATTGAGCTTCTCATTTGTTTAAATGAAAGTTTATAATATAATAACTCTAGTTGTCCTAAGAAGCTTTGGGTAAAGGTTCCCTGATGATCTGCATTAGCAACAGTCAAATGCGCATAGGATCCAGCTAAACCCCTCAATAATCAATTTCAATGTATTTAAAAAAAAATATTTTACTTAATAAGTAAAATATTAATTTGGGATTATTAGTGCGTTTAAAAATTTTAAACTTAAAGAATTTTTACAATTGGAGTAAAATGTACCGAGTTATGTAGTAACACCATCAAAAAATAGAGTCGGTTAAAAATAGGAACAAGTCACACAACTGAGCACATTAGCGCATTGTAGCTATGAACAAAGCAGATAAACATTAACGCACTTGAGCAACATATTTGAATCAAAATTTTTGCTTGTTGATTTTACATTGTTACTTTTGTAAGTTGCTGTAAATGTATAAATCGCTAAGTTAATATTTTTATTTTTTCAAATATCTTAACTAAGTTTCAAATCTTACATATATCGTATAAATAAGAAAAACAATTGAACAATATCCTCGACATCTACAGTAAACAACAACTAACCACATTTACACACCAAGTGAAAATGAATATGCTTTTTGCAAGTCACACATCATCGTACTTTGAACAATCGACATGTCAATGCCAGCATGAAATGTTTTTTATACCTTTTACCAAAAAATGGTAAAAGGGTATATATAGGTTTGTCATTCCGTTTGTAATTTCTAGAATATTAATAAGCGAGTCATAAAGTATATATATTCTGGATCCTTATGCATAGGGAAGACGAATAAGCGATGTCCGTCTGTCCGTCTGTCTGTATGTGAAATCGGTTTTCCGAAGCTCCCAGAAAAGCTAGAGACTTCGTTCTTGGACTGGTGGGTCAAAAATGGTCGAAATAAGATTGGTATTGAAAATCAGCAAAATCGAGCAGACGGTTTCAGAGCTGGGAGACTTAAACTTCATTTTGCCATACAAAATAACTACCGAAAACTAGTTTTTAATAATTTTTTATTAAATAAACTTATTTTATACTTCAGTATGAATAAAATTGGTATTTCTAACTAAAAAAAAATTTAAAAATTAAAAAGACGTTTCCAGGGTTGGAAAACCTTAACTTTTTTTGTTATGCAAAAGTAACTTACTAAAACAAATTTTTCCTTTTTTTCTATAAACTAAACATATGTAATGTTCTTAAAAGAAGGAGATTGGTGTAAGAAATCAGAAAAATCAAAAAGAATGATTCCAGGGTTGGAAAACTGAAATTTTTGTGCTACAAAAAATTAACTAACGTAAGCTAATTTTTATTTTTTTATTAAATGAACTTATTTTATACCTTAGTAGAAATAAAATTGGTATTTCAAATTAAAAATTAACCTTCTAAAATTAAAAAGATGTTTCCAGGGTTGGAAAACTTTAACTTATTTTATACAATAGTAACTTACTAAAGCAAATTTTCGCTTTTTCTCTATAAATTAAAGATATCTTATATTCTTAAAAGAAATAGATTGGTGTAAGAAATCAGAAAAATTAAAAGGGATGATTCCAGGGTTAGGAAACTTACTCTTTTTGTGATATAAAAAATTAACTACCGGAAACTAATTTTAATTTTTTTTTAATAAATAAAATTATTTTATATGTACTTCCTCAAAAGTTCTTCTTATAAATTGAACCAGTCTGTGAGTTTGTTCAATGGTGCTATGCTGACTTCTAAAACCAAATTGATGGTCTGGTATGCACCCACTACTAATTAGAATTTGGGACAATTTTGTTTTGAGCAGTTTTTCGAAAAGCTTTGACATAGTTGATAGTAGACTTATTGGCCTATATGACTCAGCCTTGGTTAGATCTTTGCCCGGCTTTGGAATCATTTTAACCTTGGCAAGCTTCCAGCTGTGTGGATAATACTCCAGTCGTAAAATGGCATTAAATATGAATAATAGGATTCTCATTGCAATACGAGGCAAGTTCATAAGCATCTGGTTACTAATTCCATCAATACCCGGAGCTTTCTTCGGGTTGAGTTCGGCAATTAATTTTTGTAAATCACGCGTCTTAAACTTTATGTGTTGAGGGGGTAGAGCGACTACATTCGGCAAATCAGCAACACCAGTACATATGTTTGGCGTAAAAACGGATTTTAAGTGCTCAGCAAATATTTTACCTTTTTCAGTATCGCTTCTTGCCCAACTTCCGGTAGATGTGCGTAGAGGTGGCTTATACTCAACGGGTGTTTTAAGCTTTCTAGCAGCGCGCCACAAAGAGTAATTAGACGCTGGTGTGACATCAAGACCTTCCAGATAATTTTTAAGAGATGCAGTTTTTTCAGATGCAAGCAACTCTTGGAGTCGTTTAGTGCACTCTTTAAATCTGATTTTGTTTTGTGGTGATCTGTGCTGTTGCCATTCCCTTCTAGCTCTTCTTTTTTCACGTACGAGACGTTCAATGTCTGTAGAATAAATTTTATTAAACCCAGTCTGCGGATGGGAGTTAGTGGCATGTTCAGCAGCCTGTTTAATATTCTCGCTGAGATTGGCAATGTTAGATTCAATATCATCGGATGTTCTAAGCGTAATGTTTTCCGTACAATGACTACTGAGATATTTTTTGAACCCCAGCCAATTAACACGATTGATCATCTTCACATATGGGTCAGGTAAGTTACTTCTTAAGGGACTACAAATTGTAATGATCGTCGGAGAGTGATCGGACGAAAGATCAAGAGAAGCTTGAACTTGAATTAAATCCCTAGAGATATTTTTTATGACGCCAAAATCTATAACATCCGGAATTTTTTGTATGTCAGTAGGCCAATAAGTGGGCTCCCCACTCGAAATGACATCCAAGCCCATTTTTGAAATAGTGTTGAACAATGCTCGACCTCTGGGGGTAATAAGACGCGAACCCCAGAACGTATGCTTAGCATTGTAGTCGCCAGCTGCTACAAAACAAGGTCCAAGAGATTTGTAGAAATCCTCATATTGATTCTCAGTGATTGAAAATCTGGGAGGGGAGTAAATTGATGATATAACAAAATTTGTACAAAAACTTTCAATGCCAATATTTGTTGCTTGTAGGTGTTCTTCACAAATGTTATCAAGAACATAGTGCTTGAGTCTTGACTTTATTAGAATTGCTGATCCACCGCAAGCCCTTCCTCTAGGGTCCTTTGTATCATATATAGTGTAGCCATAAATTTTAAAAAGACTTCTCGAAGTCAAATGAGTCTCAGATACTAACATTACATCAATATTTTTTTCCATGAGGAAGTGCTCAAGTTCATTTTTATGTTGGCGAATGCCGTTTGCGTTCCAGAAACATATTGTTAACGTGTTCATGGCTTATTAATTAGTGCTTGAAGCAGAGTATTCTGCATTCGCAGCATTTCTTGCATCATGCTAGTCATATTTGTTGTAAAATTGTTTATAGTTTGCACCAGATTTTCAATAGTAGCTTCAAGGCGATTAAAATTAAAGCTTGCGTCAGTATTTTTTGAATTATTTGGCGAGGAAACATTTTGTGTGGGAATTGAATTTGTCTTAGCAGCATCTGCATACGATACACGGGAAGTAACTGGTTGGCTCATTTGCGCAAAAGTGGCAGAGTAAGCTTTTGCTGATTGAGCTGGAGCTAATTTAGGTTTTTGCACCATAGTCTTCTTTACGAAAGAGTACACAGGACAACCTCTGTAGTTAGCGGTGTGATTACCTCCACAATTACTACATTTTTTATCACTTTGATCTTTTGGCTTATTGCAACTAGCAGTGCCGTGTAATTCGCCGCACACAACACAAACAGAGGGTAAATTGCAGTATGTTTTTGTATGGCCATATTCTTGGCAATTATGGCACTGTACAGGACCTGAACGCTTATGTGGCTCTTCAACTGTGATTTTTCGGTACAAGAGGTATTTCAAATTATAAATTGGATGCGTTTCATTTTTTTCAATTTTATATCATTAGGCTCAAGTTCAACACGAAATAGGGGTTGAGGAATCTTCTCTCTATTTATTATATTGGACACATTTTTTACCTTAAACCCCTGGAGGACGAGTGCATCTTTTATTTCTTCGGGAACAACATAAGAATCTATGCCCTTCAATACGATCTGCATGCCTTTAGCGCTCTTAAGCTGGTATGTGTAGAAGCTTGTTTTATTTTTTTTCAAATTCAGCAACCATTTTGCGGAAATCTTTTTCGTCATAAATTTGGACTTTAGTTTCATCGATGTTGCCACGTTTTATTGGAACAACGTGAAATTTATTCTCACCAATGACCGAAATTAATTTTTTAATAAGGGCATTTGAATTTTTTTGTCTCAAATATATTGGTGGCGGCTTGGATATTTTATTCGAGGCTACCTCGGGTTTGTCGTTGTCATCTTGCAAAATTTCGAAGCGGTTTTGGCGATTAGTTGAGGCTGCGCTGTTATCCCTAGACATTTTTGGAGCAGATGAAATTTTTGAAGAATTCGGGCTTCGCCCACGCTTTACCACGGTTATATATCTGTCCATTCTGACTTGTACCTTGAGTTTCGAGCCGCTGTTATCTGTAGTGATAACTTTGTTAAGTGATGAACACGAGCCTGAAGGGGATGATATTACTGGCTTATATGAAGAAGTACTGGGCAACTGTAATGTTAATGCATCATTACTATTTGGCATTGGACAAAGCGAAGTTGATCGCTAACGAAAAATTGGCTTTGACGTTAAAAAAAGACTTTCATCAGATTTATTATTTATATTTTTTTCATTAAGAGTTTCAGAACTCACAGTAAAATAAGCATTTCTGCCGTTAGAACTCACTTCAATTTTTTTTGTATTTGAGGCACTCATACAAAGAATTCCTCAAGGGATATTCGTTTGTGTTTTTTTTTCTTTTTGTTTGCGGGCTTTTTTTGTTTTTGTTATTTATGATTGTGTATTTGTTTAGAGGTACACATATATAGCATTCCTCAATATCACTTTGTTTAATTTTTTTTGTTTGCGGTTTTTTTTTGTTTTTGTTATTTTTACTATGTAAAAATATTAGCAAAGCATAAAGCTTATTTATTAAAGACAGTATGTACCTATTACGAATAATATGTACTACGAATATTTTTTGTTTGTTTAATTTTTTGTAAGAAAAATTCCGCTAATCGACTGTTCGCTATGAAGGTACCACGAGAACTGAAGTCAGCATAGCACCATTGAACAAACTCACAGACTGGTTCAATTTATAAGAAGAACTTTTGAGGAAAAAAAGTATTGCTCTGCGCTCTTTATTGACGTTTCCCAGGCATTTGATAAAGTGTGGCATGAAGGCCTAATTTTAAAATTGAAGACTTACTTACCAATAAACATTTTAAATCTTTTGGAAAGTTACATTATTTCCCGTAAGTTCACTGTTGTGGAAGGAGACTTTACGAGTAGGCCTGAAACTATTTCATCCGGTGTGCCACAGGGGAGCATACTGGGACCAGTTTTATATTTGATTTATACTTGTGATATGCCTGTGAGCAGTAGTATCCATACTTCCACATTTGCCGACGATACAGCCTGCCTTAGTATGCACGAAAACCCTGATGAGGCATCCCGCAAACTCCAGGAACACATTAGCCAGATGGAGCTTTGGTTAAACTTATGGAGAATTAAAGTCAATGAACAAAAGTGTGTCCATATAACGTTCACCCTAAGAAGAGATACTTGCTCCCCCATTCGGATTAACAATCAAGTTGTTCCTCAACATTCACATGTGAAATATCTTGGCATACACCTTGATCGACGACTTACATGGAAACACCACATTGACTCTAAGTTAACTCAAATGAAACTTAAATTAACTCAGGTACATTGGCTGATTGGTAGAAATTCAACACTTAGCCTAGACTGCAAACTTTTAATATACAAGTCGCTTTTAAAGCCAATATGGTGTTACGGAATTCAACTATGGGGCACTGCTTCAGCTTCAAATGTAGAGAAAATTCAACGAAGGCAAAATAAAATTTTACGCATGATAACATCGGCTCCATGGTACATCAAAAATTCAAATATACATCGCGATTTGAATATGCCACTAGTGACTGAAGAAATTGCAAAATACGCAGGCAAATACCTAACAAAACTCGAGTCACATCCTAATCCGCTTGCTCGTAATATTTTGAACTTTACTGGACACATCCGCTTAAAAAAGAGAGATACACGGGCTCTAATATTCAACACTCTAGATGATGAAGCTGCTTGAAAACACCTTTTTCTTTTTGTTGCTTATCACTACTTATGTCTTATTAATAACTATCACTAAGCTTATGTCCGACATTGGTCGGGCCTAATAATTTTTTTATAGATTTAAGATTTGAATACTTATTGTTAGTTCATATTTGAAGATACAATAAATAATAAACATGCATTTAAAAAAAAAAAAAAAAAAAAAAAAAATATGTACTTCAGTACGAGTAAAATTGGTATTTTAATTTAAAAAACTTTAAAACACGTTTCCAGGGTTGGAAAACCTTACCTTTCTTTATAGAAAAGTAACTTACTAAAGCAAATTTTCCCTTTTTCTCTATAAATTAAAGATATCTTATGTTCTTAAAAGAAAGATTTTAGTAAAAGAAATCAGAGAAATAAAAAAGTTTGATTTCAGGGTTGGAAAACCCACACTTTTTGTGGTATAAAAAATTAGCTACCGAAAACTAATTTTTATTTTTTTTTTATAAAATAAACTTATTTTATACTTCAGTACGAATGAATTTGGTATTTCAAAATAAAAAAAATTAAAAAAATTAAAACGACGTTTCCAGGGTTGGAAACCTTATTTTTTATACAAAAGTAACTTACTAAAACAAATTTTTTCTTTTTTACTATAAATTAAACATATCTTATATTCTTTAAAAAAAATATGGTGTAAGAAATCAAAAAAAAAAATCAAAAAGTAGGATTCCAGGGTTGGGAAACTTACACTCTTTGTGATATAAAAATTAACTACCGAAAACTAATTTTTATCTTTTTTTATTAAATAAATTTATTTATGCTTGATAACGAATAAAATTGGTATTACAAATAAAAAAAAAACAATTAACAAAATTAAAAAGACGATTCCAGGGTTGGAAAACTTTAACTTTTTTTGTACAAAAGTAAGTTATTAAAACAAATTTTTCCTTTTTTTATAAATTAAACATTTCTTAAATTCTTAAAAGAAAGAAATTGGTGTAAGAAATCAGAAAATCAAAAAGAATGAGTTCACGATTGGGACACTTACACTTTTTTGATATATAAAAGTAACTAAGTCTAATTAATTGTTATCTTTTCTTTTATAAATTATATATATTTTACGTTTTGGAAAGAAAAGTTTGGTATAGAAAATTATAAAAATAAATTCAGTAAAGTGCGACTCTGACTAGCGCACGAAGGTTTCCGTAGGAACACTAGATATGTAATTTAATACAAACTTCATCCTATATAATATATAGTTTTGGCATTTTTTTCGTTTTTGGGGTCTTTTCGGTTTTTTTTTTGTTTTGGTGGTTTTTGCGTTTTTCGGGTTTGGCGATTTTTTAAAGTTTTGGGTCTTTTTTAGTTTTGACACTTTATTTTCTTTCTTGTTTTGGCGATTTTTTTCGGTTTTTGGCGTTTTTTCATTTTGGCGATTTTTTTATTTTTGGCGATTTTTTTAATTTTTGCGATTTTTTTTTTATTTAAAATTTTTTTTTAGTTTTGGCGACATTTTCGCGTTTTGGCGTTTTTTTCATTTTGGCGTTTTTTTTCATTTTGGCGATTTTTTCGAATTTGGCGATTTATTTTAGTGTTAGAAATTTTTTTTTAATTTTGGCGATTTTTTTCGTTTGGCGATTTTTTTTAGTTTTTGGCGATTTTTTTTTTTAGTTTGGCGATTTTATAATTTTCGGTTTTTTTAGTTTTGCCGTTTTTGAAAATTTCAAGTTTTTGGCGATTTTTTAAAGTTTTGGCTCCTTTTTTAGTTTTGACACTTTATTTTCTTGTTTTGGCGATTTTTTTGGTTTTTGGCGTCTTTTCATTTTGGAGATTTTTTTTTATTTTTGGCGATTTTTTTCATTTTTGCGATTTTTTATTTAAAATTTTTTTTAGTTTTGGCGACATTTTCGCGTTTTGGCGATTTTTTCGATTTTTTTTCATTTTGGCGATTTTTTTTTTTTTAATTTTTGGCCATTTTTTTTTGGTTTGGCGATTTTATAATTATCGGTTTTTTTAGTTTTACCGTTTTTGAAAATTTCAAGTGTTTGCCTCTTAGGGTTTCCAAGATATAGCAAATTGTCAAAATTACATAGTCAAAATTGCATTAACTGATGGACCACCCTTTAATTTTAATTTTTTTAAATTTTAGTGTTAATTGTTGTAGTCTGTATAAAAATACACTAATTTTACAAATTTCAAGTTTCAATATACATATGTTCATACAATTGTATGTATATTAAATGGGATTTTAACATTTTTCGTTGCTCATTTTGGAAAACCCTTTAATTTTTAATTCTCATGTATTTGTTGTTGTAGCGGCCAAGGTTCTACATACTGTGTCTAAATTTCAGGCCCGTAGCTCTTACGGTTCTTGAGAAAATACCGTGTGACGGACAGACGGACAGCGTAGCGAAAACAATAGGGTTCCTTTTCACCTTTGGTGTACGGAACCCTAATAAAAACCACAGCTCCAGAGCTGGAAACCATGATTTTTTTTCTAGACATTAAAGTAACTAATTAAAACATTTTTTTTAACTTCCTTTTTTTCACTTAACACACTTTCTATATTTTTTTAAGAACTACTAGATTGCTATAAGTAATCAGAAAAATCTAAAATTATGATTCTAGGGTTTGAAAATTATTATTTTTTTCTTTGTGCATAAAAGTAAGTATGTGCTTATGTATGTATCTCTATACTACATAAACGCACTTTGGTAAAGGGTATATAAGATTCGGTACAGGCGAATATAGCACTCTTACTTGTTTTTTTTTGTGTTTCTGCATGCAGTTTTACTGTGTACAAAAATATTTATAAAGGCTGCTGCAAATGGTGTCATTACAAAGACCCCAATTGGAAAAGAACGCCACAAGTAGCACGTTATATTTCCTAGAGACTGTCTTAATATAAATTTATGAAATCATCTTTATCTTTTACAATATGGAATGAATGAGCCTAATGGTAGTCTTAACTATATATCAGTGATATAAGCTTAGTCCCGAAGAATGCTTCTAGGATCTCTAATTTTTTTTTAGTTACGAAGCATTTGTTTTACTATCATGGCCTTTTTAAAACTTTGCAGTGTTCTTTTCATAAATCGGTTTTTTTTTCTCCATCATGCATATATATTTTTTCTATGTTCATTTATAAACTACTCCACAGATGGTGATATTTTTACCAATATACGATGGGAGCAGGCGAATGAGTACATCTAAAGCAAATAAATTACTAATTATGAACTAAAAAGTAAAAAATTATTACTTAACTGCTTGCAGCCGGTGTGAGAAGAAGGTTGTTAACTAATCGCAGAAATAAATTTCTACGTTATCAACTAATAATGTAGATTCTGTGTTCTTTGGACTGACTGCAAATAGTCAAGTATATAGTTAACGCATATATGTATATAATTTCACCTCTTCCTTTGGCAACCACTATACACAGCCAGCTAAGCAATCTGACTAATGAGGTTTATGAAACTGTCTGCTATGCAGACGATGTCATGATACTTCTAAGGAGCAATGACCTCAGCCAACTTTTCAGGGAGTCGGAAAAAACTATCAATATTGCGCTTAACTGGGCTCGACCGAGAGGACTGAATAGTAACCCAGAAAAAACTGAAATTGGTAATTTTTCTGTTACAACAAGGTTACAAGACTAACAAAAAAACAAAAAAAAAAACATCCCTGATGAAGTTGGGATTTTCCAACGAAACGTCGGATGAAATAATTAATAAGAATAAATAATCGTTTATTTTAATTCGCTGACCTTAAAAGCCCATTTAAAAAAAAAAGCATTGGAAGTTGGGAATTTTTTACCAGGAAAAAAAGATCATGCAGTATATTTAATCTAGTTTCCGGGGAAAGACCGTACCCTTATCCGATAGATTTAATTAAATATTTAAGAGTGATCCTAGATAGGAAAGTATTGTGAAGACATCACATAGAGGAAAGATTCAAGAAGGCTAACTCATACTGGTCTCTCTGCAGAAGGGCCATTGGGTCCAGATTGGGGGGGGGACTTACCCCTACTGCGACACACTAGCTATATAGGAGTGTGATTAGACCAATTTTAACATACGCATCGGTAGTATGGTGGAGGTCAATAGGTAGACACTGCAACATTAAAATTTTGGAGAAGGTCAACAAATGTGTTGCCTAATTATAAGTGGTGCTATGAGAACTAAATCCACCAGGGCATTCGATGTTGCGTGATGTCACCAGCAAACGTAAAACAACAACAAAATTTCCTAATACAATACAAGTTGTCGATCAAACGTTTGCTGGTGACATCGTGGGACAGGCCGATAATCTCTTTTAACGAAACTCTTTGACTACCAGTAAAAAAAGACACTCCAAAGAAGTCATGAAAATGTAGAGTTTGCAGTCTGGAAGTAGTTCAAATTTCGATCCGATCTAACGATTTTTACATAGGGTTGTCATTGCAAGAAGTTCTCTTTTTCGATGCCTAGTCACCGAATTAGAAGCGATTTTAAGAAAAATTTCCTTTTTTGTGTTCTATGGTAATATTTTCATCTAGGAAAAACTTTAAAAAGTTACATATTTTAACAATTCGTTTCTTTTTATACGAATTTAAACGCGAAACAGTGTTTTCTTGTAAATTTAAGCAAATAACTTCTAAATTTTAGGCCAAAATTAGTTCATAAATTCCTTTCAAAAAATCGATTTTTTGAATATTTTGTTGAGTATTTACTAAAACTATGGAAAAACTACAAGGTTTTGTGTGATTAAAATAAACTTCTAAATACTTGGTTTTCTGCTAACTATCGGCATATTAAAAATATGGATTTTTTGGAAGCAATGAAAATGTGGTTCCTTCAGAATGACTTCCATTTTTTTTACTGGGCTGTATTTAATTAAAGCTCGGTAATTTTTTTAAGGTTTTAAACCAGGGACCCGCAAAATATAATATGTTTGCATTGGTGAGAAAACTGAGAGTAAACTAAAGTTGCAATTGGAGAAAAGTTGTGTAATTTAGAAGATATGCTGTGACTTTAAATGGTAAGAAATATTTTGTTAACAAGCAATTCATTAAAAACTGAATGAAAAAAATCTAAGAATCCATTTAAAGTTCAATATAAAAGAAAACGAAATTTCGTCGAAAGATTTTTTATTAAATAATAATTTTTGCAGAAACTAAAAGACATTTCTAGACAAAAATTAATATGTATTTCAAAGCAATTTATAGATTTACAATGAAGCTTTCTGAATTTCTTATTGTGTTATCATTACTTATCTCTTGTTAATTTTATATAGGTTAATTTTAAAACGGCCTTCAACACAGGCTTCTTTAGTATACTACTGGGAGTGAAGCTAACAAACCGATATCATTATCCATCAACAACAAGCAAAAGTTAAATCTGTACTAAAACACACGCACACATACAGACTCGAACATTTTTGTCTAATCCCAACAAACCAAAACGCTATGAAAATAGTTTATAACAAACTTACTAAAGGGTGTTTTTTATTGGGGTATAGAACTTTAAGTTGGCATCACTTTTTTAACTGGCGGCGATTTTGTCAGCTGTCAAGTGATTAATATTTAGTTTGGTTTGCCATTTCATCATGAACAGGTTGACAAAAGAACAACGCTTGCAAATCCTGCAAATTTATTTCGAAAATAATGGTTCAGTTCGCGAAGTTTACCGCAAGCTCCGTCCATTTTATGGTCGACATAATCGTCCATCAGAGCAATTAATTCGGTTAACCATGGATCGTTTTCGCACTACGTTTACTCTATGTGATGATACGCATCCGCAGAGACGTCGAACAGTGCGCACCGAAGAAACAATTGCCGCTGTAGAGCAAAGTGTTGAAGAGGACCCGAATGAATCGATTCGCCACCGTGCACAGCCATAGAGCCATGATAACCGACTATTTTGTTCCCGAATTGGATGGCATGAATGTGGATGAGTTGTGGTTCCAACAAGACGGCTATACATGCCACACAGCGCACGTCACAATCGATTTATTGAAGGAAACATTCGATGAGCGCATAATTTCGCGGAATGGACCTGTCAATTAGCCACCAAGATCGTGTGATTTGACACCATTGGATTATTTTCTTTGGGGATATGTTAAGTCGCTCGTCTACGCCAACAATCCAGAAACGTTAGGGGACTTGGAAGCCAACATTCGTGGCGTTATTGCCAACATACGGCCCCATATGCTCGAAAAAGTGGTTGAAAATTGGACCTGTAGAATTGGCTTTATTCGAGCCAGCCGCGGCGGCCACATGCCCGAAATCATATTTAAACATTAATGGCATAAAATTATCCTTCCAATAAAGCCAAATTGATGGACATTAAAACGATTTTCTTGTGTTTTATTTCAATTCAAAGTTCTATACCTCTTAAAAAAAACACCCTTTACCATAAGCCTCAAGCTTAGAAAAGAGTTGTGAATACTATAATGAAAGGTTTATTAACAATTATTTTATAAAGAAAATTGAACACTTGTGATAATATTGCTAGCCTATAGTATACAACAAGCTTATAATTCTAATTATAGAATATGCTTCCAGGGAAATAGATTTCTAATCATGCTTATAGTAGGCATATTTAAAATGAAAAGTTATATTCTAATTTTTTAAATATAAATTTATGTAGAAACACCACTGAACTTATTAAACAAGACAAAAAATTACGACTTTAACAAATAATTTAAAATTCACGCATTCAAAATAACTGGACATGATAAACAACAACATAAAAAAACTTGAAAACAGCGCTACCACTTGCAAAAGAGTGTTTATGACAAGCTTATTCTCCATTGCAGTTATATTTACCTTATGGAGTGGTTTGTTGGGATAGTGTCATTTTGCAATCATAACATACGACAGCACATGTGCATACACAAGTGTGGTATACTATAGCCCCAATAATACATGATATAGTGCAATAAAGTAAAAAAAATACTGTTGCGACATTTTTGTTTTTTTTTTTTTTTTTTTTTTTTTGATTTCTTAAGCGGACCCGTGAACTGGTAAGATTAAATAAAACGATGAGACAATTTCAGCAGAAAGTATCAAAATATTTCACGTTAAGTAAATTGACAACACAAAAACATAAAGATTGTTCTTTAAATCTAGCGATGTTTAAATTTAGCAACATTTTGCATTCAGCTGTAAACGGCTTTTAATTTAAGGATTTGTAAAAACAAAATACAAGGAGTTCCAAAAGAAAGTTTATATTTACTGTTTGGATTCAAAGCTAAAGCTGTGTTAGATCTTACAATATTGTCACATTAAATTGTTCTAAACAAAATTTGCAACCGTGTGAACTGAAAATTTTTGTCTGATAACGTTACCAGAAACAGCTTTGTCACTTTTATTGGAAGACGACCAGCTGACATCTAACAATCGCGTGGACACATTTCATTTCCATTGCCAAATTATTGCCAAATATTTCTTAACATGTGCGAAGTTTATGCAACTAGCAACAGTGTTGCCATATATATTTTTCAAAAATCTTCAAGTCAAGCAAAAAAAATTTTTTTTTGCTACCAAAAATCTTTTTTATTTTTTTATTAAATGAAAATGAATTAAAATTTATTTTGCTTTTTGTGAACTATTAAAAGTAAAGCCAAATAACACAAAATATTTACTGTATAGAATATGTATAAGATCGTTATGAAGCAAATCAGAAAATTTGTAAGTACTTTAGTCAAAAAATCCCTCAATAATATATTAAAAGTACCAAAAGTAAAACTTTTCAAAATTTAATTTTTAGATATTTTTTTGTTATTTTAACATGTCTAAAAGCCTCAAAAATAAGATAAATCTTCACATATGGTAACACTGACTGGCAATGTCAAAGATCATTGTAGAAATAATTTTTTCTATTGGCAACATTGCACACACTTTTTTTACACGGAAAGAAAAGTGCAAACATACAGGCATGTTCTGAAAATCACATTTTTCAATTCACATGTGATTTTAAAAGCAATAAAATGGCCTTGCAGACGTTCTTAAAATCCTATAAGATAAATTTGTTTCAGAAACGTTATTTGATATTCTATACAACAGAAAAATTAAGAGCGAAGAGTGAAAAAATATCTGCATAACCATTATTACTTTTAAAATCACATGTGACTTAAAAAATATAATTGCAATTGCTTTCTTTTATCCATAATAATTTATATCCATAGTAATTGATATTTTCACTTTTTTCATTTAACAGAAACGATTGATAATGGACAATATGTGTCACATTCTTTCAGTCTGGCAACGCATAACAACAGATCTGACAATTTTTTCATATGAGAACTGTGATTTTTTTACTGACAGTATTGCCACATAAATTTATTGTCGCGCAATCGTCTGGCAATAAATTGTAAGATTTCCAGATAAATTTGATGCAACCATGTTAATGGACATTTTTTGACTGTCATTGCATTATCAGCACATTGCCAGATTTGGTTAAATTGTAAGATCTGGCAATCATCTATAGATAGCTTAAGTTATGCTTTAATCTTTCTAATTGAAATTTTAGGGTCATCACTAATACCTATAATGATTTCGCGTTTTCTATTGTTCTTGATAATTTTTTGAAAATTATTTAAACATTTTTAAATCAGGAATATTTCTGGAGCCCATCATTTAAGTAGGGCAAAACCTCTAATATTGCAAAATGTTATTAAATCAGACTATGAATATCTCCGTTATATTACCTAAATCCCCGAATTTAGTCCAGAGTAACCATTTGTTGTTTCTAAACTACTGAACAAGTTAAATATTAATATAATGGAAAAAGTGCAATAACAATAATAAAAAGAAGTCGTTACCTGTTTTAGTGTTAGTACTCGTATGAACCTCCAAATTTTATGCTTCAATTATTTAATTAAATACATTATACATAATTAATGGTCATTAATCTATTCGCACAATTTATTTATATATGTATATGGAATTTAATGAAAATTATTCGAATGAAATTTATGCATACAGATGCATTCATAAATAAATTAATGAGTGAAATCATGTTAATAAACTTCAAAATACATTTTGAATAAACATTAACAATGAAGGCCAACCAGCAATGGCTGAATGCAGCCAAGAACAAATGAAAATTAATTTTAAACTTAATATTGGCTGCCTACAAACAAAATAGGAGGAAAATAAATTTTATGCACTTGCATTTGCATTAAAAATGTATTATTTTTTTTTTTTAAATAAAGCCCTTTTGGAAAAAAGGCAAAACTGTATAATAGATTTTCAATATAATTTTTTTAGTAAAAAATAAATAAAAGCTAAATCCAACAATATATTATTGTACGGTCATATGTTGGTGTTAACCCATTAACATTAATTGTAAAATCCAAAAGCCGTTGATATATTGACTATGAAATAATGTGGTGAAAATGTAAATTAATTATTTCAAAATACTATAATGAAATATGTAAAAAGGGCTATAAATCTCATAACAACTATACAATTGTTCAATTAAAAAGAATTAAAACCCATATATCAATAGAAAATAACAAAAGTGTAAGTTAAAGAAATAAATTTCAAAAAACAAAAAAAAATATGTAAAAATATAAAAAAAAATTTTCCTAAGAATAATTTGTTTTTGTTTAAGGATTTAAAAAAAATGCTTTGCAGCCACGGTGTGAGTTAAAGAAATAAATTTTAAAATATATATACATATGTACAAATATATAAATAATTTTTCTCTAATAACTACTTTTTTTAAGTATTTCAAAAAAAAAAAAAATCCTTTACATCCATGTTATAAAATCTTTAACGTTTCCTTGTGCTTATAATTAAATTATCTAAAACGGTGTAATTGATTAAAGTAACATTACACAGATTTTTTAATGTTGTCTAGAAGTATGCAACATATTTGTTTAATTTGTGAAGGGAGTTGAAACGAGAATTTTCGGATGGTTGTATCACTTAGTGTTGCCAGATTGGCAAATTTTTCTGACAAATGTGAATGAAAACTTGTTAGATATGTATGTATAATTGTTTTGTATTTGGGACATTTTTGTTTTAAGGTTTATTTAATATTGTTTTTGTTTTGTCATTTTCTTTTGAACATCGCTTAATATTATACGGCTTTTACACAAACTAAGCTTTTTTGCAAAATTTGGGTTTATTGAAGAGACGGCTATTCTCTTTTCCTATATCTAATACTTTGCATAGTAAACGTTGCGTTTGCAAAAGTGTGCTTACTATAATTTCAATTGTTCTTCTTCTTATTTGTAAATATTATTATAGTGTTATTGGGAAATGGTAACAATGAACTATTTGCGTTGATGAAAAAAACGTTTTCTTCAGTTACAAAAATATGATTATATAGGCCCACTGCTTTGCGAGCCATTGAATACATATGTATGTATATTCCAATTATGTATTATATTTTTTCTTTAATTTCAGGAACCATATAAAAAATAATTCCTTTACTTGGAATGACTTTGCAATCGAACCACTTGGTGCAAATGTATTAGCATCAATGTATAAGCGATACGAACTTTGGCCTAATCAAATCATAAATATCGAAACAAATATGAAGTGCGAACAATAATAATAAAACTAACTAAAATTAATAGCGATGTGTCTTTGAAAAAAATTAAAATAAATATATACTTAATACACGCGAAGAAAAGATATGGTTGTAGAATGGTTGAGAAAACAATATAATGTTCTCTGAAACAATTGTGTTATCGTCGAAAACTAGTTATTGTTATTTTAAACATTTATTTCGTTACGATAAACAGAATAATTTTTGAATTTAATAATTACATTATCACATCCATAAAAAAGTGTGATATGGTTAGAGTCTAACAATATAGTTTTGTTAAAAATTTATGACTACAATATAATTTGTATTATTATTTAAAAATAATATGATGTAAATAGCAATATAATGATTTCCAAAACCATACTATGTTAAGTTTTTAAAAAAATCTTTTTCAGAAATATCTGTCAGCTCAGTATTTCGCTTGTAAGCTAACGGTAGTGTTAAATAAATGAATAAATAAATAAAGTATAAACAAAAGGGTAGATCAATAAAAATATATAAACATTTGTGTATCTTTTTATACAGACATGGCTGTATGTCGTGTAAGTATACATTTCTATATATACAATTTATTGCAACAATATTAATTTATTTTTATTTCGAATTTAACGCACAGTTGTTTCTACAATAAATATATTATTAAAAAAAAATAGTATTATTATATTAAATAATACTGTGGTCGTATTTAACAATATTAATATAATATTAGAACACAGTATGGTGAGTCTTAATTAGATTTTAGTCACATCTAGCAACAGTGTTGTCATATTTACAATACTAAGATTATAATATAATTAGCTCAGATAATATTATAATTAACTCAAATAATATTATAATTAACTCAGATAATAATATTGTTAAATTTTGTTTTTCTATTAACAATAATATGATTTGCCTGCAACCATATAATTCAATCATAGTATGTTGCTGTTTGATTATGGTTACCTCAACCACATTTTTTCTTTGCGTGTAGTAACAATCCAAAAAAATTTGTCTTAAGTAGAACACAAATAAGCAAAACAACTAACATGTGCATATTTAGTAAAGAACAAACGATAGTAGCAAGACTGTTGTTAATTTAGAGATGGTAAAATTGAGCTTTCATTACAAAAAAAGCTTTCAGCAAATTGTAAGACGATTAATCAAAACAATTCACATATTCCATTTCGCAATAAAGAAGAAATCTACATGAACTGACACCACACACAGTGGACCAAACATAAAGAACTCTGATCATGAAGGTGTAGTGGCCTTCGAAAACATCTAGTTGTTCCGTTCTACTACGAGTTTGTCAAAATATTTACAATTAACTTTAGTTTAATTTCCCCCAGCTTAAAAGTCTAATTTAATTTTTCTTCTCTTCTTTAGAAACTCACATTTATTAATAAAAATATTTCATTCAATAAAAGAATTGAAATTACTGAACTTACACCTGACTAAAAATTTTTTCTGATTAAAAACTTTAAATTTATTTGTTCATTAATAACACAGGCCAACACTCAATTTGCTTCTTTGAATTATCAACTGATTCTAGTTAATTTGGGTGCGCTGAATTCAAATCAGTTTGTCTCTATCAGCTCTAGTTTTCATGATATAGCTTTTCTTAAGTATTTAAAAAGTAAAACTTTTCCATAGGAATTTAAAAAAAAAACAAAGAAGTAAAACTGTTTCATACAGATTTATTAAAATAAAAAGTGGGAAATTTTTTTAAAAACATAATATAAATATAATTCTAGTTACAGGATGTAAAGCTTCTTTTAAGAGACAATCAGGAAGGAAGAGCCGGATTAGAGTCTCTTTGCAAATTCCAACAGTAGTCTGCCACCATGTGTGTATTCCACCTTCCCTGGTACCAATTCTCCATAATTTTGATATCTTGGTAAAACATTTCTCCTTGTTCTTCGCTTAAATTACCCAAATTTTCGGGAAATCGGTCCAAGTGACTGTGCAAATAATGGATTTTAATACTCATGTTGTAGCCAAGGTCTCTGAACTTATTCAGTATATTCTCCACTAATTGCACATAATTTGAAGCTTTATTATTTCCCAAGAAATTTGCACGAAGGATGTCCACGCATTTCGTTCATTTTCTGTCATTGACTTATCAAAATCGTTGCCTTATTTGGGGACCATCAAAAACTCCTGCTCTAATCTTATATCTACTTAGATTAGGCATTTTGCTGCAAATATATGCAAAACATTCCCCATCGTGATTCAGAGCCTTAACAAACTGCTTCATGAGTCCTAATTTGATGTGCAACGGTGGTAGGACGATCTTTTCACGTGCAACTAAAGCTTCATTTAGAATATTTTTATCGCCAACAATAATTTTTTCTCTCGTGGGCCAATATTTTTGCCGCCAATGTTGTTGCTTTGATCTGCTATCCCAGAGACACAAAAAGCATGGGTACTTAATATAACCACTCTGTTGTCCAAGCAGAAAATTGACCATTAATCCATTGGTGGTCTTGGTATTTTATCTTTTTCATCACACAATGTTGTTATATTCTTCTTTCATTGTTGTGGAGTGCGCAATTGGAATTCATGCATACACATTGCCATTGTGCAATGAGACGCATTTCAAACTTCTCTTGGAACTGTCCAGGAAGAGGCGCCAATCGCTAGGTAGATACTTGGATAGCCCCATGTCCTGCATAAGACCATTTATATTATTACAAAACACCAGATTGTCTTCCCTAGTGCGGTAATAAGTTATTTTTGTTTACGTTCTAACAAATTCTTATCATTTAACCTCGAAGCTAACACTTCAGACGCTTCTTTTGATAAGGCCAAATCTCGAATTAAGTTGTTCAACTAGCATTGATTAAAACGTTAAGGAATAGTTTCTGTGTCTTCGAAAACACTGTCGCAATCAGTTAGATCATTAGCGGTATTATGTTCAAACTCCGAACTCAGCTCTGAAGAATCATTCAGTTTTGGAATGGGAACATCTTCGGAATGGGGAATTGGACGGCGCGCTGACGGTAAATCGGGATACTGCCATTTATTTAGATTTTTCCTACTAATACCAGCAACACTTACTAAACAGAAGTAACAGTCGTCCAAATGATTTCTGGGCTCTCTCCAAACCATCGGCACACCAAACTTAAGCCTATTTCGTTTTCCTTGAGTCCACTGTCGCAAATTTACACAGCAAGTATTGCACACAATGTGTGGAGCCCAGCTTTTATCTTGATCACCAAGATAAACTCCAAAGTAATCTAAATAGGTCTTATGTTTTCTTTAAAGGCGTATTCTCCACAAATATAACAAAATGTGTCAGCATAATTTTTATACTGTCTTCTATTTGAAATCATTTCTATTTAGATCAACACTTTTTTAATAAACTTTGCCAACTGCAATAAACCACTTCTTACAAGCAACTAACTTCCGATATGCAATTGGAGTGCAAAAAGAAAAAATAACGTTCCGAATAATATTGTACAAATAAAATTCCCGTTAATCAGCTAGCAATTACACAAAAAATAATATTTTTGGAAAAACCGGAATGACAAACTGATATATGTATACCCTCCTCACTTACAGTGGAGGGTATCATGAAAACTAGAGCTGATAGAGACAAACTGAGTACAGATTTGAATTCAGCGCACCCAAATTAACTAGAATCAGTTGATAAATTCAAAGAAGCAAAAATCTTTTTTAATTTTGTCGGGCTGTGTAATTATCACATATAATTTGGCTTATAAAGCGATACGAACTTGAGCCCAATCAAAAAAGGGTGTTCTTTTTAGAGGTATAGAACTTCGAATTGAAATAAAACACAAGAAAATCGTTTTAATGTCCATCAGTTTGGCTTTATTGGAAGGATAATTTTATGCCATTAATGTTTAAATATGATTTCGGGCATGTGGCCGCCGCGGCTGGCTCGAATAAAGCCAATTCTACAGGTCCAATTTTCAACCACTTTTTCGAGCATATGGGGCCGTATGTTGGCAATAACGCCACGAATGTTGGCTTCCAAGTCCCCTAACGTTTCTGGTTTGTTGGCGTAGACGAGTGACTTCACATATCCCCAAATAAAATAATCCAATGGTGTCAAATCACACGATCTTGGTGGCCAATTGACAGGTCCATTCCGCGAAATTATGCGCTCATCTAATGTTTCCTTCAATAAATCGATTGTGACGTGCGCTGTGTGGCATGTAGCGCCGTCTTGTTGGAACCACAAGTCATCCACATTCATGCCATCCAATTCGGGAACAAAATAGTCGGTTATCATGGCTCTATACCGGTCTCCATTAACGGTAACTGACTCTCCAGCATTATTTCGGAAGAAGTATGGCCCAATGACTCCACCAGCCCATAGAGCACACCAAACAGTCGGTTTTTGTGGATGTAATGGCGTCTCAAGGGTCTCATGTGGATTCTCTTCACTCCAAATGCGGCAATTTTGCTTGTTGACGTAGCCATTCAACCAAAAATGAGCCTCATCACTGAACAAAATTTTGCGATGAAAATCAGCATCGAGATCAATCTCATTTTCGGCCCATACACCAAAATCACGACGCATTGCATGGTCTCGCGGCTTTAATTCTTGCACAAGCTGGATCTTGTAAGGTCGCAAGCCAAGATCTTTGCGCAAAATCTTCCATAAAGTTGATGGATAAAGCTCCAATTGCTGTGCACGGTGGCGAATCGATTCATTCGGGTCCTCTTCAACACTTTGCTCTACAGCGGCAATTGTTTCTTCGGTGCGCACTGTTCGACGTCTCTGCGGATGCGTATTATCACATAGAGTAAACGTAGTGCAAAAACGATCCATGGTTAACCGAATTAATTGCTCTGATGGACGATTATGTCGACCATAAAATGGACGGAGCTTGCGGTAAACTTCGCGAACTGAACCATTATTTTCGAAATAAATTTGCACGATTTGCAAGCGTTGTTCTTTTGTCAACCTGTTCATGATGAAATGGCAAACCAAACTAAATATTAATCACTTGACAGCTGACAAAATGGCCGCCAGCTAAAAAAGTGATGCCAACTTAAAGTTCTATACCTCAATAAAAAACACCCATTATGTATTAAAAACTTTTTGTTAAAATGGGATGGATACCTGCTTTAATTGTGAATTAAATTCACATTTTTGCACAGATTTTCTTTACTTAAAGCTGATTTTATCCCAGCATACCTAGCCTTCCAAACAACAACAAAAATGAAAATATTTCATTTTAATTTAATGTTTTTATGAATTTTTGAAGGCAAAACGAAAGCATTTTTTCATAAAATTTCATGAATTTTGTAGCACGCAATTTTTTCTATTTGCTAATTGCAGCGCTATAAAAGAGAATTTTATATCAAAAAGGACATAGAATGAATCTTGTTGCAAATTAGGTAAAATTTAATAAGACAGGAATAACAAAATATTACCTTTCTCGGGCTAAACAACTGGTATCAAGAACCCTACCTTCTTGCTAACAAGCAACTTTTCTACCATGCAACAATTTTTTTTACGTACGCAGTAATTTAGTGAGGGATTATAACTCATTTTGGCAAGTATTAAACATTTTTTTTTATAATGCAGCTTTAAATCGGTAGAGTGCGAGAGAAACAATATAAAGTACTGCAATTCCCTGTTAATTTTATTAATTGTTTAACCGCAATGCAGATATTGAAGAAATTATGCATGGAACTAACTGATGGACATTTTAAAAGATCATTAGAGAAAAAGCAGCAGAAAAAGATCAGTCACAAGTCCGGAAGATAGCAGTTTAGTTGGTGAAAAGTACAGTGCTAATATGAAAAATATAACCATTTAAATTAAAGAATTTCCTGCTTTTCATAAACCACCCTAAGTTCATCAATAATAAAAACAATGGAACTCGTCCAGGGATTATTCGCCAAAAACTGTTTTAAATAGTATACCTTACGAATCTAGAGGTGATCTAAGTCGGAAGCCATAATACATATTATCAAGTCCACAGCATAGTCATATGCTCCCCGAGAGAAGTTCTTGCTTAATAAAACAACGTGTTTCACGTTAAAGTGAATTTTATATTTTCTACAAGGCAAACAATAGAATTTGAGGAGACTAAAGACACTACGTCGGACATTTTATCGCGACTGGGTTGCTGCCCAACTAACAAGTGCCATGTGGATGCTAAGATAATGAGAATAAGTATAAAAAATTAGATTTCTTTTTCTCTTGGATTAGACAATAATGTACTTAAAAATAACTTCAAAATATTATGTGAAATTATTATTTAAAGAAAAAGAAAAATGCTTTCTCTAATCATATAAAGATAATTGATTTTTTTTTAAACTCAAAATATTTAAAATCAAAGAATAAATACTTGCCTTGTATAAAAATATTTACTTAACTTACGAAAAACAAACAAACAATTATTACTAAAATAATTTATTTGAAAAGCATAATTTTAAAAAAAAAATTACCCCATTCCTAACTTATACATAAAAGGATAAGAATCTAATATAGTACTGCTAACCCTAACTTAATCTTGGCAAGATTTTTTTTTCTCGAATATGTACATATGTATATTATTTTTATATCTTTAATTGAGAGTAACAGGTGATTAATCAAATTTAAATTGTTTCAAAGCAGAATAAAAGATCACATCAGTTTCATCCATTCCTGAGCTGGGCCCAACGAGGAACATGATGACTACTTATTAAACAACAACAACAATAAATAAAATTCTGTAAGTAACAAACAATCAATAATTAGCTATTACTCTCTTCTTATATTTGATTTTTTTATACTCAATTTGTTATAATCCCGCTCGTATTTATTATCAAAAACATAAAGAATTTTTTTTATCATTTCATTACATTGCTTTTTTTTGGTTTGTTTAGTATTTCACGTTTACTTGAATTGTTCTTTTTTTTCTTTTCCTTTCATTTACATAAGTGCATATTTACGAACATATTTACATATATTATTGCAAGCACAATAATATTAAAAAAAAAAAATTTATATTCTAGTAATATTTATTAATTTCGTTTTAAGCGCATTTAACATTTCAATAAACATGTATAATATTATGGATTTTTTGAACATGAAACTCTAAAGACTTTTTAATTTTCTTTGGGATTGACAGGCTTAGGGCATATTAATGTAGGGAACTCATAAGCAGGTAACTAAAGGGACAATCAGGCTGTACAGAAGGGTATTTGGTTGTCATTGGCGTTAATTTTTTTTTTGTAGTAAACAGGGAGGGAAACAATATACTCAGATGGCATAACACCTTGCCAAACATTGGATTTAGTTTGAACTTTTAATCATATTCTACTTACGGTATTATAGTTTGGCATGGAAGTATAATTTATATGATTACGCGTTAGAAGTCGGGTTAAGAACCACATTACCATAACTTCTCGTAGCTAGGCGGGATAGTGATACCATGCATGCCTTTTAACTATATTTCTGTAGAGATCATTACAATTTTCTAAACGCATTTTTTTGTGATCTAGCCAGCGCGTAACAATCTCTGATGCATTTTTGACAACTTTTTTGATATAAGTTGCTCCACCAGGCCTCCTACTGACAAATAAAAAGTTTTCATGCAACTAATTTCATGAAAAAATGCTTAATGTAAATTAGGTATTTGTCAATAAGAGGCCTGGAGGAGCAACTTATATCAAAAAAGTTGTGAAAAATGCATGAGAGATTCATTATACGCCCTTTTTTATATAACATTCTCTTTTATAGCGCTGAAATTACCAAATAGAAAAAGTTGCGTGCAACAAAACTCATGAAATTTTATGAAAAATGCTTAATATAAATCAGGTATTACACAATAAAAGTATAATAAAGGGGCAACATTTTCCCACTTATTTGTTCAAATAATCGCGGTAAGCAAGAATATTGACGTAAGATTTTTTCAAAAGATATTGCAGAAGTGTACCTAGCTAGTAGCTACAGATAACTGACGCATAAAGCATTAAACACATTCACCACAGTAGGCTACATGAACACACGACACGAATTTTGGAGACGGCAGCAGCACCATCTGCAGTTGATATTCAAGTACAAATACATAGTTCAGTATTGCCACTTTTATACATTTTGCATTTATAAAAATTAATTACTCTTTTAAAATATACTTATTTCACGTAAAAGTACAAAAATTAATCAATTTATTTCTTACATAAATTTATGGATATTATTTCTATTAAATAATATGAAATAATTGTACAAAATCATTCATTCAACATTTTGTATTGTACTGGCAATACTGAATTTTCTCATTGTAGCCAAAGAAATAAAAATTAGTTTAATTGGACTACAACGGCAAAATCAGCATAGACAAAAAGCTGTCGCCCTGTTGCCTTACTGTCTTCAAAAGAATTATTCTCATATAAACATGTGTATTCTTCATGATCCATGACATTTGGACATTTGGACAACCAAAAAAGTTTGTCTTAAGTAGAACAAAAAATAAGCAAATTAAGTAACATGTGTATAATTAGTAAAAAGAACAAAACGACAATGGTAAGACTGTTGTAAATATAGTGATGGTAAAATTGAGCTTACAATACAAAAAAGCTTTCAGCAAATTGAAATACGATGAATCAAAACAATTCACATATTCCATTTGCAATAAAATGCTAAGTATATAAAGCAGAAATCTACATCAACTGACACCACACACAGTGGACCAAACACAAAAGAACGCTGATGATGAAGGTTTAGTGGCCTTCGAAAACGGCTGGCTGTTCCGTTCAACTATGTGTTGTTAGTCAGATTATTTACAACAGACTTTGGTGTTATTTCTTCATTAATAATTATCACATGTAATTCGGCTTAAAAAGCGATACGAACTTTAGCCCGTTCAAATCACAAATATAGAAATTAGTTTAATTGGACTACAACGGCAAAATCAGCATAGGCAACAACCTGTCGCCCTGTTGCCTTGCTGTCTTCAAAAGAATTATTCTCATATAAACATGTCTATTCTTCATGATCCATGACATTTGGTAGTCGGTAGCTTACTGTGGTGAATGTGTTTAATACTATGTTACGACGACGAGTTGAATCACATGCTTCGCTCTCTGAATCTTGTTTTTGAATCTTGCCGTTTATAAAACGCCTTCGTGCTTCGTATGCAGCGTGCCAATTTAGTGCTTTTCGCACTAGATGTAGTGCTTTTTAATTCATAATAGCCCGGAATTTTTCAACTAGGTGCTTTTTTTAAAATACCTGAAATTGGTGCGTTTTCACCTTTGACTTTAGTGCATTTAGTGCTTTTAACAAATCCAATAAATATAAATCTGTGATACTATGGTGACTTTTCACAAAACAACAAATAAACATTTTCCACTTTTCTGTCTGATTGCAATAAGTAAAGAACGGAATGTGCTACAGTAAACTTCTTGGTACGCTTTTCTAGAAAATTGAACACTCTATAAAAAAAATTAAAATTAAACTAACGGCCCTTTTCACAATGTATAATTAAAACCTAACAGGGACTTTAACGGCAAGTTTTGTATGAAGAACTGTCAGTTAAAGTTCACGTTAAGTTTAATCATACATTGTGAAAAGGGACGTAAATCTGAAATAAAAATATTTTTAATTTCCATTCCATTTACTTATTACAGCTATGGCTAAAATAAATTGAAAAACTAATCAAATTGTTTTATATTTCTCTATTATAACGAAAAACACTTCTTTGGAAGTTTTTAAAAGGCCTGTTTGTATTTTGTATGGAACTTGATAAAATTTTCTGGAATAACATAATATTTCTATTGTTTTCTTCAAAAATCGTATAAATTTAGGGTAAATTTTATTTGGACTGTAAATAAATTTTGATCCAGCTAACTTATCAAAAAATGTTATGCAACTTTTTTTATAGAGCGTTTAATTTTCTACAAAAGCGTATCAAGAAGTTTGCTGTAGGACATTCCGTTGTTTACCTATGACAATCAGAATGAATAAAATCAATTTATACCATGTAAATCGTATGGGAAATTGAAAAGTGCGATGCGCAACATCTCACCATTAATATTATGAGCTGATACATTAACAGGCCTATTTTTTTACGTAAAGTTTGAAACCTGGTTCTGAGAAAAACAAAGGATTGTTTTTTTTAGAACACCCTAATGTACATCCATACATAGTAAATAGTTTTTGTTAATTCATTGACACATACCTACATATTTATACGCATGTACATATACATAAATAAATACAAATTCTTTCGATTTGTATGCTAATTACACGCAGAATTCATTTTATTTCGATTCTATATAGTTAAAATTACTGGAGTTACAGTAACAAATTGATGGACTCTATATCGACCAAAATCCTACATTTCCACATAAATTTTAATCAAGTGTTTTGATATTTCGTCTATACGGAATGATTTAATTTAGATAGTTATATAAAAGAGTACAAATAAAATTTTAATTGAAATATTTATCCTGTAAATAAAATTACTTTGTTTCTGAAGTTTAGTTTTATGGATTATATAAGCTTACGAGTTCTACTTTATTTTTCCAAAATTATTATATCAAATATCCCATTACTTAATTGTTTAATTTGCTTTTGTCTTGAACTTAAATTATTTTCCTACTCATATTCTACTTATAACTGAACAAAATCGAAATATGGCTTTATTCAAGAATGATAAACTACAAGATTACGCCAGTGCAAAAAAAATAGTAGACGTGTGACGTCACGCACACTGCGTTTCTATTGGCTGATAATTTGGTTTATTTTTTTTATAAAACTCTTTAGAGCTATTTTGACTGCAGGATTGCCAACCGCTATACAAGTACTGGTTTTGCTAAGTTCGGTGAAGAAAAGTGGACATATAATAATCCAAATTTTTTTACTTCTGCAATTACTTACGAACAAGAAGACAAAACAATATTGTTTTTATTGTAGGTATTTACCCTTTTTTAATATTATCCGTAATTAGATAATTGATTTTTAACCGATATACAAATTAAGACCCGTGAACTTTTAAGCAGTTCAGTTTATGTATGTTGTTAGCAGGTAACCAAAAGTATTTGTAAAAAATTTTTTCCATGAAAAATTTTAAAACATTTGTTTAATAATTAACTGACCGCTATGCGTATGTATATATGTAGATGTTATGTTTGTATGGATATAGATACTACATACGCATATTCATAGGTACATATATATACATATATGTAAGTATGTATGCAATGCAAAGCTGGTACATTGGGAATTTATAACCACAAAAAACTAGTTTAAGTTTTATATATTGAAATATATATACATATGTGTATGTATGTATGTATACATATACAAATGTACATAAATTTGTAAATTAGAGCCGCTCACATAAAAAATTCTAGTTATCCCTCCCAGAAATTTAGTGTGAACTATATTAAAAATATATCATAGTTAGAGTCTTTAGTTTTGGTATGTTTCGATTTGATGCTACATATGTATGCATTAACACAGAATATATTAAATAAGTAATAAAATTCAAAATTAGGCGCTTTGTTAAGATTAATAAAACAAGTTTAATTTCAAAAATTAAAAGAAACTCTCAACAACAAATAAGAAAAATTTTTGTAGAGAAAATAAAATAATACAGGGTGGGCCAAAAGAAACCAAGGGGTGTAAAAGTTTAATAACTTTTTTGTTTATTAATTTTTTTTATTTTTTCTTTCAGATTATATAGACAACACTTGGAGAATTTATAATGAATAGGTTCACAACTGAACAGAGAACCAGAACAATAGAATTTTATTATTTAAACCAGAGATGAAAATTTGATTATGAGTGATGAAGCTCATTTTCATTTGAATGGCTTTGTTAATAAGCAGAACTGTAGGTTCTGGGGTTCTCAAAATCCAAGAGCCATTCATCAACGCCAATTGCACCCCATCAGGTGTACAGTATGGTGTGGGATCACATCTGAAAATGTCATTGGGCCCTACTTCTTCGAGAATGAAGATGGAAGTGCTGTAACCGTAAATGGAGAGCGATATCGGTTTATGATAGAAAATTTTTTACGTCCTGCTCTTGAAAACAGACCTGGTATGTGGTTTCAGCAGGACGGAGCCACTGCCCATACTGCCCGAGACACAATGGCACTTTTAAGTCAAATTTTTGGAGAGCGAATAATTTCTCGAAATTCGGAAATTATTTGGCCAGCGCGATCGCCAGATTTGACAGCACCAGACTATTTTCTTTGGGGTTTTTTGAAGGAGCGAGTGTATGTGAATAAGCCAGAGACAATCCTTGAACTCAAGGCAAACATTGTTGCAGAAATTCGAACGCTACAGCCACAAGTTTTGAAAGATGTGATGGAAAATGATCTAAAAAGAGCCCATCAGTGCGAAGCTGAAAACGGTGGTCATTTAAGAGACATCATTTTTCATACTTAGTGTAAAAAAATTTCCATTTTGTATATTATATAATCTGAAAGAAAAAATAAAAAAAGTTAATAAACAAAAAAGTTATTAAACTTTTACACCCCTTGGTTTCTTTTGGCCCACCCTGTATAATATAATTTGATTGTTGCGATTTCTTTGTTTAAATTTCTTAGTTTCCCATACTTATGCTTTAAGTCTTTCATTTGATTTTTCCCAGCCTTTATGGCAACTCTTACAATAGACGTGTGACGTCACGTCTAACGGTAAACTCTCTGATTGGCGTAATCTTGTAGTTTATCATTCTTGGGCTTTATTGCATTTGCTTTATTTTTTTGAAGGCACAGAGCTTTTTGCTCTGAAAAAGTTGGCATCACTGTTAGTGTAGCATCTTTTTATTTATATTCACACATTCATACATATCATACGTAAGGATATACATACCCAGTGGGAAAAGGTAATGAATATAATAAATAATAAGGTAATGCACATCATGTATAATTTTTCATTTCTGAATTGATTACTGTTAACACAGAATATGTCCTAGGAAAGTAATGAATTATTTTAATTGTGTTTGATCAAATTACCCTATCGTTTCTAAGGGATGCATTGTTTTGCTTTGGAAAATAATACTCCATGTAATTAATGCCTACTTTTCCAGCTGGTACATATGTATCATATGCACGTATATACATACATACACATAAGCATACATACTTACATACATTCGACTCATTCAAAATTTTGTTTTTTAAGGCATCCCTATATTTTCTTCTTATTTTTCCTTTTTTTACTATTCATAACTTAATTAAATTTATTTATATTAAACTCACATCTATGTTTTTTTGGTTTGTTTTTATTTGTTCAAACCCATACATACACATATGTATACATATTTTGTTTTGATAGCTGGTTCAGCTAAACTGCCGATAAACTGCGATAAAAGTTAGAGAAGATACCAATTTTACGTGCTTCGCAAGTAGATTCATATTGAATCTACTTGATTCGTTCTCATAATTTTGTATGGCGAAGCAAGTTGATTCGGTCATGATTGGGGTGTGAAGCATGAATAGAGAGCGAAGCACGTATCGTGTAAACATACTATAATGCTTAACTATAAATTTAACAATCGTCATTGAATACGCATGAATAATGTATACATTCACGTTAATCATACGCATCCTAAACTATAAAAACTTTGATATACTTCCGATATACATACTTAATGTATAATTGAATTTGCAAATTCGAAAAATAAGGCGTCCAACTACTTTAACCCTAGATAGGCAGGTATATTTTTCTGCACTTTACACATCGTGTCTCAAAAGGTTTTCAATATATTTCGCGCATTGCGAATGTTTATATCATTTCCAAAGAACACTACTGATTTTTTTGTAACACTGAGAAGTTTCGATTACAGTTTCCGTGCTATTATATTATGTTATACCATGCTTTATAAAGTTTCGTTAAGTGCGAAGTATTTTCATTCATTAAGTTATCTCTATTTGCATAACACTTTTTAAAGGACGACTTCTAATTTGTTAATCTATTTTATTCTAATGCATTTCCTTCTCTAATACTACTACACTCAATTAATTAATTTTAATGTGTGAAATAAACAACATATACACAAAATATCTACATTGCACACTTCTATGACCTTATCAACATGTTTATGTATGTGTAAAAATAACATTTGTATATACTTGACCTTTGTAGATCCACTTACACTTATTTATGTCTGTGAGCTTCGTATTTTATTTTATTTTTTTTTTCAAAGCAACAATCAAAAGCAAAATTATATAAACATATTTCATCTGCTGAAAATTCATAAATAAATATACATACATATGTATGCATATTTTATAGATATAGAGATGACCCACATAGTATTTATAGTCGTATATAGAATTTATGTATGCATTTGTGTTAAATTATATGGCTTTATATACAAGTGTTTGTATAACGAATCCATATACATACATATTAGTTGAAAATGAAATATATTAGGGTAACCATTAACTGCCTTGTTTACAAAAAATAATTTGGTTTTATAAATGAAATAAAATAAAATTTTTATGAATATTTGTTTTATAAATGTTTTAGAATATAATAATATTTTTATATCCTTCATCAAAAATGGCAATAGTAGCAATAGATTTGTTATTTCGGTTATAATTTCCACAGCATTAAAAAATATTGTTTTCATGTACAGACAGATGGACGCGGACATTAAATAAGACTATACACCTCATAAGCAGAAGGACAGGCAGACATGAGCAATGTCCATCTGCCGGTATTTTAAATCGATTTTTTGAAGCACTAAGAAAGCCTAGACACTTAGACGGATGTGTCAAATTTTTTTTCTTAATAGATTGGTATGTAATGTACTTGACCTAGCCTTAGAAGAAAAAAAATTTTTAAATATTATTACGTTTTTATTCTTTATAAACGCTTTTGCGTGGAAAGATTTGCAACTGAATAGAAGATCCCACTGTAGTAATTAAAGTTGAGAACGATACAATTTTATTTACATTAAAATACATTTATACTTATCAAAATCTTAAATAACTTAAATCAATGCTGGCCATTAAGAGAAAATCTAGCGTCAGAGTGCCGAACATCAATCGGCTTTTTATACAAATGAATACACATACGCTTATATTTACATTTCTCTCGTGTTTCTCTTTGTGGGCAGCTGTGACTTAAATGCACACAACTCTCTTAAACTGGCTGCGCTGGTATTGCAGTAATAGAGCTGGCAAACTATCGATAGTACTATCGATAGTATCGATGGTTTTGTTTTTATTTGACTATTGATAGTTTTTCTCGATAGCGATACTATCGTTCAAAAAATTTATTACCAAATTGTCAACAAACTCGATAAAATTTAACATAGTTATTAGTTGTATTCTATTGAAAATACATAGGTACATATCGTTCTATTAATATAATAACGTCATAACTCAAAAAATTAATTTATTGAGTTAATAATACAGAATGCCCCAGCAATTCATATGTATTTCATCTTGTGTAAAAAAATTCACGCAATATCGTGCAAGCTCACCTCTTGATAAAAGAAAGCTTTATCAATATATCCACTGAGTTGTATGTAAATTGAGAACTTAACACATTGTTTTCAAAACTAGTTTTATTTGAGTTATAATAATGAATAAATGAGCGATTTGTATTGAAAAATTAAATTCAGCATTCCTAATAGCATGATCACACGGACAACAAATATCGAGGTTCGCTCTCACTGACATTCACGATTCGCGCTCCAATATTGATTGAAATATACAAAATTTAACTGAATTTACTGAATTTTACTGAATTTTTTGATAACAAATTATCGCTAATTTATCTGAATTGGCTATTAAAACAAAATTATTACATACATACGAGTATGTACATATCGTCACCTTAAATGCAAACGTATGTAACTACACTTTTATATTTTTTACAGGAGAAACAAAAAAAAAATGTTACAAAATCAATAACAATAAAGTATTCTTGAAAATTTTCTTCGAAATTTACTTGTAGTATGGATGCTTATATCTTCTTAAGCATTTATTTCCTTTTTATGTATCTTTAAGCTATTATGTTAGTTACGTTCCTGCCAATAAAAAATAGAAGCATTCGCAATTACGCCCGTTTGAATTTCTTTAATAAAATCGTAATTTTTCATAGCAGAGGTCTATATATTTGCGTGAAGATGTAGTTTTATAAAATGAACTATAATCAATCAAAAACTCGATTTCGAATTTTTGTGTAGTTACGTCTGTTTGCATTTAAGGTGACGATATGTAGGTATATTTTTGTAAAAAAAAAAAAGATATGTCCTTAAAATTGAAAAATTAGAATAAAACTAAACATAAAATTAATCATTTAATTTATTTTTTTTAACCATATCCATATGTCAACAGTCAGAAGGAATGTTCGTGTTGGCGTGTGAACATAGTGTTAAATAATTCGATACTATCGATAGTATCGATAGTTTTTCAACAAACTATGGAAAATATAGAATGGCATGACTATCGATAGTTTGCCAGCTCTATGCAGTAATACTAACGTGACCAGATGGTTTTTGCAAAAAGCGGAACATGGTCGATCAAAAAGCGGGATTTTGAAGAAAATACCGCCAAAAAGCGGGATTTAGAAATAATGTATTTTAAAAAGCGGGATGTGTAATATGCACATACACAGTTTCGTATGTACTTAGAAAACACAGTTTTCAACCAAAAGAAAAGTTTTTAAATAAACAAACATACATATTTATAAAAAAAATCAAATGTCGTACGTTGGTAATCGCATCAATTAAGAGCGGCTACACCAAAGTCAAAATTTTTAAATTTTTTGTAGTATAATAGGATATAGTATAGTAGGATAATCCCGCCTAAAGCGGGATGTCTGGTCAGGTTAAGTAATACCCCTTATTTCTGCTGCTCGTCACACACTCTACCGACGCTTGCCATTGATAATGCAATAATGTCTTGCTGGCTACTTTATTACTATCAGCAGCGTTGTTCACTTTACTGCTCAGATGGTGCACTATTTTTTTTTTATATTGGAATGGACCTGATTTAATGTAACATGTAACGGGGCTAAATTTTATGGCGTGCTATACAAATGAGTGCATCAAAGCCTAGACACACTAACATTTAAAACGACTTCCTTGCCACGTGCAAAAAATTGGATATTAGGGGCAAGGAATCAAGATGGCATCAGTGGCGACCAGAATTTGATGTCGTATTAAACAATTACCAATGACAAATATGAAGCAATAGTGAAGCCATGAACAACGATATATTACATGTTGAAATAGGACTTTAAGTGGAGGAGCTATACATAAAAAAATATTGAATTTGTGGGCGGGGCAAGTAAAAATTCCCGCTTGGGAATATTTATTGACATATATTTTATTATAGATGGTGACTGGCAAAATTTGTTTGTATGGCAGCTGACCGGCTTTAATATTAATGCAATTAAAGGTAAATGAAACACAAAAATATTTACCGCCCTACTTTGCATAAATTTAAACGATTTTGCAATATAAAATATACATGGATGCTGAAAAATTAAAATCCACAGAAATATGGTTTTATACACATTTATCCTACCAACACGCATGCACACACACACACACACACACACACAGAGACATACACTTGTATGTCATATACTGCGATATTAAGCATAGACATAGATATGTACATATACACACATATATTATTCATACCCAGTTGTCCAAATCGTCCTAGACGACATTGTCTTCGACGATTCATGTACGACATGTCGTCTGTAGACTATCTGAACGACAATGTCACACGTTTTCTCTTCAATAAAACTTTGTTGGGGACCATCTGAGCGACAGTGTCATACGTTTTGTCTTCAATAAAGCCTTATCGAGGACAATCTGAGCGACAATGTCCCTCATTGTGTCTTCAATAAAGCATTGTTGACGACAATATGAGCGACAATGTCCCTCGTCATGTCTTCAATAAAGCCTTGTTGATGACAATCTGAGCGACAGTGTCACACGTTTTGTCTTCAATAAAGCCTTGTTGAGGACAATCTGAGCGACAATGTCGCTCATCTGGTCTTGTGTGACCTCGCCGCCATTTGTATGAAAATTTCGTCATTCGATTTGTATGGAGTTGCCTTTAATATGTCTTCTACGACTTACCATTGTCTTGTACCCGTCGTCAAAGATGTCTTAAAGACGCGGCCAACTGGGTAATTATACATTTGCACACTAAGCGAGCATTAAGCACGTATGCAGGTTTGTGGTAGAGCTGCAAAACTATCGATGGTACTATCGATAGTATCGATAGTTTTATTTTAACTGGACTATCGATATTTTTTTTTCGATAGCAATACTATCTACAAAAACACGCTACTAAAAGAGAAAAAATCAAAGTCGACTGTGTAATAAAAAATGCAACATTCAAATTTCGCCGCCTGTAAACCTTTATAATAATGGTTATCATTACATAGATATATAAATGTGAAAACAAATTAATAAGCATTGATTTGTTTCAACATAAGATGTCAGTTTTTATCTACTAGATGCAAATTGCATAAAAATACAATTATTATGTACCAACGGCTTTGATACATGAAGAAATTTGACGGCGGCTAAATTTGACGACTACTGGTGGACTGTCTCCGCTTTTTACTTTTAAATAAAAGGTGACGGTAAATAGCTGCTTCTCCTTCTGTTAAACCAATACTTTTTAGCTAACTGCAATAGTTTAAGTAATGATGAAAGATTTTTTTATTTCATTCCTTTTTAATTTATTTTTTATTGATCCATCTATCTATCTGTTGGCTTTTTAGTTTATTTTTTTTATAGAACTGTGTATATACGTATGTTTGTTGAATATGTGTATTAAAAACATTGAAACTAAAAGTTTTAAAAAAATCAACTTTCTTTTTACTCTAGGGGATGATTAAAAAATTCAAGATTTTATATTAGAAAAATACACAATTGATAAGAATCAAAAACTATCGATAGTATCGATGGCATCAAAAAATAATATCGAAACTATTGAATGGAGCCACTATCGATAGTTTTGCAGCTCTATTTTGTGGTATTGTACTAATATTCTCAATAGATTTTAATTATAAAAGATAATCACTAATCTAGATATATAAAACAAAGTTAAAATTTTTCTAGGCTAACTTAATTATCGTTCATGTCGTTTATTCTTATAGGTTAACAGTATTCTTAGATTATTCTCGTGGACTCGTGGTAAAAATTGAGTAGCGGATTATTGAATTCATGGGTAAGCACCACCAATCAATAAAAGTAAATTGTGTACAAGTTTTTCTTTTTGGGGTTTCTTAAATTTGTAGCAGCTTAAGTGACAATAATTTATATCTAGTAAATTAAATATGTATATCAGCTCAATAATAAATATTTTCTCGGAATTTATTTCACTAAAAATATAATTTTTTGGAGAAAAAATTCCTTCAATCATAAATTCCTTGTATTTAAGAATTTTATTTCTTGACATATTGTTACAAGTTTATTTTATTGTGACTGTTTAAAATTTATGGTTGAAGTCTACTGATAATTTGGCAAGGCAGTTGTTGTAGGTAAAGTTCTAGTAATGAAGGCATATACACACTGGTCACTGAACTATACCGGCTTCAGCGGATTCTAATTCTAATGTAACATCAGAGCGCCCTCTTTCGACAGTATTACATACATAGTAGAATCATCGGCGAAGTAAAATAACCAATAAAGTTGGCTACTGTGAACAGCTTCAAAATTTAATATGGCTCATTGACACCAGAGGCGCTGCAACACTGCATTATTAAAAAGCGTGCAAGCAGCAGAGTTGTAAAAGAATGCAGCTTTCCTCTATATATTTTTCTTCACCACCTGTCTTTTCTATCACTATCCCTTCCCTATCACTATCTTCTCTTTAACTCACAAATAACACAAAAGATCATTGTATTGGACAAAGTGAGCTGGACTCTCAATTTCACCCTTCCTTACCAGTAGCCTGCTCATTTAGCCTAACCTAACCTAAAGCGATTAACTCTAATTAAATACAACAACAATACAATAACAACTTGAAAAATTTATGCAACAAAAATAATTATACATATAAAAAAGTTATGTACTAGGGCATTATTTGTATTTTTTCGAAATACAAGGACTATATAAGATTCTATGTTAATCCGATGACAGATATCTAACAGCTGACAGCCTTGCCAGACCGGCAATTTTAAAATCACTGAATGGATAACCCTATCACATAAGGTTTATAAAATTTTTCAGTAGTTTCTTTGAATGGTATACAAATCAAACTAGTTTAAAATGGTTCCTATAACTTTCAAACGAAGTAAAGGAATGAAAAGTTAATTGTTAAAAAGTTAAAATTTTTAACAGCATGCCTTTAAGAATATCTGTTTAGCAACATTCTTTTCTTGCGAAAGCAATGTATAGCTATTGTTGTTTTCTTACTTCTAACAACTACAATTCGAGCTGAAACAAAGTCAGTGAATTTAGCGATGGTAAAGTAAGAATATAAGTAAAAATAAATTTGAATATTTTTAGTTAATTTTAATTATTATTCGAACTCCATTTGTTTCTATATTTTTGATTTGAACGGGCTAGGGTTCATATTGCTTTTTAAGCCAAATTACATGTGATAATTATTAATGAACAAATAACACCAAAGTCTGTTGTAAATATTCTGACTAACAACACATAGTTGAACGGAACAGCCAGCCGTTTTCGAAGGCCACTAAACCTTCATCATGAGCGTTCTTTTGTATTTGGTCCACTGTGTGTGGTGTCAGTAGATGTAGACTTCTGCTTTATATACTTAGCGTTATTGCAAATGGAATGTGTGAATTGTTTTGATTCATCTTATTTCAATTTGCTGAAAGCTTTTTTGTAATGAAAGCTCAATTTTACCATCTCTATATTGGAAACAAGCAAAAAAACTATAATCTGAAACTTATGTAGTTTATAACATGAAGCAATTTTGTAAAAGAGACATTCATATTGTCTCCTTCACCTTGAACAAACCAGAGTGTTGCTCGCTGGCCATCCTTGATCAAACAAATGTTGCTCGGATAACAAATTAACTAATAATAGTAATAAAAACAACAAAATTACTATTTGTTTAATTCCAAAAACTTATTGAGAATTTAAGAAATTTATTATTCGACATATTGTCGGAAGTTTATTTTAATTTGAAATTTATTTGCTGGTGTTTCAGCGTTGTCTAGATATTTCATTGTTGTTGTTTCATCAGTAGATGATTTGTTACTTGATGACAATATGTCGAATAATAAATTTCTTAAATGTTAAATTTTAGATTTTATTTTTCATTTTGCCTCATAATTACTTTTATTGTTATCCATCGGATTTCTAATTGTATAAAGGTGTGGGAAAATAAAATAGATTTGTATCGAATATAAATTATTTGCTGGGTTTTTTGTATTAGTTTCTAAGCCTACTACGCTTATTTTTCTTTTGTGATTTTCAAAAATATTGTTATTTGTGAATTCTCAAATAGTTCTTGAAAGTCTGTGCATAAGATAAGAGGTTTGTGACTATTCAAAATGTGTGGTTGAAGTCCACTGATGATTTGTTACATCAACAATGAAATATATAGACAACGCTGAACCACCAGCAAATAAATTTCTTATTGAGAATTACAAAATTACAACTTTTCCACAAACAACAAATAATATTATTACACCATGTGTTGCCTACTTAATGATAAAGAATTTTTTATAATGTAACAGCCTTATTTATAAAACTTATTATGGCTTTATAAAGGATTTTTAAGACAAACTTTCATAAAAAATTTTTCTTAAAAAGTCTTTATAAAGCCTTAATAAATTTTTTAAATAAGGATGTAAGAATTTATACTATAAACAGAATTTACCTCATAATTTTTCATATTGTAATCTATGTTTTATTTTTATTTAAAGCGTGTCAAAATGATTCGCATTCATTTAAAAAAAATTTTATTTTTAATTTTGCAATTCTCAATAAAATATTACGAGTTTGTCTATAAATAATTCTGCCAAAAAAAAAACAACTTCAATGCAAAGATCTGGTAGAACATATTCGAAATGGGCGTGGTACCGCCCATTTTTTAAATGCAATATTTTGTGTTTTTCAGAGGTCAGGGCGTGTGTTATATTTTGTAAGAATCGGTGAAGTAGAATCGCTTAAAAAAGTATATATTAAATTTTAAAGGGCGTGGCTCATTTAGAGCTCAAGAAGTGTGGTAGGTTTCGTGAAAATCGGTTAAGTATAACGGTGCATAGGCCCGCCTATTTGTTAACTTTTAAATTGTGTAATTACAAAAGCCAAAGTTGTTGGCTAGGTTTCGCAGCAATCAAATAAGTAGAATATCGTAAAATCAAACAGAGAAAATTGTGAGCGTCTCCCCGCAATGGGACCAAAGGGAAGCCATTCCCTCTCAGACAAAAAAATTACTTTTGCAATCGGTCAAAAATGAACCGAGTTATGAAGTAACAATGCCAAAAAAAATACAGACGAATTGATAACTTCCTCCACTTTTTTAAGTCGATTAACAAGCTATCGACACATTAATTTTTAACATTTTATTGATTTTTTTTTTCAATGTAACGAAGTTAAGTGTGGAACAACAACAACAATACCTTTTCATTTTTTTTTCAATAAAAATAATTTAAAACTTAGTACAAAAAATTTATGCTTCTTTATTAAAATATTTTATGAGAATTTAAGATTGTTTTATTGAGTTGTTTTTTGTGTGTGTAATACAACAATTAATTTGTGTTACTATTTTTTTAATTAATTTATTATGGCTTTATAAAGGCTTTTTAAGAAAAATTTTGTATGAAAAAAAAATTACTTTTACAATCGGTCGATTAAAAAGTCATCGACAAATAAATTTATAAATAAGGCTGTTAGTAAATAAAAATTGTTGACTCCAAAAAAATTTATGGGACCTTATTTATTATAATGAAGTTTAATTTTTTCTAGTCATAAAGTGTTTTGTAAGATTTTACGACATAATTCAAAAACTTTTCAGCAAAGGATGCGATTTTCAGCAGCATACATGACTTTATCATACTGTCATAAGATTTACACTATTTAGTAAGAAGAATTACTCTTACTTTCGTTTAGATGGAAAGGTTTTTTTTTATATCTTTAACTTTCTCTGCAACTTAAGTGAAGCAACACAAATAAGTTGCAAGCTATAATACAACCTCAACCAGGATAAGTTCTGTAACAAAGTTGCATCAAATGTCTGAGAAAAAAGGCTTTCTCGCAAAAACATGATGAATTAAATTTCTCTTAATTCTCTTAATTGCTAAGAGAGTAAAAAATTCTGAAGGTAGGTCATGTTGTTTTCAAAGATTAAATTTATTATATGCATAAAGAAGAGCAACGTAGATTTTAAAAATTATTTAAATTTTTATATCATAATTGACATTTCCTTATTTATGATTTCCTTTAAATTTTAAATCAAAAAAATACACAGAACCATACTTACACGCGAAGGAAATGAAAATAACTACATTATTCATTTCATCAGTTGTTCTGTTATTTCTTTTACTTAAGCAAAATACATACAGATATATTTACATATATACACAAATACATATACACATACACACATATTGCATTATTTCTGTTTTTATACGAGTATCTTTCTATGTTTGTTTCTAAGGTTGGTCTATATAATTTTTAGTACGTATGCTTATGTACATACTCGTACGTTTGCTGTTTAAATATTTGCTGCAGGACATATTTTGTGTTTATTTGTACTTTAAACGTGATAAGGATATTAAATGAATTTAATTCATTTTGCTTCTTACTCTTTTTTTTCTCTGATTTCGCTGCGTCGAATGATTAGGATGGCAGTGCAAGTGAAAACAACTTCATAGATACATATATATATATATATATACATATGTATATACCTTTCGCTCACATTTATTACATGTACAAAAGTGTATACAATGTTTTATTTGTATAAAGTGGAAATCCAATTTTATTTCAGCAACCTTAAGGGGTTTTATTTTGCATTGGCTCTATGTGCTTTTATAAAGATTTATACTTTTCGATTCCATTTTATAATCAAAGTAAGTGAGTTAGCTAAAATTTTTGCTGTTATATAAATATGTAATTAAATCTATTTCAACATTTATGCACTTTATGATTTATAGCAGCAACACTATAACGTTATTTGTATTTAATATACAAATTAAAATTTATTTTTTATTCAATACTTTTAACGTTTTAGTTTATAAAGCTGCTTGAAAAATATTTGAAATATTTGTTTACTATAAATATGTGTGGGTATAAAAGTATGTACATATTTACTTTGTCCTTAACTGCAATTATATAATAATTTTATATATTTTGTAGGGTTTGGCACTTAAATAACTGTCAATTATTTATACATTTAATTTAGTTTGA